>VZTM01017888.1:518407-565872 GCA_013400555.1 Jacana jacana | reverse complement strand
AAAAAAAAGAGAGAAATAAAAGAAAAATAAAAGAATGAAAAAGAAAAAAAAAAGAAAGGCAGCTTTGATTTCCAAATGTGCAATTCACAGTGAACAAAGTGACCCTGGAAGTCATTCTCAGAGTGGTTTACGGTCGCGTCGCTCTCCTGGCAGCAGGAGATGTTTTGCCCCGATGTCAGTCCCAGCCTGCAGAAGATGTAATTTAAAACATAGATATATTGTGCTTGCCAGAATCATCGATCTGTGCATCCCATGTCATTCCTTTCCCCTTGTTACAGTAGGGAGATGGTTTAGGTTGGGGTTGGGGTTTTGTTTTGGTTTCTGGTTGGGTTTTTTTTTTTTTATTATTATTATTATTATTATTTTTTGTCCTTTAGAACTGTATAGTGTGTTTTGTTGTTTTTTTTTAAAAAAAAAAAAAATCAATTGTAAATGTCTGGTTTTCATATAATGTTTAAAAAACATTGAGAAAGAGGATGGTGCTTGTTCCATATCATTCTTGATTGTATATTGCTTCTGTTCTGTTTATAAGTAAACTGTGCATGACTTGTGTTTAGCAGTCATTATTGTGTCTGTTTGTGAAATTTTTATTAAAAAGAAAAACAATTCCGTAGATGCACTTATTGTATATGTGATTAGAGTGTGGGGCCGAGGCTGGGAGCCTTGAACTGCCCAGGAAGGGAAGGGAAGGAAACGAGAAAAAAAAAAGGCAAAAAAAAAAGAAGCGTTGGCAGTTATTAATTAATATGAAATGGCTTTTGTTGGGAGCATAATGACAGAAAAGATATGAAGTGTAGAAAATAATTAAAAAAAAAAAGGCGATTTTACAGATTTTCATTTTGATGCTCGTGATAAAAGACAAATGTACTTGTGTAGAGAAATTCCTTTAAAAGAATGAATAGCAAAAGCTGATTTTGAGGTTAATGCTGTAGAATAGGAATGTATACCAAATGTAATCTTTCCAATGCTACGATGAATTTATACATGAGATTGATATGCAATAAACCTGTGTGCTTTTATAAGCAATGGTCCCGGCAGCTTTTTCCCCCCCTCTCTGTCCCCCTCCTTGGCAGCAGGATGGGGACGTGGCACCGTGCCCAGGAGCCGGGTGTTTGGGTGGGTCTTTGGCCTCGTGGGCAGCCCTAAAGGCGCGGGGTGGAGACGGGAAGCCCCAGGACCGTCATGGAGATGGGAACTCCTGGGGCGTTTGGTGGGAAGGAACGGTCTGATGTGGAACTGGGCTTCAGAATTTCGATAGTCTGCAAAAATGACAACTTTTCTTCCTCCTCTTCCCAAGCAGCTCGCCCGATGCTCCGCCGTGGCTGCTGCTGGTGGCGCAGAGCATCCTCCCCGAGACCCACCAGCGGCTCCCAGTGCTTCACGGTGAGCGTTGATTTTCTCTGCTGAGGGGCTGATTTCCAGGGCAGGGAGGGGGGAGGATGCAGCAGCCCTGGTAGGGGAGGTGCTCACGTTCTCCTCTGAGCTCTGCAGGGAATGTCCACCTGTGCGGTACCCAGAGCATTCCCGTGCTGGATGACATGGTGGGAAGCTAAGGAGCCCTCACCACCTCTGCCGTGACTCGGTGAGTTTATGTGCTCGGTTTACTTCAAAAGAGCTTGAAGAATTAAACAATGGCCACCCCTGCCAGGAGGACCAGGTAGTGCTAGCGAGGCGGGCTTGCATCCCGCTGAAGGGACACGTTGTTCTCGCTGGGAAGTTTTCATGGGGAAGAGTGAGACCCTTCTGGGGTTGGGGGACGGGTCAGGACAGGGAATTAGTGAGGTCTCTGGAAAACGTTGAGATCGTTTCCTCTCACAACCAGGAGCTGAGAGCCAGCGAGCCATCCAGTGATAGCGGTCAGATGTTTCAGCGGGGGCCCTGGGAGCAAAAATGACTTGAAAGCAGGGCCTTTGAACTAACAACACGCATTACCAAACTGATGAATGGCCTCCGCTTCAAAAAGTCATTCATCGTGATCAAATGATGGTATCCTACATCCAGCATAATGGCCCTTCCCTGGAGTTTGCCACGTGAGGGCTTCAGTCTGAGCTGAACCCTTGAGTAGAAACCCTCTGCCTCTCTGACGGCTGGCAGCCTTTCTCCTTATTAGCCCCGGAGGGGAAGGGAAAAAAAAATCCATGGGATAAGAAAGGTTTGATAATAGAGCGATTGTCAGGCAGGCCTTGGAGAGAAGAGAACCGAGTCTTTTAAAAGAATACTGCTGACAAGTGGACTTTGTCATCCGGAAAGCACTTGAGATTCACCATAAACCAGCGAGGAAAAAGGCTCCATTTTTAGGGGAGGGGAGTGGAATCAGGGAGGGGGGCGGGAGGGGAGGCACAAAAGAGAAGGTCAAGGAAAAATCTGTTCCCAGTAAAAATACACAGAGCACTGTTGAGCCTGACTTTACTGGGCAGCAGTTACTGGGTGGCTGACAACAACCTGGCTCTTGGATCTTCTTTTTCCCAGTGGCTCCAGCTCCCGGCAGAGAGTGGTACCAGCATCTGGCAGGGATGTTTTCTGCCCCTGAAGGATCAGCCTGGAGTTATGTTGGGACACTGGAGCTGTGAACGGCTACAGCAGTCCCTGCACCAGCCTTCAGTGAGAGACAGTCCCTGGCCAGCTGAGTGTCTGTGGCTGCTCAGACCCTCAGGACAGTTGGGTGAGCAGTAGTTTGTCATTAACACGATGGGGGGACGGTGCCAAATAATCCTGTAGCCTTCAGTGACCTTGCTGAGGAGGTTTTGGGGAATGAGTGATCCTGGGAGAGTCCAGGGGCTAGGAGAGAAGTAGAATCATAGAACGGTTTGGAGTTGGAAGGGATCTTTAAAAGCCATCTAGGCCATGGGCAGGGACATCTTCAACCAGAGCCAGGTGCTCAGAGCCCAGTCCATCCTGACCTGGAATGTTTCCAGGAATAGGGCACAGAATCATCGAATCGTTATGGTTGTAAGAGACCTTTAATCTCATCAAGTCCAACTGTTAACCCAGCGTAGCCAAGTTACCACCAAACCACATCCCTCGGCATCAGGTCCTTCCAAACACCTCCAGGGCCAGCATCTACTGGGATGTGTGGGCACTGCACAAGCACCTTCTTGAAGAAACGTCAAGAAAAAGAGTTTTTAGCTAATTTTTAGCTAGCTCCTGTTAAGTAGAGGCAGACCCTGGGTGCAGAAGGTAGGCAGAGCTCTCTCCTCCACCCCGAGATACTGGCGGGTACAGAGTGCCGGCATCTGCAGGGGCGCCCCGGGACACCCACCTCGGCCCGGGCCCCGCTGCCTCCCGCACCCTCCTCTTCCNACTGGGAGCGGGGCGAGGGGCCGCCGGGCGTCCTTCGGGGGACAGGGCGGTGGAGTCCCGAACAAGACCCGCCCCCCCCGTCCCGCCGGTCCCCGGGAGGAGGAGGAAAAAGAGGACGAGGACGAGGAAGAGGACAAAAAGTAGGAGGAGGCGGCGGATCCCAGCGCCGGGCAGCGCCTCTTCCGCGCAGGCGGAGCGGGAGGCGCGGGTGAGTAGCTGGAGGGTCGGTCCTCTCGCTGTCCTGGCTGCTGGGGCCTCCCCGGGGGTCCCCCTTCCCCGCACACTCTCGGGAGGCGGGTGGGGAGCGCTGGAGGTACTGGGCTGACGGACCCCACCCCCCCGCATCGCCCGCCCCGCCGAGGTTGCGGGCTGCAGGCTGGCCGTCCGCCCCGTCGGTGACCACAAGAGAGCCGGGGGGGGTCGCCTCCGAAATGAGGCGCCCCTGTTTGGTGTAATCAGGGCGAGCCCTTTAGGAGAGGCTGGGTCTGCCGCCGGGAGGGAGTGAAGAGCAGATGGCGGTGCTGTCCTCCGCCGCGGGGCACTTGGCAGACCTGTGCCCGGGAGGAGTGTGTCCCTCCTCCAGGGACAGGGGAACGAGCAGCATCTCGATCAAACGAGCTGTAGCGGCCGGGGCTGTGCTGTGCTGCTGCTAGTCCTTGCTGCAGGGAAAGGCCCCGCTCTTGGAGGAGGGAGCAGTGGGTATAAAATGTTCTTGTCAGATGTTTGAGTTGTAGGTGCCCAGGAGGTGGGAGATGAGTACAATTAACCCCAAACGATGAGGAGATGGAGGGACTGGGGCAGGTGATTTTGCAGGTGGTGTGGAGCCAAGGAAGGGGAAGGCTGGCCCTGGTGGGACCCATTGCTCCCAGAAGGGGTTATGGGGGGACAGGGAGGAGGCACAGGGCTTGGTGGTGTTCCAGGCCTGCCCTGGTTGCTCACTCAGGTAGGAGCCTGCCTGGTGCCTGCTACACAACCTGGCTGCTCCCCGGTGCCGCATCCTGCACCGCTTTGCCTGGCAGCCAAACGTAGGCTTCAGTAGCCACCAGCCTGGCCCTGGCACATGGAGTGGTCCTGAGAGAGGTGTGTGGGCATCCTGAGCAGGTCCCTGCAGGCTCTGCCAGTGTAGAGCACCCAGGGAAAGCAGAGGCTGGGTCCCGAGGTACCCCATGAGAAGGCCGGGGTACCAGTATAAATAGCCTTTCCCTTACTGGGAGAAGCCATTCCATCTGTCCATCTGTCTGTCTCACACAGCTTTCTGGTTCCCTGTGCCGCCATCATGTCTCGGAGCCCCTCTGGCAGCTCCGTGGATGAGGAGACCGTTTTCCTGGAGTACCGTTGCCACCCGGTGCGGCCAGAGCCCCCCAGCCCGACCTCCCCCCGCAGGAAGCACAATTCTGCCACGGTGCCTGAAGCCACCTCGCTCTCGGTGATGGGCTCTCCTGCCTCGGCCGAGCCCCGCCGCATCATCCTCAGCACGGACAGCCCGGCTGCGCTGAAGGTGGGAACCCAGCAGCTGATCCCCAAAAGCTTGGCCGTCTCCACCAAGACCAAGACCAACCCTTCCCGGCACCAGAGCGTCGGGGCGGTCGGGTCCAGCCGGGAGACCCCAGTCCCAGACCTGAAGCGGGTGTCTGCCCCCAACCTCTCGCCGGAGGAGGAGGTGGAGGATGATGTTGAGGATGATGGAGGAGGGATCCTCAAGCGCAACCTGAGGAACATGTCCTACCGTGCGGCCATGAAGAGCCTGAGCCCAGAGCCGGAGCCACTGAATGCCACCCCGTTGCTGAAACCCACGTCAGAGGAGGGCAGTGCCCGCCCTGACCGCAGCCCCGGCAGGAGCAAGGTGGGTTTTGCACCCACTGTCACCCGATTGCTCTTGAGTGGGGATCAAACCCCCATTTGCCTCACGATGGGCTGCTGCGGGGGGGGGTCTGCAGAGCCTTTTTCCCACAACTCCCGTCCATCCACCGAGCTGAGCGAGCCCAGCGTGGAGCTGGCAGGGCTTGGTGACACGACTTGCGCCTTGGGAAGCCCGTGTGTCACCAGCAGGTCTCTGGAAAGCCTGGAAATAGCCGACATGGCTTTTGTGGGGAGGGTGACTGGCTGCTCTGGGGCTCCCGCGGCACAGGCACGTCTGCAGGGAGGGGTTGGCCGGACCTGAGGCTCCAGGGTGGTGGTTGGTTGTGCACAAACATGGGTGAAGCAGGTCTGGGGAAGCAGGAGGCTCCGGTGCAGGCAAAGTCCGGGCCTGAGACGGGTAGATGTGAAAGGCAGCAGCGTAACTGCAGAAGGGTTTAGATGGTGACCCCGATAGCACAAGGTGAAGGCTGAGTCACTTCGGTAAGGCAAACAAGGGCTCAGACAAGAAAGAACAGGGTGGTACATGCTGACTGGCCGCGCAGGTACCTTCTCCTCCTTCCCCAAGGAGCTAGAAGCTGTATTTCTGGCTGCAGAAATGAAGTTGCTGCAGCACGTTCTCCTCCTCTTCCTCTTGCAGAAAAACTTTGGGCGGAAGCGGGTGCAGAAGCGCGGTGGCTCGTTCAAGGACCGTGAGTGCTGCTCCCCAGAGCTGGGGTGTCCCCTCTGCCTCGCAGGGCACCGGGCGCTTCCCAGCAAAGCAAATCCCTCGGAGTCCCTTTGCCACATCTGCCTCTGCTTGTCCCTGGCCTGGGGACAAGTTTTGGCCTTGTTTCCCCCCCCTCCCTGGGCTGCCAGAGGAGTGTGGCAGCCCTGCCTTCCCCCTCCCCGGGGCGGGATGAAGCCGCTGCGCTCGCAGCTGGAGCGCTCCCAGCTTTGCTTGCCCTGGGCAAACACGGGAGAGCTGTGAGGAGCCCTTGGGAGCAGGAGCTGCTGGTTAATTGGTGCTGGGCAAAGTCCGACCTTGCTGAGGAGGTGCTGGCTCGGGCTTGCCGGCGCCGTGGCCGGGCTCCCAGCCGACGGGGCGAGGCGAGGGCGGTGGGAAAGGAATCCATGGGCCACGGCTGAGAGAGGCTTTGCTGACCTCATGCCTTTCGCTCTGTAGAGCCCCGGCTGTACCAGGAAATCCGTGAGAGAGGTCTGAACTCCATCAGCCATGAGTCAGATGAGGATTTGCTGGAGGAATCCATCCCAGAGGAGCCATCCCCTCTGGGTGCTGCTATCGTGGTGCAGAGCTATCGCCCGGCGCAGGTGACCTGGAGCCAGCTCCCAGAGGTAGGAGCAGTAGCATGGCCTGGAGGGTCCACACAGCCCTGGGCTGCTCCTGTGCTCCTGATGTCTTGTGGCCACAGCTGAGTGTATTTTAAAAGCTGCCTGAGCTGCCAAACAAGCCATGAGTGGGTAATTCTGCAGCACTGGCCTTTGCAAGGGGATGTTCTAGGACTGTCCAGCCCTGGCTGGGACAAACAGGGGCTTGTCTAGACTGGTCAGATGCTGGTGGAGCCTCTGTGGTTGTGCTTATGAGAGGTTCACATACAGACAGGGCAAAGGCAGATGCTCCTGCTGGTACCTGGGCTTTGCCTGCTGGCCTTGGGGAGAGTGATTTCCTCCTGCAGAGTGGCATCAGCCAACTGCTGCAGAGCTGTGGGACCTGGAGGGGGGGCAGTGGGAGATGGTGGGGGGGCAGTGGGAGATGGTGGGGGGCAGTGGGAGATGCTGCAAGAGATGTTGATGCTGCTGCAGTGGGAGATGCTGCTGGGCGAGATGATGGCATGGTGGCAGATGATGGCATGGGGGGAGATAGTGCAGTGGGCGATACTGCTGCATGAGATGGTGCTGTGGTGGGATCTGATGGGCTGTGCGGGGCTGGGCTGCACTAGAGGGCGTTGAAGGACCGTCGGTTGAGGAGAAGGCAGCGGCTGATCTGCCCTCTCGACCGCAGGTGGTGGACTCAGGCATCCTGCAGAAGATCTCACCTGAGGAACGCAAGCGGCAGGAGGTGAGAGGAGACTTTGGGGTTCCCAGAGCGCGGTGGGGATGCACGTGGCTGTGTCTGGGACCTCTCACGCAGTGGTGGGCTCAGAGCAGGGCTCTGGCTTATGGTGCTGCTGCTTCCAGCGGCTGTGGGACTGGGCAGCACTGGGAGGGCTCACCTGCCCAGCTTGGCAGGGAAGCAGGCAATTCCTTCTGATGCTGGTGGGAAATACCCACTGGAAGGGAAAACATCTTAGTGCTGTGGCTTATTAATGCCTGGGTGTATGAAACCTGCTGAGGTTATTGGCGTAGGCCAGGCGATACGCGAGGTGATAGAGGGAATGCCGCATGTGTCTTGGAGCAAAGACTCTTCCAGTGGCTTGGTGCCAAACCAAATGTAAATAAGATATAGCAAGTTTTAACTGACTGCCTCGCTTTAGTCAGTTTGGGCTGTCACACCTCCGCTGCCCTGTTTTTTTTCAGGCGATGTTTGAGATCATCACGTCTGAGTACTCCTACATGCACAGCCTGAGCGTCCTGGTGTGCCACTTCATGAAGTCAGAGGAGCTGAAGGGGACCATGACTCAGATGGAGCACCACCACCTCTTCTCCAACATCAGCGACATCCTGACGGTCAGCACCAGGCAAGTGGGGGCCATCGGTGTGGGGTTGGGACCAGGGGAGGGACTCTGGAGCTCCGTTTATTTTCCATGTTGAAACAGCCGTGCCATGGGTTTGTTGAAGAAGGGAGGTGATTGTCCCCCTGTGCTCAGCACTGGTGAGGCCACACCTTGAGTCTGGTGTCCAGTTCTGGGCACCTCAGCACAAGAGAGATATCGAGGTGCTGGAGCGAGTACAGAGGAGGGACACGGAGCTGGTGAGAGGCCTGGAGAATAAGGCTTATGAGGAACGATTGAGGGAGTTGGGGTTGTTTAGTTTGAGGAAGAGGAGGCTGAGGGGAGACCTCATCACTCTCTACAACTGCTTGAAAGGGCATTGTAGACAGATTGGTGCTGGTCTCTTCTCACGGGCAATGAGCGACAGAAGGAGAGGGAATGGCTGCAAGCTGCAGCAGGGTAGGGTTAGGCTGGACATGGGGAAAAAGTGTTTCCCAGAGAGAGTGGTCAGTCAGTGGAATCAGCTGCCCAGGGAGGTGGTGGAGTCCCCAACCCTGACTGTGTTTCAGAGTCGATTGGATGTGGTGTTGAGGGATCTGGTGTAGGGGAGAACTTGTAGAGTAGGGCTGATGGTTGGACTTGATGATCCCAAGGGTCTCTTCCAATCTAAATGATTCTATGATTCTATGAAGAGACATCCCACCCACTGCTCTTCTCCCCACTCTATGCTCCCCTGCAGTGCCTTTCTGCAGTTACATGCTCAGGACCTGAATATCTGGTGGGAGATGGTCCTTGACACCCACTTTTCTTAATGGGTTATAATGGTGGTGCTCAGTCGTGCAGCTGCCGTTGGGCACCGAGAGCTGTCTGAGCCCCCGTCCCTGTGCTCGGGACAGTCCTCTTTGCCTGGAAGCTCCTCCTCGGGTGGAGGAGAAAAACTGAAACTGCCCCTTTAAAGAGCCATCGTGAGCTCCTTTGCTCTCTGGGAGGTGGGGAGCAACCCTTTAGGAAGCGGGTGCTCGAGGTGGCTGGGGACCCGTGTCCGCCTGGGAAAGAGTGGGAGGAGAGCACGGGCCTGGGAACTGCTGTGGGGGTGTTGGGGGCTTGTGTCTTCTGCAGCTGGGCAGCAGAGCAGCGGCCCCGATGGGGCAGAGGTGAATATTCCCAAAGAGCCAAAGCAGACGAGGGATCCTGTGTGTGCGGGAACGCAGGCAGCTTGTGCATCTGGGGCTGGGGCTGCTCGAGAGCTGCGTTCCCCATCCCTGCAGTGGGGCTGCTGGAGATCTGCACTGGGGATGTGAGGGGGGTCCCAGCTGCAAGGGACTGGCCAGGGCCTCGTCTCCTTTGGGAAAACTGGGGAAAAGTTGCAGTGGGATCATCGTTAAACACACATCTGTTTGTTTTCTTCTGGCACTAATGAGTCATTGAAACTCTCTCCTTAGCTTCTTTGAAGACCTAGAGAAGCGACACCAGGAAAACCCCTTAATTCCTGACATCAGTGACATTGTGGAAGAACATGCCTCAAACCACTTCAGCCCCTACATCAGCTACTGCTCCAATGAAGTCTACCAGCAGAGGACTCTCCAGACACTGCTGTGAGTACTGCTGCGCTCCGGCCTCGGGCTTGCAGGGGAGTTGCCCATGAGGGCTCTCTGGGCCACAGGGGTGGCAGCCGGCTGCAGACAGGACTGGGACCTGCCCTTGGCTCCCCCAGCCTCTGGTTGTTTCCTTTGCCCTAAGGAAGGCTGTCTCCTTTCTGAGCAGAGTTTCTCCTAGAGCTCAGTGTGCCTGTGTTGGGTGATGAGGATGGGGTTTGAGTTGTGCAGTAAAGGGTGGGGGTCAGTGGGGGAAATGGTACCACGTACTGAAGGCAGATGGGTCTTGCCAAGGTCAGTAGCACATGTGTGGTGTGTTAGGGACACGTATGGAAGTTGTTCAGCTCCATATCATACTGGTGGTACAGGTCAAGTGTGTGTCTGTCTGCTGTTGGTACATCTATGGCTTTACCCGCTTTTTGGTGGACGCAACATCTCTTGATGCTTTTCCGCCACCAACAAAGGGATCAGTCCCTTCCCACCCCAGCTCTGTGCTCGGAGCTCAGGCTGCCCCCAGGCACCAGAGACAGGGCCCTCACTGCTCTGCACTGCAGGGAGAGCTGCTGGAAAAATCTTGATAGCTGAGGAGCAGAGTTAATGGAGCTTTCTTGTCCCGTTCCAGAACCACAAACCCCTTATTTAAAGAGACCTTGAAACAAATTGAAAGGAAACCAGAGTGTGGAGGCCTGCCAATGATATCATTTCTCATTCTCCCTATGCAGAGGGTAACACGGCTTCCCCTGCTGTTAGATGTAAGTAAGTCACACGGTGGCATTGCTGGGCATCTCTGGAGAGGTGATGGTGTTACACCATTCTCTGGTTTGCTGAGCCCAGGACAGCCCTCTGCTTGGACACCCATCCTCCTGGGAGCCGAGGCTGGGCTGCCTGAGCCTCTATTCGGGACTGAGATCCAGAGCAATCTGCTTCTTGTGGGTGTCAGATGGGCAGCTTAACGTACTAGGAGTAACACCTCACGTCTTGGCACCATCCACCAGAGTGCCAATGTGGTTCCTCTGTGCCCCCTGCTGTGTCTGGGCACCCAGAGAGGGGTGGCACGAGCCTCCTGTTTGCTTGGTGGTCCGGTGGCCCAGGAAGGGAGAGCAGCTTTTGCACAAGCTTCTCTGAAATCTGGGACTTGTGGCCCCAGCTGCTGTGAAGAGCAAAGTTGCTGGACGTGGGGTTTCCAGTGACTGCTCCCAGTCTGTAATGGGCTGTAGGAGATGGGGCCAGGAGAATGCCCAGCAGGTGGGGTGATGCTCAGGCACAAATCTGACGTGAAAGCCCCAGCTTGGTTGGGGACGGCTCGATCTGTGCCACGTCCTGACATCCCCGGGGAGCGCTTGGTCTCGCGATGTCACTAAAGCGTCTTGTCTTGACGTTCTAGACTGTCTGTCAAAAGACAAAAGCGTGCACTGCAGCGTATGGAGCTGCCACCAGAGCTCTGAAAGCCATCAGCAAGGTGAGGCCCAGCTGCCAGCTCCCCACCTTCCCCTCCTGCCAGCCCACCGCTCCCTCGCTCCGGCGCCCGTGCCCGATGTTCTGGCCTCTCGATTTCCCTCCCTGCGTGGGTTCACTTGGGATGTCTCTGCTCCAAGCAGCTGCTGGATCCACACACCTTTCCCCTGGCTCACCTTTGGGCACTGATCTTGATTTCTCCTTTTTTCTTGCCAGCTTTTCTCCTTTCCTCATGTCCTCCCTTTCAGTGTCGTCTTTTCTCCATGGGTGATGTTCCTTTCTCAGAACCTCCCTTGACACTTTCTTGCTCTTGGTTCTTGGAGATTTAGGCAAAGGGTGGTGAAGAAGGCAAAGAGCACATTTCCTCAGCATGAAGGAGCAGTGGGAGCAGTGGCAGTCCTGCTCCTGTCCCTCATCTCCACCTGCTTTCCCATCTGGTGGTCACTCACACAGGGCAATGCACCACAGAGATGGCCACCAATGCAGTGGTGGCAGCTCTTCCTTTTGTCCCACTAAAGCCTGGCTCTTGGCAACATGCTTCTGGCCACTCAAAGTCTGTCCCACTTGCTCATCCGTCAGGGGAATAAGACACATGATTTCCCCCAGCCAGGCCATGCTTGACCACCCTTCTTGGGCTGGAGGAATGGCTGGCAGTGGCATCTTCTCCAGAGAGCCATCGCAAGGGGGCAGGGTGCCACATGGCTGCCTGCTCAGTGTGGCATTGCCTCATCTGTGCTAGGGTTCTGTCCCCCCAGCACCTGCCTGAGTGTTCACCCTCCTTTTTCACAGAAAGAGTGGTCAGTCAGTGGAATCAGCTGCCCAGGGAGGTGGTGGAGTCCCCATCCCTGACTGTGTTTCAGAGCAGATTAGATGTGGTGTTGAGGGATCTGGTGTAGGGGAGAACTTGTAGAGTAGGGCTGATGGTTGGACTTGATGATCCCAAGGGTCTCTGCCAACCTGAATGATTCTATGATTCTCCTGTCTTAATTCTGATTAATTCTTCCTCTTCATGTTGCTCCTCGGGGAAGCTCAGTCTTGGTGCGGTTTCTCTTTGGTCCTTCTCCAGGCAGAGGAAACGTGGGGTCTCTCTCCTGGAGATCTCTCATAGCAGGAGAACCTCCAGCTGCCTTTCCTCAAACCTGGCTTGAACCCTGTGCCAGGGCTCAGCTGGTTCTGCTGTTGAGGGCAGCACCAAGGGGGCTCAGCCTCCTGCCATTCTCTGCTTCCCTTGGGGGGGTGCTTTTTCTTTTTCCAGCTGGTTAAGAGCTGCAACGAGGGAGCTCGCAGCATGGAGAGGACGGAGCAGATGTACACCCTGCAGAAACAGCTGGAATTTGGAAAGAAGAAGGTGAGGTCCTGTGGAAGTGACGAGGGAAGTGTTCAGGGTGTGCAGTGAGAGCGGTCCATGCCGGGCATGTCTGACCTCTCCTTGGGAATCCTTCGAGCTGGAGCTTCACTACTGCCAGGACCAGCAGCACCACACCATGCCCTGGGTGACCAGTTTTTCCTGCTGTACTGTCATAAATACAAGTTTCTGGGCACTTCCCCTGCCAGTGGAAACCTGGTTGAGCAGAGTGGTCCTGGGTAATACACACTCCCTCACAACCTTCACATTCTCCTCTACCTCACGCTGAGCTTTCGCCTCCTGCACACGGTGGTGAGAGCTGGACTTGCCCCCGTGGCAAGAGGAGGTTTTTCCTGGTGGCTTGGCTGGCAGCAACCTCTGCCCCAACTGTCACGGGCCTCCCTCTGTCTGTAAGGAGGGTCAGATGTGGGCAGCCTTCCAAAGGGCTCCAGTAAAGCCGTGACCTGGTGCCCCACTGCTGCCATTCTGCTGGGTCTCTGGGTGTGCTGCTCCACTTCCCTGCCCGCCTCCTGGAAAAATTCAAATACAGGTTCTGAGCTTGATTTTCTTTTGCCTGCTGCCTGCGAGACAGACAGTGAGCCAGACTTTCTGGGGATCCGTTTCAGCCTTTCCCACTGATTTCTGCCTCCCGCTGGCTGCTGAAACGGGGGGAGCTGTACCTGCTGCTGTCGGAGGAGGCCGGCATCTTCCGCCGAGGCGCCGGACGGCTCTGCTACCTCTTCTTGTTCAACGATGTCCTGATCATCACCAAGAAGAAGAGGTAAGGCTGGGGGCGGACACCCCTTCCTTTCCCTGCATAACAACCAGGGGGATTAAAATCTCCCATTTCCCAAGCAGCACATAGCTTAAGCAATTCTCGACATTCTCCTGTTTTGGCCTTTATTGGGGTGTCCCTCGTTACCCAGAAGGGAAAGGCTCCACAGCCCTTGATCCACCTTAATGGGTGGCCAGCAAGTCCACAAAGCCCTGTCCCACCCCTGGGCATCAGCCCGTGTCCTCACCATGATGGTCACTTTGGTGATGCCCATTGGACTTCACCCCCTGGGGCTCTGAGCTGGTGGTGGGAGGCAGCACAGTCCCCACGGGTGACACCCCCTCTGCGGCCACCCTTGGCTGAGGTGCCGGTCCCCTCTTTGTCACAGCGAGGAGAGCTACACCGTCATGAACTACGCCACGCTGGACCAGATCACGGTGGAGAAGATGGAGAACACCGACCCGCCTTCCCCCACTCACAGCAAGGCAGGGAGCAGTGTCCCGGCCCGTGGGTACCTGCTGCGGGTGGTGATGGAGAGGGACAGCGAGGGCAGGCGGGAGGAGGTCGTGCTGTCGGCTGAGACGCTGTGAGTGGCCCCCTGGGATGTCACAGGGTGCACCTTCTTGCTTGTGGGAGAAACTGGGGCCCTGGAGATTCCCTCTGAGGCTTCTGCAAAGCACCTTTCCCTCCTTCCTCCTCCCAGAAAGGGGACCTTGCACGGGCTGTTTCCTCCTCTTCTATATTTCCCATGTAATTCCTGGAGGATAATGCTTCTCCTGGTGCTGGTTAAGTGGCTGGGTGATGTGTGTATCACACTTGTGGTGTGCCTTTTCATTGGCTGATCAAATGCCTGTCCAGTCTGATTTCCCTTGAAAACCCTCATCCTGCTGGGAATTTTCCAGCTCCTGCTGGCAACAGGGATGCTGTCTCTAAGGTTTCCTTTGTGATATGGGCTTTTCCTCTGCCAGGAGTGACCGGGCCCGGTGGATTGCGGCGCTGATGCACCGAGAAAGGGAAAAGCCTGACACCACTCCTAAAGGAGGTACCATTAGGGATGGTGGAGGTCAGGGGGTGAGTGGTCCTGCTGGAGCCTGAGCGTTTCCAGCCACAGGCTTTTACCCTGTTCTTGCCTGCTCCTGCGGTAGAAGGGACTGAGGGTGTCTGTCGATGGGGAGAACTCAGGGATGGGGAGGAGAATGTGGGGTACCAGGTCTGGCTGCTTAGCACCAGGCATCTTATTAAAGTTATGGTCACAATAAACCTTCAAGACATTGCCTAGGAGGCACAGTGGAATTCCAGGAGTGCCTCGGGCTGTAAGAAAAGGTTTGGCTTCCCCTCCCCGTGTGCTTGGAGAGAGGGGGCAAGCAGGAGGGAGGAGGGGAAGGGAGCGGGGTGCCAGGCTGTGGCTGCCGGCCGTGCCTGCTCACTCGGTCCCTGCTCTCCTCCTCCTCCACAGAGCTGAGCCAAGTGGAGATCACCCGTGCCTACGTGGCCAAAGAGGCAGACGAGATCTCCCTGCAGCAGACTGACGTGGTCCTGGTGCTGGGTGGTGAGGACGGTGAGTGTCAGCAAGCGTGGCTGGGGGAGGCTCACCCTAGGCAGAGTGAAGGCGGGAAGACCTCAGTGAACTGGAAAAAATGGAATTTTAGCAACTTTCAGATGCTTCCAGGAGGCCCTAGGCTGTTGGTGGGGTCCGTGATGCTGGCTGGTGTTGTGTCCCAGCAGATGGCAGTGGGTTCCTGGAGAAGCTGATGGAGGTGGCACTGCCATGGGTGGCTGGTGCGTTACCAGTGGCTCCTGTATGTAGGCTGTGGCTGGCAGAGGCCACAGAAGTGAGAGAAATAAGCCCCAGAACAGGCAATAAATCCGGAAACCTGATCAAAAATCAGGTTACAAAACCCCATGGAGCTTTCCCTGGCCCCGCCGGGGGTGGGGAGCGGTGCAGCCCTCTCCTTCCACTCGCGTTCCCAGGATCCGTGTCTGTTCCTCCTGGTGTGACCAGCTCTGTTCCTCCCCTAGGCTGGTGCTGGGGTGAGCGACTCCGGGACGGGGAGAGGGGCTGGTTTCCCAGCTCCTGCGCTCGGCAGATCACCAGCCGCGCTGCCGTGGAGGGCAACGTCCGCCGCATGGAGCGGCTGCGGATAGAGACCGACGTGTAGGCTGGCAGCCCAGGGAAGGTGCTTCTGGTGTGACTTATTTTAGGCATCCTCCCACCCCTGACGACCGAGGGGTTTGGATTTCCTTTGTCTTGAGCCGTCCCAGGCAGCAGATCTTATCGTCCAGGACCGGTCTTGACAGCAGCTAATTGATGTGAGGCCTGGTCCCCCCGGGTGCTCCTGGCCGGGGCTGATATTAATGACCTGGAAGAGGCTTCGGGAGGCGGCCGCGGTGTTGGCTCAGGTTGAAAAGGCTGTGGCTGTGTCCTGGGCTCTGGGAAGTGCCCTGGGCTCTGGTAAGTGTCCTGGGCTCTGGGAAGTGCCCAGTGCTGCTGCCTTTTTCCCTGCCCATGTCTAGGCCAGCACTCGGTGCCAGCGGCTGCACACCTTGCCTGGGAAGAGCCGGGCATGGGCAGGCCATACCCGAATCAGGAATTTTTGAGAACTGAAATCTGTATGCCGTGCTCGAGCCTATTTTCCCCTCCTTTTTCTTTTCTCCTCCCCTCCCCTGCAATTACATTTTTCTCTGCTTTTGAACACAACTGTGACCTCGGTGGGGAGAGGTGGTGCCCACCACCTTCCCACCCACTTGCCAAAATAGATGCTGGAGGCTGGTACAGCCAAGGTTGTTCTCAGGGAGCCAGTTCTAGAGCCAGAAACGGGGTGCTCCAGCCCAGGGAAGCACGATGAGGACCAAGGCTGCACGCTCGGCTGCCTCTCCCCTTCCTGGGGGCTTGTGCCCTGGCAGAAGGAGGGGGCTGAGTCCTCTGCAGTCAGGGTGGTTCAAAGCCCCTTCCTGCAGCACAATGGTCCCCTTCTCTCCCTGAATTAGCACCCAGAGGTGATTAACGGAGCAGACTGGGGCAGGGTGAGTTTTTTGTCCCAGGTGGGCAGGTCACAGCTGGGTTTTTCCCGAGCCAGATGTTTAATGCTGCGGGGCTCAGCCTCACGGAGGGGAATGAAGTTGGGGTGAGGCGGTGCCTGGGCTGGGCTCCACAGGGGCAGCCGTGCTGCACTCTGTTTTGATTAAGTTGTTAAAGGATTAATTGGATTAACAATAAATTAATGGATCCCAATGAGATGTGTGTTCTCCTTGCCCAAAAGGGAACTGCACCCAACATCAGAGTTAGGTTGACAGATGGATTAAATGATCACCAAGGTCCCTTCCACCCCAGACAATTCTGATTCTATGGGTGCTGGGTTAGACCTGTTAGTGGTGATACAGGTGTCCCCGAGCACGACAGCTCCGTGGCAGAGAGACTGATGCCAAGGAGCCAGGTTTCCCCATTATGAGGTCTGAAAATAAAGCTTCAGGCTTATGGCAGTGTCCTCCTGGCCTCTGCTTGTACCTCTCGGGGATGCTCCTTCAGAGCAGCTGACTGAAAATTGGCTGCACATTTCCCTGTGATTGACTGAGAGAGACCAGACAAACAGAAATGCTCTGAGCCTGTCTGTTTATTTCTCTTAACTGTGGGAGAATTAAAATTTATCCCCGGTGCTAAATTAGAGGAGATGGAACCCAAAAAAGAGAGACACCAGCTGCATGAGAACAGGAGGCAAACAGACTGTATTTAGAAATATGAACAGGGAAGAAAAATCGAGATATGAGAAAAATATAGGTACAGAGTTGTTGTGCTCCCAGGCTCAGAGGTGGGGTTCACTCCAAGCAGGGGGCAGGAGCTGCAGCTCAGGGTTTCACGCTGCAACGGGCCAGGACCGATGTATCCCCACGTTTAAGGCTGGGCTGGGTTTCCATGTGCTCCTGGAGCAGGGGCTGGCGGTGCCGAGGGCTTCTCTGCGCCTCAGTCCTGGAGCTGCCGGGGGGACACAGGGCACGGTGGCATCTCCTGCCAGCACGGTGGCATGGCTGGCCATCACGGTGGCATCCCTTGCCGGCCTCCCCGGCCACCAGCCGGCCCTTTGGTGGCTCTGCAGGGAAGGGGCTGCTCGCTGGCCGGCAGAGGCTGCGTTTGCTTTTCCAACCGGCCGAGGAAATAAATAGAAACCTGCGTCTGAGGCAGCGGTGGCTTCAAGGCAAATGCGACAAACCCTGTGATTGTCTGGAGAGTCGGCAGGAGGACGAGCGGGAGGGACGGGGGGCATTTGGCACATGGACAAACTCTTCCTACTCCCTGGGTATCAGTCATACAACAGACAACCTTAATTACACCGGTTTGGTCCTTCACTACGTGCTTATATTAACATTATTTCTTCACAATAGTGATATCTAATGCAAAAAAATACTGTTAAGGAAGAAATAAAATAGGAAAAGAATTAGCAAAAAATTACAAGTTATTTACAGATTAAAATAAATTCCATCAGGAGAAGAAACCATTCTTTTATTCTTTCCCGTTGGCCCCCGTGGGAATAGTTTAAAGGCCGAGCGCCGGGGCAGGGCTGTACTGCAGCAGCAGCAGAGGCAGATGTGCTGGGACGGGAGCCTCCCCTCTCCTTCCCGGAGCCTGGTTCCTTCTGACATTGTCACCTCCCGGGCTCTGGTCACCCCAGAGCCTTGTGCAAACAAGCAGGAGGGCCCAGCTGGGGATGCTGTTGGGATCCCAGGTCCTTGCTGGGGTGATGATGTTCCCCAGGGCTTTGCCGTGGCCCACACTCTCTGGGCACCTCCCGGTCTGTCCTCCTGCCCCAGCCCTTTCCCAGCTCCCAGCTCTCCTCAGCACAGAAAGCACTGCCTGGAGCTGGAAATGCAAACTGGGGGCACTTGCTGATGGAGAGGGTCAGGCTCTGCAGGTTGGTGTGGGCAGCACTAGAGCCCAGCGCCTTGTCCCCCACAGCAAGCGATAATTTACAGTAAAAAAAAGAACATTGCAAATTCAAATAATAACAATAAAAAACCTAATTAGATTCAAGTGAGGCAGTGCTTCTGTGGGAGCATGGTCTCAGGAGAGGTGGGCAGGTTCAGCCCCCCGTTCTGCCCACACTCTTGCACAGCTTCTCAGAAATACTGTTGCATAAATACCGATTTTTCCACCATATTCTCAGCCCCCTCCCGTCCTCCCCCCCCAAGCCCAGCACCCAAAAGATGAAGGTGGGCAATTTCCCACGAGCCATCCCTTCTGAACCGTTCCTTCTGGTGTCCAGCCGTGGGCACACGGTGGGGCCAGTGTGCTTGCCCTCACTGTGTGCCCAGGGGCCAGCCCGTGCCTTCCCAGTCACGCTCGGTGTTTCACCCTCACTCGTATCACCCCAAAAGCAGCAGTTTAGTCCATCTGGCAACAATAACTGCTCTTGTGGCTTGTAAAGAAGTTCTTTAAGTAGGTCCTTGTCTTCTTCTTCTCCAGGTGGCTGCTTGGGGACACCGAGGGAGCGCTCCCAACAGCTGCAGGACTTAGTGCTCGACCCCCTGGGGTTGGGGGGATGAGGTGGGCGCCTGGGGCTGCAGGGCTGGAAGGGAAGCTGGGACAGGTCAGGAGATGCCACAGGACCACCCGCTGGCACTGCTGCTTTGCCCAGGGGTGGCCACCTGCACCCGCTCCCTCCTGGCCCCGGGCAAGGTGGGAGCTGGGAGAGCTGGTCCTGCTCCGCTCCCACAGCTGGGCTCTGCTGGTTCACTTTTGTAGGTGACAATAGGCCATTTGTGGGGGGGTCTTTTACTGACCTGGGACCAAGGAGGGGTGCTCGGCTGAGGGCAGATGAGGTACACCACCTGCAAAGCAAGTCACAGCATCCTGCACCCAGCCACAGGACACCCATGGGGAAAGCTCTGAGCCAACAGGCTCCATCGTGGTTTGGGCAGAAATAAGGTTTTCAGTTGTTACACAGCATCATTTTGTTCCAGTGTGCCCCAAAAAAGAGTAAGGGTTTTTTTGTGGGTTTTTTTTTTTGGTCCTTGTTTTACCCTGGGCACATTTGGGGTTACCCTGGGCACATTTGGGGTTATGCTACTAAACTGCTTTATTTTCCAGCACCCAGCTGGCGGTTTCCCTCGTGGCTGGGGTGACAGTGAAGAAAATCATGCCAAACGAGGGCCTTGGGAAGAGGCAGGTGCTTTTGGTTTTTGTTGCTGTTACCAAAACCAACCCACCACACATGGGTGACAGCCTGAGCACAGGTACCACAGCATCCCTCCCCCCCCCAGAAGCTGCTTTTGCTTGAGGTTCCCGTGGTCCCCACCGGCACTCACTGGGGCGCAGCACCCATGCCTTACCTTCCCGGCACGTGGGGCCCATGGAGCCATTCAGGCAGAGGCACTGGCCATTCCGAGCGTTACAGTAGGAGGTGCTGGGGGCACACTGGCAGGACAGGCTGCAGTCAGGGCCATACTGGGTCGGCCGGCAGTCTGGAGCAGGGGGTGAGGGCAGAGAGGGGCTCGGACCGCTGCAGGGCATCCTGCTTCCCCCGCGGGCAGAAACGCTCAGCCAGCCCGCAGAGCCAGAGACAAGGCAGAGAGCTCTTTGCCTCATCACCCCCCAGCCTGCTCTCCAGCTCTGGTGGCACAGAGCATCCCCAAGGTGTTCCTTCTGCCTTGGAGCCTCAGCCTTTTGACTCTGGTGAGCTACATAACAAGGGTGCTGGAGGCACATTTGCACTCAGACCTGACTAGAGGGCAGACAGTGTGATATAGCGACACGTAGAGATTATCACCTCAGAAAGCCTCAAGTAGAAGCTGGAGAGGTGGCTGCCTCTGTTCAGATACCTTCTTAGTCTTTGAAGGGAGAGCAAAAAGAAGATACACACACCCCCAAACCTCTTCCATGATTCCACAAGAAGGGGTTTACATCTATTTTAAGGACTATTCCCACTGTAATTGCCCCTCTGGCACAGTCCCCTTTCCCGAGCCGTAGCCCCACTCACCTGACCCACACTTGAGGCCAGTTTTCCCCGGGGGACAGAGGCAGCGTCCCGTGGCCGGGTCGCAGGGCACATTGCCGACGCAGTCGCAGAGCTGCTGGCACCCCTCGCCGTATGTCCCCTCCTTGCAGCCTGTGTTGAGAGGTGAGAGAGGGCACGGGCACTGCGTGGCCATGCCTGGGGATCTGGCCAGTGTCTCAGGAGGCAGGGGGAGGACATGGTACCTGTCTGGCAGCGCTCGCCGCTGAGCCCAGCAGGACACTGGCAGCGGCCGGTGGCTGGGTCGCAGCCCGCTCCGTGCTCACAGTCGCAGCGCTCCTGGCAGCCGGCTCCATGGAAGCCTGGGGGGCAACCTGGGGTGGAGACAGGGGGAGAGCTCAGAAATGCAGGAATGGGTTGGGCTCAGCCTCTGCAGCAAAGCCTCCATCAGCCCAGCAGAGAGAAGCAGTGAGCTTGAGGAGGGCCTGATGCTGCGGGCAGAGGGGTCTCTGTGGCTGTGTGTTAGAGAAGGGCCATAGCTCTCCTTTTTCCAGGAATGAACGTGTATCCGGGAAGCAGGGCATGTCAGGAGACAGCCCACAAGAGATGGGACATGGGGAAGATAGGACAAATAGGAAGGGATGAAGGATGCACTTATGCAGGTGAAGGGAAGGAGGCACACAAACAGCCGGTGCCCACAGAATCACAGTCTTCACAGCTGGGAAGAACCTCTGAGATCATTGAGTCCAACCACGCACAGAAACCCCTATGTCTCAGGCACTGGAGCATGCCCTGAAGTGCCACATCTACTTGTTTCTTAAATACCTTCAGGGGTGGTGACTCTGCCACCTCCCTGGGTAGGTTGTTCCCGGGTCTGACAACCCTCTCAGTAAAGTAATTCTTCTTATATCTAATCTGAACCTCCTGAGAACGCATCAAGTGCTGGGTAATATCACCATCAACACCAGTAAGACAGGAAGAGCCCACAGGAGCACACAGCCACGTGTGGGGCTGCAGCAGGTCACACCTCCATCCTGCCCTCTGGATGAGCTTTAGAAAAGAAGCCCTCCCCTCGCAAAGCCAAAGGTGTCTCAGCTGCCAGGACTCACTGTGCTCACAGAGGGGCCCGTAGTGGCCAGCAGGACAGTGGCAGGCTCCTGTGCCTGGGTCGCAGGTGGCATTGTGCTGGCAGGAGCAGCGGAGCTGGCAGTTGGCACCGTACCTTCCCGGCGGGCATTCTGTGGGGGAGAAGCAGTGGCAGAGATGCCCAGTGGCCAGAGAGGTGGTCTCAGCCCCTCTCCTGCCCGTAAGGCAGAGTAGCCACCAGCGGGGATAACAGGAACTGGACCCAGTATGAAACAGACTGAGTGAGCTCTGCAGTTACTGGCCCAGTGCAGGTCAACGCACTCCAGTCTGGTTTTTACCTAACTGGCAGGATTTCCCCATCCACCCGAGCGCACACAAGCAGGAGCCGTCGGCTGCATCGCACCGCCCCCCGTTGTGGCAGGAGCAGGTCTGCTGGCACCCCAGCCCGTACCGGTGCTCCTCGCAGCCTGCGGGGAGAGAGGCAGTGGCTGTGGGCATGGGGACCACCGTGTGGCTCAGGCAGGAGCCCCCAAGCACAGGTAGAGGTCTCCAGGTGAGGAAATCCGTTCCCGCTCAGGACTGGCGCCATCCCACTGCTGGAAACACCCGTTTGTCCCAACACACGGCCCCGCAGAGACTACTCACCCCGTTCACAGGAGGGACCAGCTCTTCCCGGTGGGCAAACGCAGTCTCCGGTGACAGGGTGACAGGTAGCACCGTCCCCACAGGAGCAGAGACCTGCACAGTCCTTGCCATAGCGACCAGCGGGACATCCTGGGGAGGAAGGTCGTGGGGGTGAGGAAGGCCTGGGTGACTCCAAAGCACAGCTGGTGGCGTTTGAGGGCTAGCAGGGAAGGAGTTGGGCACAGGAGCAGAGCAATGGGGTGGCAGGAGGAGTCTGCAGCCCCATGGCTAGCGTGCAGTGTGGCTGGCAGACCAGGGGAAGGGCTTTTAGGGTTTAGGAGCAGAGTGTTTCTAGCAGAGAGCCAGCAGCACAGTGCCGGGATGATGCCAAGGCTGATGGGTCAGGCCTCTCCTAGTGGAGAAATGGTTCTGGTGTGAAACAAATAGAACAATCAAATGTTTCCCTGGCTAAGACAGACAGCAAAGAGACCAGCTGCAGCTCTGTTCCCACAGCAGGACTGGCTCTAGGTACGGGGAGGGCATCCCTGGGAGCGCAGGTCATTAAGTGAGACACAGAGCTCTTTTTCTGCTGCAGGACAGTCACTGTAATGCCTCATCTTGCACAGTGTGCATTTGCACCTTCCCCTCCTGCTGAGCAAACCCCTGGAGCTCCTGTCCCCTCCTTGGGTGACCCGGGCACTCACCAACACTGCAGTCAGCACTGATGTAGCCAGGGGGGCAGTGGCACATCCCTGTGGCACTGTCACACAGCCCCCCGTTCTTGCACTTGCAGGGCCTTTCGCAGTTGCGGCCGTACCACCCTGGGGAGCACTCTGTGGGGGGAAAACCAGGAAACAACAGCCTCAGTGCCTGAAAAGAGGAGAACAAGGTCCAAACTCCCTGGAAAACCCCACCAGGTAGGGTCAAACATCCATTTGATCCAGTGGGTTTGTGCCAGACTGGCACAGTCAATGGGCTACTGGTCCACTGGGTAGCAGAGAGCTACAAACTCCGGTCAAGCAGCCACAGCACCGCGCCAAGGGCATGCGAGTGACACTCCTGCATCCCCTCCACGACTGGGTTGTGTGGGATGTGACCCCCCAGACCACAGACAGCACAAGCTCCCGCAAGCTCCAGGCTCGGGTGCCCCTGCCCTGGCGGCACACACTGAAATACAGGAACGCGAGAGCTGCTCTGAGGGGTCTCCTGTTCAGCAGGAGCCAAAGAAAACCCTCATAAATAACCTCATGGCTGGAAAATATCCCACAAGCAACACCACCAAGCAGCTTTGGACCGTTCAGGCCTCTCTGCTGAAGACACAGCTGGGAAATATCCCACAATGCAAGGGAAAAAAAAAAAAAGGTGACCAAAAAGTGGCCCTGAGCACTGATGAGAACGATGTTTTGTTTAGATGAACTTCTCCTACTTGTGAATGAGTCACTGGGAGACACCACAGGGGTCAGAGCCTCTGTGTGCAGGGCTGGGCTCGGAGCAGGGACCAAGAAAGCACTCTCCTGGACAGACTCCCAAGCTCCAAGAGCTGGACAACAGTCAAGACCTTGGCCAAGCTGATGAGGACAAAGGTGACCACAGCAAGGACAATCTGCCTTTGAAGCTGCTCCAGCAAGCTGATGCTTCTCTGGCAGCCAGCCCAGCACCAGGAGAGCCACCAAGCTGGTAAGGGGGTCTGGAGAACAAGTCACATGAAGTGAGGCTGAGGGAACTGGGTATGTTTAGTCTGGAGAAGAGGAGGCTGAGGGGAGACCTCCTTGCTCTCTACAACTACCCGAAAGGAGGGTGTAGAGAGGTGGGTGCTGGCCTCTTTTCCCAAGGGAATAATGACAGGACCAAAGGAAATGGTCTGAAGTTGGAGCAGGGGAGGGTCCCATTAGATATTAGGAAGAGTTACTTTACTGGGAGGGTGGTCCGGCACTGGAACAGCCTGCCCAGGAGATGGTGGAGTCACCAGCCCCAGAGGTATTTAAGAAATGTGTAGATGTGGCACTTCAGGGCATGTTCCAGTGCCTGAGATTGTTGGGTTGGGTGATTTGTTTTGTGGGGGTTTTTTTGTGTGTTTGTGGTTGGACTCAACGACCTCAAAGGTCCCTTCAAACCATGAAAATTCTGGAAGATTCTGAGGGGGCAATGGTTCCACTCCTCGTGTTCAGGATGAAGCCTTGGTCCCTGCAAAGGTCCACAAAGGAGAAGAGGACCCACATGTGGACTCACCCAGCTGGCAGGTGGGCCCGTGGAAGCCAGGGGCACAGATGCAGGCTCCGGTGACCGGGTGGCATTCCTGGGTGGCTCCAGCACACTGGCAGATCTGCCCACAGCCCTCCCCGAAGGTCCCAGGCAAGCAGGCTGTCAGGAGAGAGGGCACCGAGGTGACTCAGGCTGGCTCAGAGGGAGCAATCCCACCTCTCTGTGCAAGACACACATTCCCTTTCTATTTTAAGCCAGGGTTTAGGAAGCCTTTTATGACAGTGAAAGTTCTCTGCCACCCAAAAAGCAAAGGGACCCACATGCAAACGGTCCCTCAACTCCATCAAAGACTTGGATTGAAAAGAAAACTATACTTAAAGGCACCAGACACCTTTTGCAGCGCTCACCCTACCTACCCTCATCCCCACAGACATGGCAAATACAGCCCTGCCTGCCGGGGAAGGAATGCACTCAACATGCCTCTGCCTCTTCCAGACTTGCTCGTACCCACAGGAGCTCATTTTAATACTGATTTATTGCTAATCCTCTGGATAAACACATAGCTCTGATTTCCCACTTGGCTCCCTGCGCTTTGCTAACATTCTGTGGGCATGCACCCAGCTGCCAAAATGTGCACTGCTCCTTGGCACAGCTCACTGCTGGGTTTTTTTTTGTTGTTGCTATTCTTTTCTCTTTTTTTTAACTTTATTGCTTGACCCATCATGTTCCCAGAGCCTGTCAGCAGAACTGTAAGAGGATCGCTCCCTTCTTCATACGCTTTTCACATCCAGAGCCCGTGAAGCCCGGCGGGCAGCCGCACTGCCCGGTGATGTGATGGCAAGGCACTCCCCGGGGACAGGCACAGCGGCTGGCACAGCTCTTCCCGAAGGAACCGGGCAGGCAGGCTGCGGGGAAACAGGGAAGGAGATGAGATGTGAGTCCAGGACTGGCTTTCCAGCTGGTGTTAGCACCTGAAAAGCATCAGAGCCTCAGGGCCAGCTCCTGCCCTCAGCGCCCAGCTCCTGCATGGGGTGCTGAGACAGACAGACAGCACTTTTTGCAGCAGCCCAAGGACCTTTTGCAGGGCAGGCTGTCAGGTCCCAAAAGCTTTTTACCACAATTGGTATCTCTTATTGAAAATGAAATTTCTCCCCAACCCAGGCTCTGGAAGGAGCCAGGGATTCTGGAGGCCACGGCGCTGGAGGGATGGAGGGACAGAGGGATGCTGAGGGATGGAGGGATGGAGGGATGCCGAGGGATAGAGGGATGGTGGGACGGGGGGATGCTGAGGGGTGGAGGGACGGATAGATGCTGAGGGATAGAGGGATGGTGGGACGGGGGGATGCTGAGGGGTGGAGGGACGGATAGATGCTGAGGGATAGAGGGATGGTGGGACGGGGGGATGCTGAGGGATGGAGGGATTCTGAGGGATGGAGGGATGCTGAGGGATGGAGGGATGGAGGGATGCTGGCTCACCTTTCTCGCAGCGCCTGCCCCTCCAGCCATGGGGGCAATCACAAATGCCAGTGACGTGATGGCAGGAGACGTTGTCCCCGCAGTCGCAGTGCTCTTCACAACGTGCCCCGAACAGCCCCTCTGGACAAGCTTCAGCGATGGAAACACGGGAGAGACGACAAGTTAAGAGCAAAAAGGTGACTCAGCTCTTTTTCACTGCAGTCTCTGTAGGCACACGCTTCACTTTATTCAATTCCCTTTCACCATATCCGTGTCCTGCCAAGCCAGAGTGGCGCGGGGACGAGACTGGTGGCATCTGCCAGCTGGGGACGGCAGCCCCTCTCTGCCCCATGGCACATAATGGCGTGGGGAATCACTGCATGGCACAGAGCTGCACGATGCAGGGCCTGGGGACCTGTGCCCCTGGGGAGCCCAGCCCTCTCCCACCGGCAAGGTCGCAGGATGGTGTGTGGCCTCTGTGTGCGCCATCGCTTTTAGGACAGCCCTCAAAGCAAAGCAGAAAGCACAGCAGTGGCAAACCTGAGAATCCCGGCGCCTGCAAGCTCTCTCGGCTGTGCTGAAACCCAAACTTTACCTCTTTGCTTAAACTCCCACCCCAGCCCCCCCAGGGCACCGCCGCAGCAGGGGGTACCCATGGGGACCATCCCCGTGCCCCACTTACGGCTCTCGCACTTGTGGCCGGTCCAGCCGGGCTGGCAGAGGCAGTGGCCCATCCGGTGGTCACAGAGCCCCCCGTGCTGGCACTCACAGCGCTGCTGGCAATTGGCCCCGTACTGGCCCTGTGGGCACTCTGGGAGGAGGCACAGGGTGAAACACTGCCCTGACACCCACCCACCCCCACCCCCAGGAGGAAAACGAGTCCAGAACAGCACAAACTGGTGCCAGAGCCTGTTTTCTCGAGGTGGCCGGCGCATCGACACTCACCCAGCTCGCAGGCCAGCCCCATCCAGCCCTCGGGGCAAGCGCAGAGCCCTGTGGCAGGGTCACACGTGCCACCATTTTGGCAGAGGCAGCGCTGGTGGCAGCTCTTCCCGTAGAAACCCTCTGGGCACACTGCAGGAAAAGCAGAGGCCAAGCATCCCCATCAGCAGAGCACGGGTCCAAAGGCAAGCATCGTGCCCCTGGTAGCCAGAGCGATCAGTAGATGGCCTGATATAAAACAAAGCTGTTATTGCATGCAAGGAGAGGAGCCAACACCACCCCGTGGCTGCTCAGCTGCCCACGTGAGGATGTTTGGTATTTTAACCTGCCCAGGGAAGAGGTGGTGAGGACACAGGGCACTGGGTGCACGACCCCTTCGGAGCCACCTGAGCTCCGGTGGTGGCAAGTACGCAGAAGGAGAAAGGCTGGGTGAGTTCAGCAGCCAGGATTGATGCTCAGCCTTCAGTCCTGAGCTGCAGAACATAGACCCAGAGAGTGCCAGTGCCTGGCAGAGGAAAAAAAGCCACTGAAACACACGACTAATTGTTCTCCTGGGCACAGTTTCACTGAGCTGTGCCTACAGACATCGCCAGCTTGGTGTCTGAATGCTCAGGGCAGTAAGTGATCGAGCTGCTGCTCCATGTGCTGCTACGAAACCGCAAACCAGTGTGGTTTCTGGTGCTCTCAGGGAAGGCAACCTCTTGGCTTCCTTCTTCGTGCATGAATCGGGAAGCGAGGAAGTGCTGCAACCTGGCCCTTCTATCACACTCTCTCAGCTTTTTGGAGGTGCTGCTCCACTGAAAACTCCGACCCACCCCGAGAAACGGCACGTTAAAGGCGGGCTGGCAGAAGAGGCAGCAGGGCTGGGTTAGGAAGTGACCCTAAGGCTCGTTACCTTGCTGGCACGTGGGTCCCGTCCAGCCGGCCGCGCAGAGACACTGCCCGCTGACGTGGTGGCAAGTGGCCTTGTTGAAGCAGTTGCACGTCTGGCTGCAGTTCTCGCCGTAGCTGCTCTCCTGGCACGCTGCGTGGGAGCAGGAGCAGGCAGGACCGTTAGGCAGCAGGCATGAACTGCCTCAGCCAGACTCCTACCAACCAGCCCCAAACTGCATTTATCTGGGAGATGAACCAGCCCCGGTGCCTGGATGCTTGGGATGGCTGTGCAAGTTGGGGTCTATGGGGCTGTGGGGGAGTAATGGCTGTATTCCTGAGTGATCTGATCTAGGTGTTCCTGCTCCGGCAGGGGATTGGACTGGATGAACTTTTGAGGTCCTTTCCAATCCCTGATATTCTGTGATTCTGTGTGATTCTACAGGCAGCTGCCATCCAAACACAGACACTGTTGTTATTGACAGTGTTACACCATGTTACACCATGTTATCTGTTTGGAAACTGTTTTGCTGGATGCCCAAGCCCTCATGACGTTCAACACCACCGTGCTCATCCAGAGCCCCCCAGTGCCTCTCCAAAACCACACCTGCTGCCACGCAGAATTAACTTCCACGTGGAGATAATCACACGTGGGAAATGGACACCTACATCCAACTGTCCGAGCACTGCAAGAGATGGGGAAGGCTCTGGAGTGTCTCAGCCAGCCTTGCTCATTCCCATCCTGTCCCATCCCATCCCGCTCCATCCCATCCCCAGGCTGCTGTGACACCTACGCTGGCCACAGCGGGGGCCAGTCCAGCCCGGGGGACAGTGGCACTGGCCCGTGATGTGGTCACAGTGGGCACCATTCAGGCAGTCGCAGGCTTCCCGGCACTCCAGTCCGTAAAATCCATCAGGACAGGCTGTGGAAAACAAAAGAGAAATCCCCACAAAATGCCTGCACAGAGCTGGAAATCTCCCTGCAGAGGAGAGATGCCTCTTGGTGGCCTTTTTTTTGCTGATATAACGCTGCACCAGTGTGACGGCCACACGGTACCGTCTCTCCCCCTGGCAGGGCAGCAGAGCATTGGATGCGGGTCTATTGGAGACACGCAAGGTACGGGACAAAGCTGTGGGGCAGCAGAAGAGTGATGGCACCAGCTTTGTGTCCCCCAAGGCACCAAGCAGGTTGGTGTGGGAGACAGAACCCCCTGGAGCGGCGGCTCTGCGACGCTGTGTGTGTGTGTTTGGGTGACACGGGTGACTGACATGACGCATGGGGGTGTGTTTGCTCCTTCTTTACATTTAGTTAGTCTTTTTGGGTTTGTCTTTTTGGTTTTTTTTTTTAATCTCCCTGGAACTTTCCCCTTCTGAATTAAAACCAGTCCGAGCAGCTTGTGGACATGTGGGTTTCCCCATCACCGCCCCGAGGGATTCTCACTGCTGTAACAGGACAGCAAAGGAGTGCAGACCCTGCCGGCAAGGAGCCCGTGGCCCCTAGTAGCCGCGACCAGCGCTGGGTGCCCGGGCTCAGGTACTCACCGTGCTCACAGAAGGTTCCTCGCCAGCCCGGGCTGCAGGTACAGGCCCCGCTGACGTGGTCACAGGCAGCCCCATTGTCACACTGACACTGGTGCCGACAGCTCAGCCCAAACCATCCCTGCGGGCACTCTGGCAAGCAGAAGCAGAGGAGATTGAGGAGCCTGTCCTGTCATGGTGTTCCCAGGAGGTCACACTAAGGCAGGAGCTCAGGCTCTGAACAGAGAGAACAGTATCTGGCTTTTTTATAATGACTAATGGACTCTGCCCTGCCCCTTACAGATGTGTACCCGTGTCACCATCACCCTCAGGACTGGACTGGACTGGACAGGCAGGGCGTGGGGATTCTGCCAGGAACTGATGGAGAAACCTGCACCCCAGATCCCTCCCTTTACAGGGAGAAGGCTTCTGGCTGGAAAACAGATCTGCATCCAAATCTCCAACAAATCTCAGCTCAGGGGCCGAGGTCAGTCTCTTGGGAACCGGCTCAGCCGCGACAGCAGCGACTGGTCACAAGGTATGTGGGATTTTCGGGTAGTGGCTTTGCCAAGGGAGGCCCGGGACAGCACCACGACCCGGCAGCTCCCGCCACCAGCTCTCAGGAGGGCGGCTGAGGTGGCGTGGATGCGGCCAGGGCAAGGGTGGCTGCAGCTCCCACGCTTGAGCAGAGCCAGCACCTCCTCCCGGAGTCAAAAGGGACTGGTGTCACAGGCAGGGCTTTGGGTTCTTTGTTCCTAGGATGTCACCTGAGACCCCTGAGCTGCTGGTGGCAGGTGGGATGCGCCTGTCCCAGAAGGGGAAAAGGATCCTGGGGGGGGAGTTAGCAGGGCTCATCGATAGGGTTTTAAACTAGATATGAAGGGGGAAGGGGACATGGCTGGACCTGTTGGAATTAACCCCGAGGGAAACATGCCAGAGCTTGAGGGATGGAGGGCTGCTGAGGACTCTGTCTCTGACATTTCATCAGAGAAAAGGAGCAGAGCTCTAGAGAAAATAAAAATACCTGGGAAGGATCTGGTAGGAAATGGGTCCCACACGCACAAAGAAGTGTTGAAATCAACAGCTCACCTGAAGTGCATCTACACCAATGCAGGCAGTGTGAGCAACAAACGGGAGGAGCTTGAAGCCATGATGTGCCATGAAAACTATGACATGGTGGCAATCACAGAGACATGGTGGGATGCCACTCGTGACTGGAATCTTGCAATCGATGGCTACAAGCTGTTCAGGAGNTGATCCCAAGGGTCTCTTCCAACCTATATGATTCTATGATCCTTTGGCTGGGCTTATATGTGAGCAGAGCAGCCTGTGGGCAGCATCGAATCATAGAATGGTTTGAGTGGGAAGGGAACCTAAAGCCCATCCAGTGCCACCTCCTGCCATCCCCAGGGCAGGGACGCCTCCCACCAGCCCAGGTGGCTCCAAGCTCCCTCCAGCCTGCCCTTGAACCCCTCCAGGGACGGGGCAGCTACAGCTTCTCGGGGCAACCTGGGCCAGGCTCTCACTACCCTCACACCAAACAAGTTCTTCCCCACATCTCAGCTCACTCTCCCCTCTTTCAGTGTCAGACCCTTCCCCCTCATCCTAGGACTCCCCTCCCTCATCAAGAGTCCCTCCTCAGCTTTTCTGGAGCCCCTTTAGGGACTGGAAGGGACTCTAAGGTCTCCCTGGAGCCATCTCTTCTCCAGGTTGAACACCCTCAACTCTTTTTTCTTAGCCTGTCCCCACAGCAGAGGGGCTCCAGCCCTGGAGGGCACAGAGAGCAGCACTCACTCCTCTCGCAGCGGCCGCCGCTGTACCCAGCCTGGCAGACGCACTGCCCCGTCTCCGCGTTGCAGCTCCCGTCACCGTGGCTGCAGTTGCAGGTGTGAGCGCAGTCAGGACCCCAGCGACCGGTGTCACAGGCTGAAACACAGCAGGGGACAGACCCTCAGAGGCGCCCCTTGCCCAGCTTTGCCAGCGAGCAAAGGCGTGGGCACCGCGCTGCCTTCTCCTCCGGGTGTTACTCCCCATGGCTACAGCCATTCCCACTGGCAGGAGGACAGACAGAGCCGCCTGTCCCCAGAAAACCCAGCGGGACAGGGAGAGCGGGTGCTAAGTTAGCACATATTTGGTGAGAATCCCTTCTGTGAGCAAGCCCAGGACAGACATGCAAGTGGCACCCGGCGGCGGGACAGAACGGGGAAACCTAAAGGATTTCAGACAGATCTTTCTGGGAGAGGCACAGCACCAAGGTGACAGTGAAGCACATCACAGTGCAGCTCTGCACAGGTCAGTGACTGAGTGACAATATCATACCTCTCTGGCAGTTGTAGCCTGTCCAGCCCGCTGGGCAGCTGCAGGTCCCCGTCACAGGATGGCAATGTCCGTCGTTCCCGCAGCTGCAGCTCAGCTGGCAGTCGGGGCCGAACCAGCCCGGGGGACACGCTGCCAATGGGGACACAGACTAACTGCAAGGGCTGCCCTCCCTCCTGCCAGACCCACAGGGTGCTTCTGCAGAGCCACCGCAGGCATCAGTGCTCCTCAGCCGAGCGTGGCTGCTCAGTTCTGGGCTGAACGGGACGAGGAACTTAAGGCTTTAGCTCCCTTTCTGCTGATGGAAGAGTTACCACTGTGGAGACAGGACTAGAGGGATGTCAGGGGAAGAACCCAGCCTGTGTCCCACAGTGTGAGACGGTGACACTGTGTCTAATGAGCTCAGTGGTGCCTGGTCAGTACCTGGATGCTCTGCTCACTCCAGCAGGTTCATGGAAATACCCCTCATCCCAGCTGGAGACAGCCACACCGGCGTGAGGGACCCCGGGGGCAGAGACCACTCACCGTCCTGGCAGCGAGGGCCGGTGTAGCCAGGGGGACACAGGCAGGTCCCGGTAGCTGGGTGGCAGCTGGCGTTGTTCGCACACTCGGGACAGATCTCCTGGCAGCCCAGTCCCCAGAGGCCATCAGGGCAAGCTGGGGCAGAAAGAGGGGACACACAGGCATCAGTATCACTGCTGAGGTGCAAGAGGGAAGTGTCTGCTTTCTACTGCCCGATGATGGGTGTCCATCCCGCCCAGCCCCAGCCCCGAGCTCCTTCATGTCCCTGCAAAGCACAGACTTTTGTTTGGCAACACGGGGGCTAGGAGTGAAGACAACATTGCCTTGTTTGTTTTACAAACAGCCTCTGAGCCCTGGTAAGTGCTATTCTGGTCTCACTCCAGTACTTTCATGTCAATTTTGGATTCGCATCTACTTGTGGGGAGTCACACAGGCTCCTCAGGAGGAAATGGTGCTGCTGGCAAAGGGTCTCCGCAGCTGCGGTCCCACCACCGGGCAGGGACAGCACGTCAGTCAGCGCTCCCAGCTCTGCCTTGAGTTACAAAGGAGAAGGAAAAGGCTAAGAATTGAGCAAAGTGGGGCAGGAATCCTTGTTTAACTGCTCCAGGGCCTGGAAAAAAGTCAGCTCAAAATGTATGGTGAGCACTCGGCACGTGTGGGTTTATTGCTCACTCAAACTATTAGGAGCAGGACATCTATATCATGACTAATATCTTCCAGCTGCTGGAATACTGCATAATCATGTAAAAGTTTTTTTTTGTTTAGGATTCTCTGGGTTTCCAGCAGTTAAAGAGTAATATGGTGAAGGCAATTAAAGGAAAAGGAGGCTGAGGGGAGACCTTCTCACTCCCTACGACTCCCTGAAAGGAGGGTGTAGCCAGGGAGGGTCGGTCTCTTCTCCCAAGGCCTCAATTGCACCAGAGGAAATTCATATTGGAAATTAGGAAAAACTTTTACACAGAAAGGGTTCTTCAGCCTTGGGCTGGGCTGCGCAGGGCAGGGGTTGAGGCACCATCCCTGGAGGGATTCAAAAGCCGGGGTGACACGGTGCTGAGGGACATGGTTTGGGGATGGGTTTGATCAGAGGTAGGTTGATGGTTGGACTCGATCATCTTAAAGGTTCCTCCCAACCCAGACAATGCTATGACTCCCCAAGTACATATGAGTGAAGAAAGACTCCTTTCCTACCTTTAGGACTACAACCAAAAATGTCTTCATCATTTTTACTGCCCATGTTTACATGTGCTTCACCCAACACCAGGGCTAAGCCAGCTCAGGCTATTGTTTAAAACTTACCATCAAAAGCTGCATTTTTTTCATTATTTTTTTTTTCCTAATTGTTCATGAAGATGATTCTAACTGCACTAGATGTTTTTAACCCTAACTTTAGCAAAAGAAAAAGAACAGCCATACACCTAACTCCCTACCTCGGCGCACGTGCCGCTGTTGCCTCCTCACCTTGGCCGCAGTCGTGTCCGGTCCGGCCGGGGGGGCAGAGGCACTGCCCCGAGGTCCGGTCGCAGGGTGCTCCCCCGCAGGGGCAGGACCCCCGGCAGCCCGCCCCAAACGTCCCCTCTGGGCACTCTGTGGAGAAAACAGCCCTGTGGGAACCGTCGCCTCCTCGGGCGCCTTTCCCAGGGGGGGTATTACCCACCCGACCCCAAACTGCTCTCCAAACTGTGAATGTGATTCAGCAAAACGACTCTCTCCCTCTCTGCTGTGTCCCAGCAGCACCGTGGGGGGAAAGGTGGGCTTTCACTCTGCCACCAGGCCACAGGGCTCATCCTATGAGCAGTGCTCCAAGCCAGCCTGCTCCCTCTGTGCTGGGCTGCAGAACAGCGGGTTCACACCCCCCCCCAAAATCATGTCAGCCCTTGACTTCTGGCTGGCTGGCTCTGGAGTCTGGAAGCCAGGCTATTTAGGAGCAGCAGGGTACTCTTACATTGATGTAAGAGTAATGAAGAAGGAGCATCCTCATCCTTTCCCTTCCCTCTGCCCTGAATGTCCGGGTGGCACTGCGGTACCAGGGAGCTCCCGTTGCTCTCTGTACCCCATGACACAACTTGGCAATAGCTAATTACATGCAGACCGAGGGCCTCAGACCCCAAGGCTTTGGGATTGTTTGGTTTGAGGAAGAGGAGGCTGAGGGGAGACCTCATCCCTCTCTACAACTGCTTGAAAGGGCATTGCAGAGAGGTTGGTGCTGGTCTCTTCTCACGGGCAATGAGCGACAGAAGGAGAGGGAATGGCTGCAAGCTGCAGCAGGGTAGGGTTAGGCTGGACATGAGGAAAAAGTCTTTCACAGAGAGAGTGGTCAGTCAGTGGAATCAGCTGCCCAGGGAGGTGGTGGAGTCCCCATCCCTGACTGTGTTTCAGAGTAGATTGGATGTGGTGTTGAGGGATGTGGTGTAGGGGAGAACTTGTAGAGTAGGGCTGATGGTTGGACTTGATGATCCCAAGGGTCTCTTCCAACCTAAATGATTCTATGATGATTCTAAGGCCCTTAAATCCTACTCGAGACCCTCAGAAGAGCTCCACGCTTGCAGCCCTTTTTGTTCTCCTGAGGCCAGCGTTCCGTAAGGGCTGGGCAGGCGCAGGAGCGGGCGGGGAAGCACACCCGCGCGCAGACTTCAAGTGACACAGTGGAGTTTTTGTTATTCCCCCTCTTTGCTAATTGATGGCAGATGTTTGTCTTCACCCTTTAATAATTTCCAGATCCGAACAACAGCCAAGAGCCTACTATTTCTATACAAATATTTGTGTTATTTCCTGTGACTCCCCCCCATACAGGCTTAAAGCTCCTTTCTTATTCTTTTTAAAAATACCCTGACGGAGGGTGCCCGGCCCGTCCAGGCGCCGCCTGGCTCTGGAGGCAGCCATGTCCCAGCACCCCGGGGGGACTGGGGGGGCTGCAGGACCCCTGCGAGGGCCACGAGCCCTGCAAAGGCTGCTTGTCCCACTCCTCCTGACGCCCCTTGGCTCTGCCAGCCCTGGCTCGTGCTGGATCTTCGTGTGGTTCTCTGCAGCTTTTGTTCTACCCACGGCACCAGCTACGTGCCATCAGCTGTGGGGCAAGATAATCGTGTCCCAGCAGCTTAGTGAGGTGAATAAGTATAACTGTGGGGTTGGGTGTGGATGGGGAGCTTGGTTAAAGGTGACTTAGTGCAGAAACTCCCGGGATGCTTGAGTGAGAATTCAGATGCTGACCCCTACAAGCCTCTTATCGCAGTGTGCCTTCTCTTCATGCAATCTGTCCTCAAGTCTGGACTTCACGAGTTCAACTCTTTGCATTTTTTGTTGGATCTGACCAGCTGAAGGGTAACTCAGAAGGAGACACGCTCGCAGCAGGAGGAGGTTGGCTTTTCAAGCCTTGATCAGCTCTGAGGCTGGCAGAAGTTATTTTCCCAGCTGTGTTGTTCATGTTTTGTAATGACCACCTCGTGCCAATGACCCACTGCCATTAGGTTCACTCAAAACACCTTTGTTCGAGGGAAGTCAAGCTCTCTGACACCCCAACCACCCCCCAGGATCTCCAGGCGCTGTGCCCTCAGAGCTGGAGTCGCACTGCACACAGGGAGCTGTGCTCTTCACCGGCCCTTTATGGGACGAGCAGAAAACTGCTTTGGGAGGTTCATACAGAGGCAAAAGTGTAAATCCCAATGTAAATGAAATACTACATTTTCTTTTCCACTTGAAGATCAAAGAGAGGTTCAATATGGAGTGGAGAATTGAGCAGAAAATGTGATACCGTTCTGCTGGGCACTGGTTGCCTGGAAGTAAAAAGAGATCAAAGTGGGGAGGAAAGATAACTAGATATCCATCACCTTCATCTACCCAAGCAAAGATGCCTGAGTGGCAGGATGAAGTCAGACCTTGTTCTCTTTTTCTGAATAAGCCTCATTATGTATAAGAAATCCTTCTTTCTGCTTTAAAGCGACTGCAGTGCTTTACACAGGCCTGGGAATGGCAGCTCCTGCGTCCTCTAAAGCCACTCCAACTGCCCACTCCTTGGACCACAGCAGGAGAGGGGCTCAGAGAGGAATTCGGGAGGTCCTTTCATGTTGTTTTTATGAAGAAGCAGCTTGTGCATGAGGAAGGTGAGTTTACAGCAGGGTTGGGGTGTCCCTGCAGGGCACTTGCCTTACCTTGGTCGCAGCTCTCCCCGTGGTAGCCCGGGGGACACTCTTTCCAGCACTCCCCGGTGACGTGGTCACAAGAGGCTTCTGAAGGGCAGCTACACTTCTTCTTGCAGCCATCGCCGTAATAGCCAGGGTCACAGCCTGGTAACAGTCAGAATTAAAGAGAAAGAACATCTGGCATTACTTGATGGACCCTGGGAGAGCAGGCAGACCCAGCTCACAGCGCTGGGCACCCCCCAGCCCCTCCTGAGCCCCCGGCTGTGGACAAGGACCACATCTATGGCCATTCCCACCCGGCTGGGCAGGGTCTGCGTGCTGACCTAATGTGACTGAGTCTGCCAGGAAGGGTTTGTTCCCAGTCTAAATAGCAAGAGCTGAGATAGTCTTAGGAGGGCAAAAAGCTGAGCTTTTTTCTAAGAAAAAGAGTTGGGGGAGGGTGTTTCAGTNACAAAGGGGGGGGAGCAAAGAGGCTGGGGCAGGAGAAAGGGGGGGTTGTTAGGTCCCACGCTCCGTGAATGCTTCCTGGCGACTCACGGTTCTCGCAGCGCTCGCCGCGGAAGCCGGGTTTGCAGCGGCAGGAGCCGTCCCTCCTGTCACAGTCCTGCGTGTTCTGCTGCTGGCACCCACACTCCTCGGAGCAGCCGGGGCCGAACGCCCACTTCGGGCAAACTGGGAACACAGGGAAAGAGCCGGCTGGGGTCCCGTGAGGCCAAACGACACAGGGCACGGGGCAGAAACTGCCTCCCAGCACTGTCCCTTCCCAGGGGTGAGGCCTGGAAAGGCTGTCACCTAAGAATAGCAGGGCTGGGGTCAGGCATACCTAAGTGGCAGAACCGCCCGTACAAGCCAGGGTCGCACAGACAGGCTCCATAAATCCGATGGCAGCGACCCCGGTTGGCGCAGTTGCACTTTTTCCTGCATTGTTTCCCAAAAAACCCTTTGGGGCACCCTAGTAAATAGAGAGAGAGAGAGAGAGAGAGAGAGAATTTCTGGGAAGATGAGCCAATGTCAGCCTGTCACTGTGTCTCCAGCAGACCGCAGGACAAGCAGAGCAAACCCAAAGCTGTACAGGGCCAGCCATGGACCCTGGCAAAGCGCTGCTCTTGCTGCCCCTCGCCAGCCCTGAGGGCACCCACCAGCTTGGTGACACCAGCTGGGTGAGGGACCTTCCCTGCAGGGCTCTGGGAAGGAGAAAGTAATCCCCGGGGCTGTTCCTACTGATAGACAACAGTGCTATTTGGACTATTAAGAGAATAAAATCATTGTTCTTCCTCTGCTATGCTAAAGATGTCAGTATTGGAAGCACATGGCAGACAGGCTGTGTCAGCAGAAGGCTCCGGCCAGCGTCTGCCCAGGCAGCACGTGCCTCCTCCCACAAGACAGGAACAGCGGAGAGTTTAAGCAGAGGAAATGCCACCCTGGGACAACAGATCAGTCCTTCACTGTTTATTTTAACCTTACCTTCCTGTTTTTATTCTGTACCCCTCAATCTCCTCCTTCCTACAGAAATACAGGTCGGGGTATCTCGTGCATTCATTTACATTCTGCTTGGGGCTCAGTAATTGCTCCCAGGTGCTCCCAACCATTTGTCTGAAGTCATTGTGTCCGAATCTCTTACTGTCTCACTCCTGTGTTTTTAGATTATGTCCCCCAGATTTCAGCTCCTTGGGAGAACAAATACCTACCGACAGGCAAGTGACACCTTCTGCAGCAGTACTTTGGGACACCACTGGTGTCACAACTTTTCAGTGGTTTTTTCTTCAGTGGAAAATACCTCCACTGGTCTGTAAATTTACCACTGAATATCCATTTCTGACATTCTTTTCTGTGTCCTCCACTGACTGTGTCCTTCACTGACAGCGAAATGCAGACGAGTGCCCATGTCACTGCTGAGCAGCCAACGGGGACTGCAATGATCTTCCCGTGCAAGGACGAGGCTTTGGGGGCCTGCAGCACTGCTTTGGGGGTGAAGACTCCCCTTTACTGGCTTTTTGTTCCTTACTAAAACGACCTTTTTCCACACAAGACTAGGTGACCCACCGAGTCAGATGGAGCAGGGAGGTGTTAGAGACACTCATGCTGTGATGGGGCAACAAAAGGGTTGAGAGATGCTCTCAAACCCAGCTGCAAAGGGTAAGGTATTCTGTGGAAAACACGGTAAGGCTTCTGAGGAGCACGAGTGGGACAAGTGGGACATCATGGAGTGGCATCAGAGGTGGCTGTAACAGCCACCTCTGTTCTACCAGCATGTTGATGGCAGATCAACCAGCATGTTGATGGTAGGCAAATGTTCTACCAGCATGTTGAGAGAAACAGAAAGGAGCCACCCTTGCAGGCTGGGGAGCATCACTCCAGCTCGCTGCACCTCTTCCCTTGTAGGAAAACGTCCTGGGGAGCAAAGGACAGGGCAAAGGAAGCCCCAGCGTTGTGTGCCCCCCGTCAGGACCCCGCAGAGATGCCATCCTGCCTTTTCACAGGGCGGTGAGACATCCCACTGCCCACCCGGGGCTGTGGTGAGAGGGATGGGGATGGCCCCAGTGTGGAGTGGGCAAGGAGAGCCGGGGGCTTACCGTCCTGGCAGAGCTCGCCGGCCACCCCGGGCGGGCAGCGGCAGGCGCCAGTGATGGGGTCACAGGTGCCACCGTTCTGGCAGCGACAAGCCAGGCTGCAGTTCCTGCCGAAGGTGCCATCTGGGCAAGCTGGGGAGAGAGGGAAAGGCGAGGGTCAGCTGGCCGTCGCACCCCCCCCGGCACCCCACAGCCAGGGGGGAGAGGAGCTCATCCCACTGGCACCACTCACTCTGGTTGCAGAGGAGGCCGGTCCAGCCCGCAGGACAGTCGCAGCTGGTCCCCTCCGCGGTGCAGGTGCCCCCGTGCTGGCAGTCCTCGCAGGTCAGGCTGCAGTCGGGGCCGAAGGTGCGCTCCAGGCAGACTGCAAGGAGAGGCACTGCCAGTGAAAACCCTTCCTGGAGATGCCTCCTCACGGCATCCTGGGCAGAGACACCCCCCTTCCCACTTAGAGCACAGGCTGTGGACACACTAAAAGCATCTGTGCTCTCACACAGGTCCTGGGCAGACAGGAACATCCCTCAGCAGCTCCTGTTGCTCACCAGACAGGAGGAAACCCGTCACACGCGACTAACTCTGAAGAACTCCGAGCGCAGTGAGCCATTTACAGGTGCTGCAAAATGCCCACCAAATTTTTCTGAAAGTGTGTGCTCTCCTCTTGCTTCCATCTCTTCCTCCTCCTCTTCGTAGTCACCGTTGAAGAGCTGGGTGAACTCATCCCGCAGGATTGCGACGTGAGGGATGGGGCGGATCACGGGGCGCTGGGCATCCAGAGCTTCCACGGCGTCCTCTAGAGCTGGGGAAGAGGTGGTGGAGGTGGCAATGCCAGGGTGGGGAAAGAGGCACGATCTTCCAGAGGTGAACAGCAGAACAGAACCTCTGTGGTGAGAACAGGGCACCAGCGATACCCGCACAGGGCTGGTGCAACTGGTTTGACACTGTTTGTGCCACCAATCTCTCTCTCTCTGTTCTGACACCTCTAAAAGGTTTGAAACTTGTGTCTGTCTTTGTTTTGGCCAGAATGGGCATGGGTCAGGTAAGTGATTTCTGAATCTATGGGAGAAGCTTTGATCCTAACCTGGACAGACAGCTCTTCAGGCCCCTGAGCTCGCACTCCCCTCATCACCTCTGTCCTGTCTTTTTCTGACCAGAGCCACTCAGCCCCTTTGCCTTTTTTGGTGAGGTAACTCCTGTCTGGAAAATTAAACAATCTAACAAAATTTGGCAAGGCGTTTCAGCTCGGTTCTCCTTTTGGAAAGAGGATCTGTCAGGTAGAGCTACAGGTTCCCCTCCCTCCCAGGGCAGGCAGGGGTTAAGCGCCAGGCAATCAAGGCAGGAGCAGGCACACTTGGGAGCAGGGGCAGGGCAGGGGCAAGGCAGGAGCAGGCACACTTGGGGCAGGGGCTGCAGACCTATAAAAGCCACCACCTGGAGCAGGTTTGGGTGTTTTGCCAGGGGAGGGAGGTACTGAGTGCTGCTCTGCTGGGTCCAGACTCCAGAAAGCCTTTCCGGGGACCTGGGTGAATGCTCCTGGGGGCTAGTGGATGAAGGCAGTGGGGTGTTGGCTGCTCTAGAAGCTGTAGAGGCTGGTGAGTGTGTTTTAGCTCTTTGGTTAAGGTGGAGTCATGGCTGTGGACTACTGTAAGTGCAGCTGTGCCAAAAATCCCCTACATATCCCTGGAAAGACTGGATTCCCCCCTTTTCACTGGTGCTGGGAGTTGTTCCCACTGCAAAGAGTAGTAAGTGCTGGTGTGTGGGGCTAGTGAGCTGTGGCCTGTGCTGGCCCTGGTTTTGCTGGGGGGGGGAGCAGGGTGAAGGGCAGCCCCTGCACAGAGGATGCACTTACAGATGCAGCTCCTTCGGTCCTCGGCCAGCTTGTATCCCATCTCACAGCTGCACTGGAAAGACCCCAGCTGGTTCTGGCACGTGTGTTCACATCCCCCATTGTGGGAAGAGCACTCATCCACGTCTGAAAAACATGGGGTGCTCCAGTATAAGGGGAGCTGGCCCTCGATATGCGACAGGGGGGCGGACATGCTTCTGTCCCTAGAGCAGCAAGGAGCCTGATGGCATCCTCTCTGGGAGCTGTGTGAAGCCATCCAGCTCCAAAAATTGAGTGAGACTCCCCAAGGGATTCAGGGAGCCCCTGGGGTTTCAAAATACTGGGTGCTGGGTTTCAGCTCCCATCCCTCACTTAAACTGTGTAGAAACAGGCAGGTAAAGGTGGGGTTTCACCTGGGAAAAGGCAAAGGAGAGCTCTGGTAGTGAGAACTACTCCTGAGGAGGGGAAAAAAGCCCCAAATTCTTTACACTAAGAAGCCCATCAGAGACCTGACAGAAGACTGGTATAAGCTGGGAGAACCTGGATGAAATGACTAACTGCAACCAGGTAGGACAATTTCTTCTCTTTGTTAAACGTTTCTGTCGGTCATGGTCTCGGTTGTATTTTATACAGAGGCTTTTACTCGCCTATACCTCTTGGATGAAACTGATGGGCAATCTTGGCCTCTGGGCTTGAACAGAAAACGATTTCTATAAATTAATGGTGCCAGACCTGGCCCAACCACTCCAAGATATCCTGGTTGGGATTCGGTGCGTTCAAAAGGCCCCTTGGCTACCCTCCCGTTGTGCTGGGCTAGTGCATGGGCTAGAGCAGCCCAGCTGCCTTAACAAGAAGGCAAACCGAGGAGGCTGACAAAGTCCAGAAAAGCAGGATGAGGGACCTCCCTTCTGTGTGTGTGTGTGTCTCCTGCTGTCCTGTGAGCCCCGTGGGGCTCCAGCGGGCTGTTCCTGCTCACCATCACAGCCGCAGCCATCCGCGCTCAGCCTGTAGCCCGCGTAGCAGGCACACTCGTAGCCCCCGGGATAGTTGTAGCAGTCTTGCTGACAGCAGTGAGAGCCACTGTCACACTCATTGATATCTGCAGGAAAAGACAAAGGGCAGGGGACATTCGTGCATATCAGGCTCTGCCGTGGTGACAGTTCTGGTTAAAATTGCTCCGTGACTCGTTCTGCTGAGACTTTACTGCTCGGGCTGCCAGGGGCTGAGCTAGTGTTCTTGTTTTCCTCTGAAATAAGGGACTTTCTGTTAACAGATCATCCTTGGCAAAGTGCTCTCCAGCCAAGGAAGGAATCCAGAATCCTGTGGGCCTGGGGGAAGTTAGTTGATTTTTTTTCAGCTTGAGATTGTTCTCAGGGGTTCTGGGTGGTTCCAACTGTAACACCCACTCTCGCTTTTGGATTTGCTGTTACCAGTACTGGTGTGGATGGGGGAGAACTGTGTGGCTCCTACAGGACCCAGACCACCAGGAGAAAGCAGAGCTCCTGCAGCTTTACATTTCACAGCCCTTCTATTTATGGGACTTCATGTGTCCACTATGGAGTGAATTATCACAGCACCCATGCAGCTGCAGCAGTGGGGTGTGTGAAACATCCCCTGCCACCAGAGGAGGCATCTGCTGGGCCACAGAGAGTGGACTGGGCTTTGTAGTGTGCAAAGGAATGATGTTCTTTCAGAGCAGCTTTCAGTTCAGGTCCTGGCTTGTCCCCAGTCTGTTCTGAACAGATGCCCTGGACAGACCTGCTCCTTGAAAGCTGCAGGAAGAAGGAAGTGTCACTGAACTAATTAAAACCAAATTCAAGAAATGTTTCCCTGGGCAACGTGAACTGCAACTCTACATCTTGTGAGAACAGGCAGGTACTGGTCTGCGTCACTAAATGCTGGTACTTCTGGCACACAGCCTCCTGTCTGTTGGTTTTATAGAAAGAGAAATATTTAGGTACAAGTGTCTCCAACAAACAAGCAGGAAGGGCACCTGGATTTCTTACAGCTCTGGGCTGCCTGAGGGATGGAAACACCCCCACCCCAGGCTTGGGGTCCAAGCCACAGCCCCGTGGTGAGCAGAGGAGCAAGCCACAACCCACACTGGTGTGGGAGATGCCTGGTGGTGGGCACTACGCTGAGTTTCTGACCAGGTATTTGCTGCAAAAGGCTGAGAGTAACGCAGGGTGAAGAGCCTGCCTCACCTTTCTAGCACTGACCGAGCTTGGGGTGTGTTGCTCCCTTTCCTCTCCATTAACACATACTTTCTATATCTGGATGGGGCTGAACTACCCTTGGCTCGGGGCTACTGACTCACCCACATCACTCATTTCTTCAAATTACATGGCCCTGCCTGTGAAATAACAGGCAAGACGGTACATTTCCAGCATCAAACCTTCTAGACACAGGCTTATATGCATCTGAGCTGTGAGTCTCTGTCTGCCAGTGCCCCCTTAGACCAGTTTCAGGAGGGGGGGAAAAAAACCCAACTGGTTCTGAAGTCAACATTTGCTGTCCAAGTCAGTCTGGAGGATTGAGGATGTCCTCGAGTGGAGCAATATCTCATCTGCTTCCGATTTGCATCTGTTCCTAGCCTTTGCAACCTGTTTGCAGTGCACATGCACACAGCAGCTCGTGTTTGGAGATCCTCAATCGCTGCTTGAGATGTGCTTGTCAAGAACAAGGCATGCACCCCTTCCCTCACCTTACCCATGCATGTCTTCTGGTCCTCCTGGAGCCGATAGCCGAAGTTGCAGGTGCAGACGGGGCCTGAGCTGGTGTGGTGGCAGGAATGGGAACAGCCACCGTTGTTGGCTTCACAGCTGTTCACAATCTCCATCTCTATCCCTGGAAAAGGCACACTGGTTAGATCCTTCCTGGGGTGCTGTGCACCCACAGCCGCTTCCAGCACCTGCGCTTCTGCGTGCACAGCCCTGCGGGGAGAGGGTGGAAACAGCTTCACACAGAGGCCGCTGCTGGGCTGGGAAGTGATGTATGAAAATAAACCCACGGACCCCAGGCGATGCCCCACATGTCACCTCTGAGGGACTGAGCTGTGGAGCAGGCTCTGGACGACCTCTGAGAGGAACCAGACTGCAGAGAAAACCACTCCTGTTCCTGAGAAGCTGCAGGGTGTGCTGCCAGCCCAAAGCTGGCTCAGCCTTCCCGAGCACAGAGCTGTTCTGGGAGCAGCGGGATCCAGCTAATGACAGAAACAGCCAGATGCCTACAGCTAGAGACATTAGCTTCTGACATGGCAAGAAGGGTAGGTGCAAACAGCAATAGCAGCCACCTATCTTTTTGCTTGGCAAAGTTTGTGTGAAGTGAAGTCTAGTTAATTAAGCTTTCTTCAGCTCAGAGGAACTTGTCCCATGGAGTTTTGACTCGGTCCCGAACTCCAGGAGAACAGTTTCTCACTTTGAGAACACTTCTGATATTTTAGTGTGTTCAGGCCCAAGGAGGCTGGAAGAAGGGGGGCTTGATGGATCTGTGCGTGCTGGAACCAAAAGCTGTGCCAGGGAGGCAGACTATCTTCCGGATTCCACAACACAAATACAACTCCTCCCTCTTTTTCCTTTTCTTATTCATGCAAGAACAACCAGGGTTTTGCCTAAAAATGTGTTACGAGGTGCAGGGAGAGACTTTTCATACAAGGCTACTTAATCCTCCAGCTGGCAGCAAAGTAAGGAAATGTCAGTGGTACAGCAAGGAGTGACAACAGCCGGCGGAGCTGTGTCAGAACAGGATCCACTGTCCCTGCTGTCAAAAGCCACCCCCCAGGGCTGGCATCTCTTACCAGGGGCTTACCTGGAAAACCAAGACTTGAGCAGCAATAAGGCTAAACTGTTTGTCACCAGGAGACACAAAGGGTAACTTTTTTCCCCTGCGTCGTCACAGTGGCTGGTGAGAAGGTAGCCAGGATTGATTAGGCACAGCCCTGGCTTCCTAATCCTCTCTCCTGTCAGCCTTGCTGGCTGTCACACATCTTCAGCCCAGCACCCGAAGGTAAATGTGCAGTTGCACATGGAACAGAGCTTTGGGGTTGTTTTTTTTTACAGAATATGCAGTGACACAAACCATGTTGCCAGGAAGAAAGATGCATATGTGCTTGGGCTCTAAAATAGTCTCATCGGTCTGGTTCCTCCCGTTGCTCTCAGTTTGATGCCTTTCAAGACCTATTTATGGTCAGCGAAGCATTACCCTCAGACCCCAGTGAGAGTGGCTGCACAGGTGGAGCATCACCAGCTCCAGTCTCAGCGGCACTGGGACTACCAGTCTGGCTTTCAGCTGTGAGAGGGCTGCTAGTGCCAGACGCTGACAGCTCGGCCTGGGACTCTCCCTGCTGGTGTGTATTAGCTGCAGGAAGATGGCTATCTGGCCATCTATGACAATCTGCCTCATTCCTGCATAATAGTGTTTATTTCTGTTCTTGATGGGAGCAGATGTGATCACTTCACTAGCTCAATTCCTTCCTCAGCTGCACATCTGCAGCCGACTGAACTCGTCCAACAAAGTCCCCAAGAGCAGAACTTGGCCAGTTTGGAGCCAAATGGCTCCAAACAAATTGCCTGAAACAGCAGAAGTAGCTTCGTGGTTAACTTTAAAGATCAGACAAAGGTTTTTTTTATCTTGGTGGGAGAGTGAGTGGCGCCAAACCTGCTTGTGAAATTCTTCAAAAACAGCTTGCTGCAGCTTGGCCCCACCGCTTCCCAGAGCAGAGCACAGAGACACCGGCCTGTGGAAGCCCGTGGGAGTGCTGCGGTCGGTACTCACGGTAGCACTGCTTGCCATCGGCCCCCAGCTCGTAGCCCGGGTTGCAGGTACACTTGAAGGAGCCACGGGTGTTGAGGCACTGGTGTGTACACTGGGCTTGGCCGGTCAGACACTCGTTCACGTCTGCAAGAGATGGGTGGTCAAATAAGTGAAGCAGGTTGAGCCATAAACGTTCCTTCAAAGGCACGATTGTTACTGTTTTGACATTTTTTTCACTGTTTTCTCCCACTCTGGATTCTTCCCCAGGGCCCAGTCCAACAAAAAACTCAAGAGTTATAAGTTCAGAATGACTGCAAAGCTTCCCAGGAAATGGGATCACACGAAGGGAGGGCCAATGTTAATGGCATGGCCTTCAATGAGGCCAAGTGCCAGGTCCTGCCCTTGGCCCACACCAACCCCATGGATGGCTACAGGCTTGGGGCAGTGTGGCTGGAGCTGCCTGGCAGAAAAGGACCTGGGGGTGCTGGGTGACAAGCAGCTGAACATGAGCCAGCAGTGTGCCCAGGTGGCCAAGAAGGCCAAGGGCATCCTGGCTTGCATAAAGAATAGTGTGACGAGCAGAAGTAGGGAGGTGATTGTCCCCCTGTGCTCAGCACTGGTGAGGCCACCCCTTGAGTCTGGTGTCCAGTTCTGGGCACCTCAGCACAAGAGAGATATCGAGGTGCTGGAGTGAGGGCAGAGGAGGGACACGAAGCTGGTGAGAGGCCTGGAGAACAAGGCTGATGAGGAACGATTGAGGGAGTTGGGGTTGTTTAGTTTGAGGAAGAGGAGGCTGAGGGGAGACCTCATCCCTCTCTCCAACTGCTTGAAAGGGCATTGTAGAGAGGTTGGTGCTGGTCTCACAGGCAATGAGTGATAGAAGGAGAGGGAATGGCTGCAAGCTGCAGCAGGGTAGGGTTAGGCTGGACATGAGGAAAAAGTTTTTCCCAGAGAGAGTGGTCAGTCAGTGGAATCAGCTGCCCAGGGAGGTGGTGGAGTCCCCATCCCTGACTGTGTTGAAGAGTAGATTGGATGTGGTGTTGAGGGATCTGGTGTAGGGGAGAAGCTCTAGGTTGTTCCCTCCAGTTCTTGGAGGGGCGAGAGCAGAGAGCATCCATGCCACCCCTCCCGTGAGCTCCTGCACCACTTAAATTCACGAGCACTGATAGTTACTAGGACTGAGCACCGCTCCATCCCAGGGAGGTGGTTGTTTTTCCCCGAGAAAGCTTTGCTGGAGGCAGTTTACCTTCACAGGCCTTGCTATCGGGGGCCAGCCGGTAGCCAGGGTGGCACTCGCAGCGGGCTGTCCCACGCTGGTTGTGGCACCGGTGCATGCAGCCCCCGTTCCTGTCGGCGCAGGGGTTCCTCACTGCGGGACGAAGCAGAAGAGACAGGCGTGATTCGCACCAACCCTAGCTCTTCCCAGCAGAATGCTTGTGGGAGGTGAGAGCATCGGGCAGTTGTGTCTGGTGAAGGATCTGTGACCTGTGAGAGAGCATTCTCACCCAGGCAGAAAACCTCTGCTACTGCTTAGTGTTCCACCCCAGCCGGAGGATTCACACAGTGCGAGATCCTGCAAAAAGCAGGCACTGATTCGAGTAAAACCTTTCCAGCAGGAGCTTGGCACGGGCACCTCCTTCCACAGTGGCTACAGAGCAAGGACCAGGCAAATTTGTTTCATGTGTTCCTGTCGAGAGCTTTGCCAACCTCTGACCTGTCCCGACCCAGACAGACGCTGCCGAACCCTGCTGGCTGCTGCGTTTTTAACATCCCAGTTGTTCCTTTTCCCGTAGCAACTTCACAGCTAAAGGCTTCCCTCCTCCTCCTTCTCGAATGCCAACTGCTACGAATGAGGAGATTAAACTTCTGCTCAGTGTCTCCTTCACCTTCTCTCCCTCCTGCAGCCAGGAGCGGGTCAGCCAGGGAGCTGTCTGCCAGCAGAGCGAGAGTGTCCCGTCTCGCTGCGACCTGCTGTGCTGCCTCCACCTTCTCAACACTGTGGGCCTTCCTACAGTTTCATTTGTGCTGGCAACGCTCCTTCAGCCCTTCCTGGCCTGCCAGAACAAGCTCCAGAGTGTGTCTGGGGCGATGTAACAGGCAGAGGGACCCTGAAGAGGGACTTTCCAGTTAAGACCTGTCAGTCCTGCTGGACACCAGGATGACCATGAGGCATCAATGTGCCCTGGTGGGCAAGGAGGCCAATGGCATCCTGGGGGGCATCAGGAAGAGTGTGACCAGCAGGTGGAGGGAGGTCCTCCTCCCCCTCTGCTCTGCCCTGGGGAGACCCTGTCTGGGCCCCTGGGACCAGTTCTGGGCTCCCCAGTTCAAGGACAGGGAACTACTGGAGAGGGGACAGGAGAGGACCACAAAGATGCTGAGAGGCTTGGAGCATCTCTCTGCTGAGGAAGGGCTGAGGGACTTGGGGCTTTTTAGTCTGGAGAAGGGAAGGCTGAGGGGGGATCTGATCAACACCCATAAATACTGAGAGGGTGGGTGTCAGGAGGATGGGGCCAGGCTTTTCTCAGTGGTGCCCAGGGACAGGACAAGAGGGAACAGGCACAAAATGGAACAGCAGAAGTTCCATCTAAACATGAGTTGCTCTTTCCTGTGAGGGTGGCAGAACCCTGGCAGAGGCTGCCCAGAGAGGTGTTGGAGTCTCCTTCTCTGGAGACATTCAAACCCGCCTGGACACGTTCCTGTGGGACCTGCTCTGGCAGAGGGTTGGACT
>VZTM01017888.1:502564-518376 GCA_013400555.1 Jacana jacana | reverse complement strand
GCTCTGGCAGAGGGTTGGACTAGGGGGTTCTCCAGAAGTCCCTTCAACCCAGATCATTCTGTGACTCCCTGCTCTGATCTACTTGATATCGCGTGGATGCTCCCCACTCCACCCCCCCACCCTGCCCCCCCCCCCAGCTTGTGGCTGCCCCTGGATAGAGGGCTAAAGCTCTATCCTCTGTGTGTGTGTGTGTGTGTGTGTGTGTGTGTGTGTGTGTGTGTCCCCTCCCATTTCCCCACGGATGCTCGAGGGGACTCACGGACGCAGCGTTTGCCGTCTTCCCGCAGCTGGTAATTGTGCCGGCAGCGGCACTGGTGCTGTGCCAGCGTCACCTGCACGCAGTCGTGTTCGCAGCCGCCGTTGTTGAGGGCACATGTGTTCATGGCTGGGAGGCAAAGGGACACAAGGTGGGTTGTCACAAAAATGGGCAGCCCCCAGAGGAGTCTCCCGCAGGGAGCCGGGCGAACGGCACGCACTTACACAGGGCAACTCCTCAAGGAGGGCTTAAAACAGGGGCACGTTCAAGCTGTGCTAAAGCCAGAAGGTCACAGCAAATTTTTGAAGCGTGCTCCATGTGAGCTGTTCCTGCCAAACTCAGCCCTTTGTGCAGCGTGGGGGAGAGACCACAGAGCTGGAGAGGGACCTGGGGCAGAGCCCCTTGAGGCGGGGACCCGTGTCCTGAAAGGTAAGGTTGGCTCGACACTGGCAGCCAGCAGCTTAAAATGGCTCTTTTCTGCACTCAAGGCTCTCAGCAGCTCTCCTGGGAGGTGACACCAGGATGTGGGGTCTGGGTTACGTCCTGCAGAACGCCACGGGGTCGGGGGAGCTGACACCCACCATGCTTCCAGGCCAGCATCAGCCCCTGCAAAAGCTGCCCGTGCCAGCAGGTCGGGCTTATTGTGCTGAAATTCTCCCAGCTTGGTTCAAAGAGAGTCCCGTCGGGCACAGAGCCACAGCTCGATCAGCTCAATCAGGGAGTTGGGCTTGGCTGTATTTGGGTTTTCTTGTAACAAAATGATATGGAAACCTGAGTTCCTGGCTCTGTTCCACGGTAAAGCCCCTGACTGCACGGGGCAAGGCCCAGCAGGTACCACCAGCTCTCCTGGGAATGTTTCAGGGGCAGTGTTTTGAGATGGATCCTGCACAGCTGCACTCCCACAGAACGCCACGGGGTCAGCAGGGTGTCACCACCCCAGCAGGGTGCTGTGGCCGGGAGATTTCTACAGGAAAGTCGGGACACGTGTGTTTATCCACGCCACCAGGAGCCGATGGTGTGACCGGCAGAGCCGCAGCACTCGGAGGTATGCTGACGGGAACCCTGACTTCATCTGACTGGGAAACGAGATTCCCAGTTGGAATTCCTGGCCGTGCCACAGCCTTTCTGTGTGGCCTTGCGCAAGCCGCTTCCCTGCCCAAAGGATTTCAAACAGTCAGAAAATAGAGGGGTTTGCCTAGGCTACGGCAGAAAACAGATCTTCTGACCAAACATGTGGACTGTCTTCTCTTTTATAAGCCTGCTATCATTAATCAGCCCTAAAATAGCCTTCCCCTCCCCTCTCTCTGTTCCTGTAACCCCGGAGTTCTCTGCAGGACAAGCACCAAGAGCCTGATGGATGTCTCGCCGGGGATGTGTGCACCTTGCAACCAGACCGTGGGCAGAGTTTGCTTATTTTCACCAGGCTGCAGCTATCTGGGACCACTGACCTTGTATCCAGGTAAAAAACTGAGCTAGAAATCAGAACTTTCCACAGAGGGAAGCGCAGACTCTGATAGATAAACCACCCTGGGGTAATTCCATGCCTCCAAAGGGATGAAAATCTCCTCTTGGAGCACTGCGTGTCTCCTGAGCAACATGGACTGCTCCATAGAAAGATGTCCCTTATGGGAATTGGGAATTTGGCCTTTGGAGGGCATGAAACAGACAACACACTGCGTGTCAGAGCTGTGTGATGTGGCTAAAACCCAGCCCCAGTCTGGGATGGGAACGGGATGAAGCCCAGCCCCAGTTCCCACCAGCAGAACGGTGCGATGGGTTGTGGTCCCACACGTTTCAGACCCCAGAATACACTAATGTGCTGACTCTGAGGAATCTTACAAGAAAGCTAAAAACATCTCTAATGAGAAGCATCTCTCCACCGAACTAACCCTTCGGGTAATCCCGGTGCCCTCGATGGCTGTGAGAGCTCTGCGGAGCAGGCCAGCCTGGAAAGCACCTGAGGGTGGAAGTCTGGGATTTTATGGAGGTCTCCAGATCCCGAGGGAAGCCAGGTCTGCCAAACACCCAGCACTGAGCAGCAGGAGGGATGGGGGCACCAGTGCCCTGTCCCACTATTCAAAGAGCTGCAAGTAACGTGATGGGAGCCTCTCCTGTGCGTTAGTGAAAACCAAACATTTGGCACTAGAGGAAAAGGCAAAACTGTATATTCTTCCTTTTTTTTTTTTAACTCCTGCAAAAAATATGCCTTGACGTGAGGAGCTCTCTCCTCTCAAGCTTCTAAATACTAACTTCTGGTTGTATGCCTCTAATTAACTAAACAACATTTGGGGGAGTAAAAGTGACTTAATAAGGTCGAAGCACTGCCATGCACACCACACGGCTGGAGCGAGAGCTATCGGTTTATGTTAGTTGTGCTGACGCCGTTTCATTAAATCCAGTTGGAAGGGAACAACAGAAATACTCGACGTTCCTGAAAAGCTGCGGGTCAGAGTTACAGCACTCAGGCCTTAGCAGAGATGGGTGGTCATTTTAAAGTATTCTGATATGTTAAAGTGTTTAATAACATATAGTCGAAAATACCCATAAGTAGCATGCTCGTTCTTCTTGGAGTGTTGTGGGGTTTTTTTTTCAAATGTAAAACAATGCAAATGCTTGCCAAAACATTCCTTCATATGGGAAAAGCACCGGGCCAGTATGGAATCAGCCAACACGTCTTATGTCTAAAATAACCTCCCAGTACGCAGGGATTCGCATGAAGCTGCAGCCTAAGTAACTGCCCTCCTTCCGTACCTCTCAAAGACAACTTTTCAGGGTGAAAAAAACCCAAAAGTCTGGGTTCTTTTCTATCATACAGGACTCAGGCAGGCAGAAATCCTGCCAGGTGGGACACAGCAAACTTTCCAAAAGGATTATTTCTACGTAGCAGATGCACGGGGCTCTCTGGGGCACGGGACCCACCCAATACCCCACGGCACACGTGTACGGCTGGAGTATTTGCAGTGGCAAAAACCTGTTCCTCTAAAGGCTGAGGGAAGCTGAGATGCAGATGGCAACACTTGGCCACCACAGGCGGCCTGAGCAGGACATGAGTTCCTGTCCCAGCGAGTCCTCCTTGGCCACGGTCTTTAAGTGCAGCCAAGGACCCAGAGCCACCAAGGCAGGTTTTAACCGATGCTGTCTGTGCATCGCTAAGGGAATGTCAAAGGGGAAGCAGCGAGAGCCCAGGGCTCTGGCAGAGTGTTCTCTCTCTTTCAGTGGGGTTCATTTCCTAGCAAATGCGCTCATCAAGACTAAGAACCCCCTCTGAGCCTCCCTGTCCTGCGGCTGCACGTGGAGACAAAGGGCCCAGAGTGTGCTGTGGGCTCGGCCATTGTGGGGACGTTCCAGACCAGCACGGGTGATGGGGACCAGGAGCCCTGCTCAGCCCAGAGACTCAGGGACGGGGAAGAAGCAGTGGGTACCACGGTCTATGGTGCCCAGATAGCACTGGGGCAATGAAGAGAGCAAAGCAATCCCGTCCTGCAGAGCCACCTGCAGAGCCCCAGCGTTGTGCTAAGCCACAAACTTAATTGAATTTAAGAATCGGGAATAATGAGGCGACACAAACGAAGGGCATTGCAGTTGTTTGGGGTGTCTTTGCATCAAAAGCAAAGGGCCTTCTAATCCCAGCTCGCCTTAGCTGGCTCCTCGCAGCGCAGCAGCCAGCAGACCTCACTGCTGGCCTTGTTCTAATTACTGCTCTTTTTTTTTTCCCTTTTTGCTGTTTACAGAACCACTCTAAAAATATTTCCATTCCCAGATGCTTTGCCTAGCTTAACATTTCGGTGACGACGCTGCCAAATCCAGTGTCGTCTTGTACATCACCCAGCTTTTTTTAATTAAAGCTCAGACAGATTTTCCACAGATGACATTTCATCGTCTGCGAGAGGGATGCTGCCTCCATCCCCCTCTGTCTGAAGGGAGGGCAGTGCTGCTGAAAGGTGCTACGTCCGACAGCCTGACCCTCTCGAGCCCGGGAAATGGGTAAAAAGGGATGGAAAGGACGTTGTTACCGCTGGATGCAGGTGGGAAGTGGGTCCAGGCAGTAGCAGCCCAACTTCTTTTTCCCACCCGGGTCCCCTTTCCTGCAGATCCAGGTGAGTTGCCCTCAGCAGCCGTGAGTGAACGCCGTACAGGTCACCCCGGGCAGCTCTGACTAGAACTGGGCACGACGTTCCCCTTTTACCGCATGGCACAAACCCATCGATTCCCATGAGCAGCCGAGAAATGCCCCCCTGGACAAAGGAAAGGTCACATTTTCTTGTAGAAACTGGAGTGCAGAGCCTGCTGATTAAAAACCTCTGAGTGACACACAGACGTGCCCTCTGTGCACGTAGCTCCAGCCCACACAGACCTTTAGGGCTCAGCCCTTCCGTTCACTCTATAAACCGCTGCTATATGTGAGACCTCTTCGTTTGAAGTAGGAAGGGAGTATAAATTGGGATACATCGTGTAATCCCAAACTGATTCATTCTAACCTCACGATTTCCAGAAACATGTTGTGTGTTAACACAGACCATCTCTTCCCCTCCACAGGCCAACAAAAGCAATTGGCTCGGATTAAGTTCTTCGCCTTGGACTGGAGTTCATCCCTCCACTGAAACGCTGGAGAAGGACCTGAGGATGTCAGCTCCCTGCCTCCTGCCCATGTGGTTCTGATAAAGAAAGAGGTAATTTCAGGACGTGCAATGGCTCTTTTTGTTCTCTTTCACTTTCAATAGAACTGTCTGCTCTTCCCCACTCCCTTCTGTGTTAAAATCCTCCGCGACTTGCTATAATTGAACTACAAAGATGCAAGTGATGGGGCAGATTCCTCCCTACACCGATCCCTTTAGTATTTTCTCTGGACATTTCACCTCCTGGGGCTGACCCTGCTGAAAACACCAGAGGTCAGTCCCCCACAGCTGCCTCCTGTTGCGCTCCATGAGGCAGAGGCAGCACAATCACTCTATACCATGAATAGGAGAGCTAAATCTTATAGAGACAACTGTGAGATGACAGACCACGTGCACACAGTGGTGATGCATTGCCATGAGCACAAGTTTTCATGGTTGGTGCTGGAGCAGTGAGCTGGCAATGACAGGGATTGGGGTTTTTTTTCTTTATTTGCAATCATAGAATGGTCCAGGACGGAAGGGACCTCTAGGGTCATCTAGTTCCACCTCCCCACAGTCAGCAGGGACACCCCCAGCTAGACCAGGTTGCCCAGAGCCTCCTCCAGCCTCCCCTTGAATATCTCCAGGGAAGGAGCCTCCCTGGGCAACCTGTTCCAGTGGTCCACCCCCCTCGGAGTAAAGAACCTACAATCCTTTTGCTTCTGGATTTTCCCAGCAAAATGCTGGTGAACTTGCACCTCAGGTGTGTGTCTCCCTGCTCATATTAGAGTATCATCACGCAGAGGGGGCAGGATGGAGGGATGTGCAGCCTCTGCTGCTCTGGCCGTGGTGGGTACCATGTCCTCAGTCTCAGGGGTGGTTTGGTTGTTTTCTTTCCCTGCTCCCATCACCATTCCCAACTGGCACACACAGGCTCACACAGTCATTTTTAGCAAACTTTGGAACGTGAGTATCCTCTGAGAAAAACCAGCAAACGGCCTCTGTAATGCCATCACCCAGGAATTCTTTCCACTTCCACAAAAATATCCCTCAAAAAAACTGGAAAAATGTGTCACACAAAGCTGTGAGGGAGATGGGGTCTAATAAAAACAAGAGCAGGAGCAGATGCTGGAAGGAAGACTCCAAGTTCTACCCCGGTGTCCCTGAGCCTCCGGTTTGGGGCAGGCAAACAACGATATTTCAAGAAACCAGCCCAAGAAATCAGCCCCAAGGCAGAGCTGGCATCCGGACTGCAACGTCTGGGCACGCACCGGCCACGTGGACCAGGGAAGGGGCTTTGGGATCGTTATGGCCACAGTTCCCCCCACAACTGGGCTTATTTTCCCCTGTTTGCCATAGCTGGTGTCTCCTGTGCGGACTGGGGAACTCAGCTGAGATGAAAACCCCTGACTCAAACCCTTTCATAATCTAGTTTATGCCTTTGTTCTGAAAACCTTCGGTCTGATACAGCCTGTATCAAAAGCAGGAGCACCACAGCACTGGACATTACTTCTCCTGAACCAGAAGCCAAGGAGCTGCAAAGGAGTCAGAATTGAAGAGCAAAGACACGCTAGGGAAGACCACCGAGATCCTGGGGAACAGAGGAACACGCAATCCATCACCATCCCCTCGAATTCCCTGCACGGAGAATGGAAGTGGGTGGATCAGCCAATGTAATGGCATTTTCTGCCCAATGCCAGGCACTGGCAGGTGGGAGAAGGGCTACAGAGAATTAGAGGTTCTCAAGGAATTCAAACCCCTGCCTTACCGATGCAGGTCCGGCCATCCGTGTGCAGGCGGAAGCCTGGCTTGCACTCACAATAGTAAGACCCAAAGGTGTTCACACATCTGTGCTGGCAGCCCCCATTGTGGACCTGGCACTCGTCAACATCTGCAAGAGAACCGGGAGAGAGAGGGGGGAGACAAGGTCAGAGTCGTGGGCACGGAGGTATCGGAGGTGGGGATCGTTCATCCCCTGCTGAGCTGACCCCAGACTGGAGGGGCGAATGGACTGGAGGGACCACAGCTGGCACTTTGTTGTGTTTAACCAGGCAAGCTTTTCAGGAAAAGGCAAGAACAAGCTTCCAACCAAAGGGGGGAGAAAAAAACCCAAGGGCTCGTAGTTGTCAATGAGCGTAAACCATCCTTCATCTCGCCCACCTCGCGATGGTCCCTTTTCCCCATTTGCTCAACAGTTTTGGATTTGTTACAGTTTTGCCCTTTAGGTGCTGAAAACAGGCCTGGCTAGTCCATTTCACACCATCTACACCTGGAACTCCCTCGACCCACCGCTGAAATGCAGGAACATCTGGGGTGTCTGGTGATAAGCCAGGCTCAGAGCGGCTCTGCATCGCTGGAGATGAGGAAGGAAAACACGACAAGACCCAGAGAAGGTTATTACAGTGGATCAATTTCGTGATTAGCAAGGATTTGTTGTAATTATGCGATGCTTAAGGACATGGTGAAGCCCAGCTTCACCCCAAAATACAAAAAGCAGATGATAATTTGGGATAGTCTGGCAGGTCCCCAGCCCCACAGGAGAGCCAGGGGAGATGTTCCTCCAGCAAGAAACCCCTTGGCCAACACCACCGTGCTGTCCATTTCTGGTGGTAAAACCACAGGCCCTCAGACAAAAGGGAGTCCCTGAGCCAGAAAAGTCTGCCAAGTGGTGAGCAACCTTTCAAGAGCCAAAATGGGAACTGGCCCATGGGTTCTTGGTAAAAGAAGATCAAATCCTATTAGGTTCTGTTATCAAAGCTCCCAAAGCAGGGAGGGAGATGGCAGCGTGTTACAGGGAGGGAGGTTCATGCCTGTTCCACAGACCTTAAATTGCCTTTAAGCGCTGGGAATAACTTCCAGAACTCAGAAGAAACCTAAAAATGTTTGGAGCGCCCAGCTACATGGTGCTAACTGAGATGAGTATCAGAAGCTTGTCAAAGGCAATTTGGAGTTTCTGAGAAGCAAGAGTCCTTCATATGGCTATAATTATAAATAGCCGAGATGTTTGTGGCTAGAGCCGCTTGTGCGTGCGGGGGGATCAGAGACCTCCACTCAGACAGAGGAACCACAGTAACAGCCCAAAGGCCAGGCAGCCATTCCTTATTCTGGGGGCAGGAATGGCAGTAACTCTGTGCACTCTGTGCTCTTGGGGTTGGGATTGTTTTGGTGCACTTTTTGCAGTCGGTGAGGACATCTCCAGCACCCGGAGCGCCCTCCCGCTGGCACGGGGTCAGCCCAGCAGCGGGGAGACCGGGAGGGAGCCAAGCTGTGAACCAGTGCTGCCTCATCAATGACTCTTCCTAACGAGATAAAGAAACATTTCCTCAATGAATCACGGCAGGGTGGTGCCACTGCCTGGCTCCTCGCACGCCAGCGGCATAAAAACCTGCCAGAGCAAAAAAACCCTGCCCCAAGAATTGCCTGTCCCCATCCCCCAGTTCCCCCAGACCCACCTGCAGCAGCCAAGGGCATCAAAACCCAGGGGGAGAGGAGAAATGCCACCTTGAGTCAAGCCAGTGCTAAAATCTTAGGTTAATTCCCTTCATTTTACGTTAATCGGATTAATTTAAAAAACGCAATCAGCTTGCAGCAAGCAAGGGACTGGGTCAGGGAGGAGACAGGAAGCGAGTGGGGAAGGGGATGCTTCTGAGCTGCACGGTATTAATAGGGAAAAAAAAAAACTCAACCCCAAAACGCTTGTTTTCACAGAATGCTTTTCATTCCAAGGCTTCTCCCTGCCTAAGTTAAAACCACAGGATGGGAGCACGTGAAAAAGGTCCAGAGAACCTGCCATCCGGACTTCTGCTGCGGTGCCCACCCGGGGCTCCTGCTCCAGAGCTCCCCGCTCGAGTCCTGGCCTTCATCAGCCCCCCAGAAAGGGACAAGTCCTGTTACTCCAGGCTTTTGCTCACTCAGGACTCCCCTCTAGGCTCCCTCTCTCAGCATTGCAGAAGGCTTTGGTATGTTCTGCCTGGTTTATTTTTTTTTTTTTCCAAGAGGCTTAATTTTTTAAAGAAAGGAAAAATGAATAGATTTTTGAGGTGAAACATAAGCTTGGAGTGATGCTCTCCACAGAGTAACCCAAATCCAAACCAGCTTTTCACAGGGGGGGTGGGGACAAAAAATGCTGTGGCATGAATCTGAGCTGCCTGTCAAAGCAACCTTGCCCAAATTAAATCATTTTCATCTGCGAAGGCCTGACACGATTTGGATGCGCTGGAGCCACGGAGCCCCCAGTGGGCTTGGTTTATGGGGGGGGAGAGAGGGGAAAGAGGGGGCAGGGAGCTCGGCAGGAGCTGCACTTGAACCTGGGTGCTCAGAGGGCACTGCCCCAGCTCCACCACTCACTAGGAGGAAGAGGAGGATGGCACCAGGGGCCAGAAGGAAGGCAAGAGCCCAAACCCATGCAGTGGAAGCCTGGGCACAGCTGTTGTTCCTTCTTTTTTAAACATCTCTACGGGCAGAATCAGCCATTAATACACGATATTGGCTCCATTCAGCCCAAGGGCTATAGCCTGCAGCCTGCAGTGGAGTCCAGCCGTGGGCACAGCACACCATGGATTGCCCGGTTCGTACAAAAGGGGCAGCACATGGGAATGCCTTTCAGTGAGACTCCGATCTGCTGTGTCCCTAGGAAGTGCTGGGGAGGGACAATGGGAGAAAATGAAAGAAAAGAATGTTTGTGGAAGGATTAGCGATAAAGAGTTATCATTAATTATTACTATTATTCCCCGAAATTACGAAAGGTTGCCTTGAGTAAAACTGTGCTGTAATTTTCTGGCAGACTGATTTTTCCACTGGTGAGAGAAAAAAAAAAAATCACTTCTTTTGTCTAAAAGCAACACTGGAATTTGTTGGAATTTGTGCTCTGCAGGACACACTAAACCTTTGTGTTGACGGGGACCAGCATTTTCTATTTTGAATTTACTAAAGAACAGGAAAACTGGGGTTTGGGGCTATTTTATAGAGAGTACTAAAGTTCTTTGGTCTGAATGTAAGCGACTCTTCCCTTGCTTCCCTTCAGCTCTAATCTGACACCAGAGAGAATTCACCATCCAAAACCAGTTAGTGATGCATTGAATAAACCTCTCACTTTCACCCCATTACTCACGCTCGGTAATTACACGTCTCCTCTCTAAATGGCTCTTCTGTCCCCCTTTGCCTTTTTCACCCTGTAAATCTCTGTAGTTCCAGAGGGCTGTCCCCACCCCACAGCCCCCCCTGCCCAGTCCCACCTCGGCCAAGAAAGCAGCCGGTCCCTCCTCCTGCAGAATCCCCCCCGCCTTCCCCTCCGCACTCCCCGGGGGGACCCCACCATGTTCCCTTCTGGAGCCTCACTTATCTCCTTCTGCAGGAGCAGGGAGGGTTCTGGACGCATGCTACACCACTGTGTGACCAAAATAAAGCCTCCCACCCTTGGCACCCGTGACAGGAGGGCAGCAGTGTCACTGTCACACACCCCCCCCACCATCACCACCACCTCCCTGAAATCTTTGCTTCTTTGGAAACATCGCAAGCGTGCAACTTGCCCGAACAAATTCCAGCTCCAGAATTTGAACTCTGGAGGGATGCTCTAGGGTGAGCTGGTGTTTTTTCTGGTGGGGACCAGGTGCCCAGATTGCAGAGGGGGGAGAAGGGGAGCCCCAGCTTGCTCCCAGCGGGGTGCAATAGCAGGGCTTTGGCTGGTTTGGCCCAAAACGCATCATTAAATGCAGGAACGGCAGGGATGGTGTGTCAGGGCCCGTCCTGGATCCCAGAAATCGGCCCTGCCCAAGGACAGAGCATCGTGACGAAGGGCCACGTTGCCCTCGGTGCACGGCTTGGCAGGACAAAGACCCCAAAATCTACGTGACGCTTTGCGAGATGCGGTTTGTGGCAGGCTGGGGTTATTTTCCTGCTGGAGAGCTGACAAAATCTGGTTGAAATTACTATGCCAGAGAAAGAAAATTAGAAGCATACAGGCTTCCATAAGCACGCTGCAAGAATGGATGGCAGCTGACAACAAGCAGCCCAGGATGGAGCCCACGTGCCCGGGCATGGATAGGGCAGCGGATGCCAGCCGAAGCAGACAGGAAAACCAAACACGGTGAGAGCTGGGAGTGGGACTCGGATTATGGGGTAGAAAAACCCCTCTGCTGCATAAGGAAACCAGAGTTCACACCACCACAGGTGAGGAAACAGCTGATGCTCTCGTCAGCCTCCTCCCCAAAGAAAACAATCCCCTGGGCTTCAGGTACCCACTTCATGGACCAAAAGGAAACCAGAGTTCACACCACCACAGGTGAGGAAACAGCTGATGCTCTTGTCAGCCTCCTCCCCAAAGAAAAACAATCCCCTGGGCTTCAGATACCCACTTCATGGACCGAAAGGGGCAATGCTGCAGTCAGATGCAGGGAGGATGGACACAACACCAAAAAGTTTAAAAAAGGGGAGGGTGCAAGGAGCTGACTGTGGCTGCCTGCACTCCCTGACCACGCACAGGTCCTTCGGGAAGAAATGCGGATTTATCTCCAACAAGAGCACCCTGTCAGAAGAGAGAAAGTGGCAACAGCAGCTCTGCAAATTACTAAATATTTGGTAGAGAAGCAGTTTATCTGCTCTGAAAGGCTGAGGAGGAGGAGGAGATGGATCCCAGCTGGAAGCAGAGGCAGTAGATATGCTGCTAAGGTTCAATCTGCCAGGCCAAAGAACAGTGCCAGGCTTTAATCCCAGCGGCAATTAGCCTGGATTACAGCGCAGGCCTGCAGGGAGAAGGTTAATTAAAATCCATCAAGATGAGCATGTGTGGGATTTAGCAACTTTATCTTTCCGGTACCAGTTTGTTAAAGCTAATTCAGCAGTTGTAAGAAGTAAAGAGGCTGGAAGGAGGTGAAGCAAGAGGAGCACCAGGCCGGATGGCTGCAGCCAAGTGCTCCCGGGTGGAGGAGCACAGGGTGACCCCACCTGCCCCGCGCCATCCACACGGCTTAGAAACTCGGGGTGCAGAAGGGTGCTGTGATGTGTTAGAAGGTAAAAAAGAAAAGCCTAGGCATTGCTTCATCTCTTGCATGGATTGCACAGCCCTGGCATGAGGACCTGGAGAGATCAGAGGCTGTGTTACTGCACATTCCTCGTGCAGACAGGACCCAGCGATGGCAAGGTCCACCAGGCAAAGAAGACCCAGGAGAAGACGTTGCTTTGTCCCTGCTCTCTGCTAATTCAGAAGCCCTCCCTTCCTCCAGGACAAGGGCGAGGAAGAAGAGTACCTGCCTCGGGCCGGTCTCAGCTTGGACTCACAGTGACTCAGCTCCGGAGCAAAGAAGAAAGGTCATTTTGGGTGGTCAAAATGCCTCCACGCCCTCCCTTTTCATCTTGTTGTGAAGCAGGCATTCGGGAAAGGCAGGAAGGCTCCTGAAGAGCTTCCCAGAGCTCCTGGGGGTGGCATTCCCTCCACCGCAGCCTCTCCCAGGCAGACGGGAGATGCCCACAGCTTTCCCACGCTACCTGTGCCACCCTCGGCAGTTCCCAAAGGCGCTTCAGGAGCAGAGGTGCTGGGTCTCCAACAATGATCTGATGAGGTGAAAACGCATCGGGGAGCTGATTAGCCTGAGCCACGTGCCTTGTCCTCAGCTCACCTTGGTTTGCCTTCGAGCGCAGCAGGCGGGAGAGTCGCCCAGCCCTCGTTTGTGCTCCGGCTCCCGGCTCCGGCTGATGCTGATAATTAGCCATTACTCAGAGGGAGCAGAGGTGCACGACACAACAAGCCGGCAGCCTGCTCTCGACGTGCTGCTGCACTCACCAGCCCCCTCAAGCCCGCTCTAGGAGCTCTGTTTTACCCCAATTCTCTGCAGAACGAGGTTTTGGATGAAGATGTGCCCGGGCAGAGGGGTGGTCAGTGTGGTCCCTGCGCCGTGTGCTGGAACCAGCCGCACAGGAGTGGACACATAACACCACTAGACATGACTTACTGGGAGGAAGACATATTGAGCATCAGTGACAGACTTTGGCTCGCAAAGGTCCAGATATTCACCCAGTTCTGAAGCTATAAAAACCCCCAGTCTCCTGGAAAAAGGTACACAGAGATCACACACTTTTCAGTGAATGCTCTTTTCCCCCAGGTTCAGAGGAGGAATCGCCAAGAGGCCTGGGGGAAAGCACTTTGCTTTTCTGGTTGAAGCTTTAAATTGCATTCTTCCCAAACTGGAGAAAACCACCTCAGCCTGGCAGACTGAGGGTTGTCTCACACCAACGTCAGGACAGACCCCAAGCGGGCATGGAGCCCGTTTGTGGAGCCGAGAGGAGCAGGACCAGGACCCAGTGAGCTACGGGGAAGGGAAGGTGGGAGGTCTATGTCCCTGACACAAAGCTGGATCTCAGGCGCTTGTCTTGGAGAAGCCACGTGAGCTAATGGAGCTGGACACAGACAGCAAATGGGATCCCAGTTCGAGACAAACATCTGATCTATAAATAATGAAACATCAACTCACCCCCATTTTCAAAGATCTGGCACATCTCACAAATACACTGATATCACTGTTAAAATCAGCTGCTTGGGGCATTTATTTATCAGGATTATCTCATGATGAGATAATGCATTCCTTGATGTCTACATTGCTCACCAGCATCCAAAGTCTTGAGTGAACTTCCCATACTCTCCATTATTGCCTAAATCTTCAGGCAACCTCAAACCTTATCTGCTGCTAAGTCAGGTGAGCACACACAGAGGAGGAAACAAGTGTGTGTGTACTCACACCTCGCTCAGTGTCCCCTTCTGCCATCACACACAAGGCAGGGCACAGAAATGGTCAACAAATCCAGGGGGAAGTGGCAAAAAGGAATTTACTGCCTCCTTGGAGTGCAGGGGAAAAGGAAAGGGGAAGGGAAGGGAAGGGAAGAAGGGGAAGAGGAAGGGGAAAGGGAAGGGAAAGGGGAAAGGGAAGGGAAGGGAAGGGGGAAGGGAAACAGGGAAGAACTATGTATTTTGCTCCTTCCTGATGGGAAATAAAAATCTATTTACTTTCTGGTGCACTGCAGTCTCTGTCTGCTATTAGCAACACCATCCATGAATGCTCGGGCTGTCAGAGGGGATGCTGACATGCTGTGTTCCCATCCCCAACGGCAGAGCAGGGCAGCTCCAGCCCCTCCACTGCCCGACGCGGGGTACGGGCTGCTCCAGCCCCGTCCACAGCCCAACGGGCTTGAGCTTCCAGCAGCCGCTGCTCGGTGTGAACACCTCGGTGAGCCCTGAGGCTTCTCTGCCTGCACCTCCCAGCTGCAGCCCCGTCTATTGCCCGGCTCCGGTCACTGCTGCCGGAGCGTTCCCCTTAGGCATGAAACGCTGAGCGCTGCTCACCGCTGTCCTTGGGGAGACCCCACCGTCCGGTGCTCACACAACCCAGACACACTCACTCCCTCGGAGAGAAAGGTGGGGGTTGGTTTCATGATAAAAGCAGCATCACATTTCGTTTANCTGAAAAGTAAAAAGTTTGGAAAAAAAGAAAGGAAAGGGGGAAGAGGGAAGGGAAGGGAAGGGAAGGGAAGGGAAGGGGAAGGGGAAGGGGAAGGGGAAGGGGAAAGGAAGGGAAACAGGGAAGAACTATGTATTTTGCTCCTTCCTGATGGGAAATAAAAATCTATTTACTTTCTGGTGCACTGGAGTCTCTGTCTGCTATTAGCAACACCATCCATGAATGCTCGGGCTGTCAGAGGGGATGCTGACATGCTGTGTTCCCATCCCCAACGGCAGAGCAGGGCAGCTCCAGCCCCTCCACTGCCCGACGCGGGGTACGGGCTGCTCCAGCCCCGTCCACAGCCCAACGGGCTTGAGCTTCCAGCAGCCGCTGCTCGGTGTGAACACCTCGGTGAGCCCTGAGGCTTCTCTGCCTGCACCTCCCAGCTGCAGCCCCGTCTATTGCCCGGCTCCGGTCACTGCTGCCGGAGCGTTCCCCTTAGGCATGAAACGCTGAGCGCTGCTCACCGCTGTCCTTGGGGAGACCCCACCGTCCGGTGCTCACACAACCCAGACACACTCACTCCCTCGGAGAGAAAGGTGGGGGCTGGTTTCATGATAAAAGGAGCATCACATTTCGTTTATTGCCCCGGACAGGGTTGAGATGCTTCGGAACCGAGGAAAAAAACTGCTCGACGTGCCCTAATAAAATGCCTGGGTTTGGGTTTCACTGCACAGCAGCCAGCTTTAACCGCGCCACAGAGCTGCGCAGCGAGCGAGGGACAGAGCGAGCGTCTCTCCCCCGCTGCCACAAGTGGCTTTTCAGAAGGACAGAGCTCCCAGAGGCAGATCTGCCTGCGGTAACGAGGAGTGACAAGAGACACACAGGTCACCACTTTGCCACTTTAGCCGCTGCCAGCCTGGAGCAACCCGAGCAACCCCCTCCTGAGGAGACCCCCAGCCGGGCTACCCCGGCCACCTACCCGGCCTCCGCTCGCCGTGCCCAGCGCCGTACCCCGCACGCCCCACGTAGCAGGGGGAGCAGCTTCTCCAGAGGTACTGGTAGTGATTGCCAGCCGTCCCGGGCACGATACCCAAAAAGCCGAAGCACCACAGCAGCGTCCAGGTCCGCCTCTGCTCCCGGCCCATGCTGGAAAGCTCACAGGCATTCAGACGGGGGAGAAAAAGAAAAAAACACACCCCAAACCCCAGTACCCCCCCAAAAAGCCCCAAAGAGAACAAGCCCAGAACAACGCCACAAAATATGACGCTCCGCGGCGCGTCGCAAAGGAAGGGCTGCCGAGCTGNCCAGGTCCGCCTCTGCTCCCGGCCCATGCTGGAAAGCTCACAGGCATTCAGACGGGGGAGAAAAAGAAAAAAACACACCCCAAACCCCAGTACCCCCCCAAAAAGCCCCAAAGAGAACAAGCCCAGAACAACGCCACAAAATATGACGCTCCGCGGCGCGTCGCAAAGGAAGGGCTGCCGAGCTGCAAGAACTGGGGAAAAAAAAACACACCCCGAAACAAGCCCA
>VZTM01017888.1:462518-501113 GCA_013400555.1 Jacana jacana | reverse complement strand
GCCTCCTCGGCGTCATCCCTGCCCCCCCGGTGTCGCCCCTGCCCCGTCGGTATCACCCCTGTCCTCCCCGTGGCTCCACTGCCCCGTCGGCATCATCCCTGTCCTCCCGGTGGCGCCACAGTCTCCTCGGCATCACCCCTGTCCCCTCCACGACGTGGCGCACCCCTCGGGAGAAGCCCCGGGACGGCGAACAAACCGGGGGAGGCTGCTGACGGGGAGCCCCCCCACCGCCGCTCGGGCTTCGGCCACCGCCGCCCCCGGGCAGGGGAGGGGGCGGGAGCGTGGGGTGGGCTCTTTTCCCCATCCTCGATCTTCCCCATCCCGGGCTTGGAAGGCAGCTGGGACGCTGCTGGGCACCGGGGGGGCAAAGCCCCCGGGATGGCGTCGGGGCCGAGGGACGGACAGACGGGCAGGTTCTGCAGCGGGAGGGTGGTGCTGGCCCCGGGGGACAGGCCTGGAACCGTGTGGCCCATCAGAGGTGGCACCGACCTGCCATGGCACCGACCCCCGCAGCCCTGGGGGAAGCAGCCAGATCTCGAGCAGAACCTGAAACAAAAAGCCCCGTATTTCCCCCCAAATACCCCAGTTGGGCGACCAAAAGCGGTGGCCCGGTCGGTGGCCAGGCTTCTCCCCCAGCAGCCCACGAGGAACCCCCTCATGGGCTGGGGTGTGGGGGCTTCTGCTTCCCATCAAACCAGTAATTTGCACCCCCCCACCACCCCGCTGCGGGTGCCTGATGTTGGGCAAGTGCCCTGTTATCATCTCACACCCCCCCAAAACACCCCACAACCCACGAAACTGCAACCACCACAAAACCCTCACTGGGCTTTTCTTAAAATAAGGCCAAAAAAAAGACCTTTTCCTCAACAAATTCAAGCTGGAAGGAGGAGCAGCCCCCGCGGGTCCTACGGGAAGAGCAGACCATCGCCCGGCCCTGCCAGACGGGGCCTAGAGTTTTATTTCACCTTTCTCGTTAGGCAAGAAGCGAGAAGGGCTGATTGGATTTTCCAGAGGCAAGCTCCAAAGCTTCACTGAACTTTCTGGAATGTTTTGAAACGATGTGCTTGCGGGGCTGAGCTGGGAGGGGAGAGCGGGGCCTGCTGCTTCGAGACGGTTTTAGCAGCGTTATTTGGCTGTAGTAAAATTCCAAATTAAAACTTGTGGTTTAGGCCGCAATGAATAGCATTCCACCAAAACTCCTGAAGCACAGAAAGAGGAGCCGAATCCAAGATGAAAAATAACAATTTAAGGCTATTTCTGCCCCCGTTTCCAGAGGAAGGTGGACTCCAGTCACGAGCGGCCTTCGCAGATCGTTTCCAAGCCAGAGCAGCTTCCCTCCGTTTCCTGGGCCGCTTCAGCCCATCTAAATACTCGCCCCTCGCAACGGCCCACGTGCTTCTCATTAATATTTTTTCGAGTTTAACGAAAACATCCAACCCCAAAATGTGTCCTTTACTTTGCAGAAAATAAATATCACCTTTCTAAAAGATGTGGCAAATTGTCCGGAGCGGGTGCTGGCAGGAAAATCAGTGCAAAGCACTGCCATGCCCCTGCCCGGCGGCTGCCAGACACCACCTTGTCTCACTGTGGGTCCAGCAGAGTCCCCCCGAGGAGGAGATGCTCAGCACTTCGGGGGGAGAAGACATGGGAAGAAGAGGGGTGGGAGGCAGAGATGACCAATTTTCCCCACGGGCCAGGCTCAGCTCCTTGGGAATCCTCCCGGCGTCTGGGCCGTTGCAAGGGCTGGTGCTGACACTTCTCCCGCCAGCGTTGACACGCCGAAATGAGCGTTGCCACAGAGCTATGAAAAATGCCTCAGACCCACTTCCTCAGCTCAGTGAGGCTCTTAAGCCATTGTCTGTATTAAATTACCCTTGCCTGGAATGCAGATGAATCACAGGGCGCGTGGCTCTTCCAAGTGACTTCCCGGCTCCACAAGCCCCAACCAAAGGGACCTTTTCCACCGGCTCCACCACCTGGAAACCCCTCCTGCCCGACACAGAGAGCTCACCCCCTGCCCTGCAAGCACAAGCGCCAGCGCAGCCACTGGGGCTCGACAAATGAGGTGACAAACTCGTTCAATCTCATTATTTCTCAGCCTGCTAAAAAGAAAAAATAATAATTATATATATACATAAAATACCGATGCGAGGCCCAGCCTTTTCCAGGCGGTGTAACACACGCATCCAACGTACATCAGGCCTGAACATTAACTGAGTCCTGCTTATGTCATAAGTTATGCTTGGCCAGGTCTGAGCCAGCTCGGGCTTCCTCGACACCTAATTTACTTCAGCTGATTAAGTACTAGGAGCTGGACCGAGCACGGTAACACATTACAATCAGCAGCAAATCGTTAGTGCTTCCTCTGGAACTGGCTGGGAGAGCAGGGACGTCCAGAGGGGTTCTTCAAACGGGGACCGGGCTGGACCGAACCCCTAGCCCTCATGGAATTTCATTCAGACTCAGCTTAGCATTAATAAATTCCCCAAAGAACCCAAACAAATTACAGCTGACGACGTGGTACTTCGCAGTTCAAGGGCGTGTGAAGTCCCGGAGTCAATTCATCCCTGCACCGACGTGGGTCAGCCAGCTCAGGTAAATATGAGTGTTTGAACCTTCATCCAAGGTTCTACCCAAACCTTCCAGCGAGTTTCTTCTGACATTTCAAAAAGGATCCTGCTCTTGGAAGGAAACAGCCAGATGGGGAGTATGCGAGCAGTCCAGATCGCTGCAAGAGGTGGAAGATGAAAGGGGACTGAGAGGACCAGGTTGAGGCAGGGGGTTGTGCCCTGGGGGGGTTCAGCCCAGCAGGAGTCATCGACCGCCCTGGTGGCCCAGGGCAGCCTGGGGACATGGGCAGGGCAGGAGGATTCATGCCCCAGCAGAGGGGCCAGCAATGGATGTGCATGCATTGATTCCTGCTTCAGGTTCTTGTACCGGCTTCACCCTCCCACAGGGGGAACATCCCACCCATTTAGGGTTAGCTCTTCCCCCCTCAGCTACCTGGGAAACAAGGTTTTCATCTCATTCATGGGTTTTAACCCAAGAAGATACCCCAGGGCTACCTCTGAGGAAGAAACGGCAAAAGCGAAGAGCTGTTCGTTGTTCTGGCTGTGGAGTTTGAACTCCCTCCTTCCAGCCGGGAGCTGGCTTATTTCAACGGAGTCCTGGAGCCCTCCTTGATCCATTTCAGAGGGGAAAGTTCCCATCGTACGGTGCTCTGTAACGGCACCTGCACTAACAAGCCCACAGCACTGGTACACATTAGTGCCCTGAGCTCCTCCTCGGGCTATGGCTTGTCCAGCAAACACCAGGGTGATCTACTGGGATGGTTCCAGGAGCTGAAAGAGAGAGGTTCCCCACCTGCAGCCAAAGCCCAGTCCAAACCCAAGGCTGCCCCTCTGCCAGACCGCTGCGCTTTAGGAACTTCCCTCCCCATTTTTCTAATAGTCTCTCAGCTGAGGCCAGGGGGAGGTTGGGCACCGCCTGGATCTCTCTCTCTGCATTGGGAGGAACATCAAATTCCAAGCTGTTTCAGCCCTGAGATCGTGCCTGGTGGATCAGCAGCTCCGGCGCCCTGTCCTTGTGCCGACCGTGCCGTAGCGTTGGCTGATGAAGAGTGGGATAAACAAACAGCACAGGGAATTTAACACACAGCAGTCCCAGGCTGCATGCTGGAATCCATTCCAGACAGACTGGTGAGCTCCTCTGCGCACGCAGGAGGCAATGGGAGTCGGTAATTAAATGAGTGGAGACCCCCCTGTGCCGAGTTAGGTTCATCACACACCATCCAGCTAAAACGGGAATCATTTCATTTTGGAGCCAAGGCCCTTGTCCTAAGGAGGCAAGGAAAGGTTGGGATACGCTGCTCCATCTGAAGGGGCACTTAGAAGGATGACAAACCCCACAGGTCTCTGCTGAGAACCCTATTTCAGAGGTCGGTGGTGGTTTCTAAGGGCTCTGTGCACTGCAGGCTTGGCCGAGGGTGGGTTGGCATCTCCAGCGCCACGACAGGGAGAGGGGGCACCTGTGGGCAAGACTAATTACAAAGAACTCCAAGAATCTCTGCAAAGGGCTTCACACCATCTCCATTAAAAAAAAGGTTAAATATATATATATATATTAAAAAAAATATAAAAGAAGATTGTTTGTTTCCACCAAAATCCCGAACCTCTTAATCATCTCAGAAGCTATTCCTCATCAGGGGAATTCTGGGGAAACTGAAAATATTTTAGCTTGGCTAAGATAAGGGCAGAGCTGTTTATTTCACACATCTCTACCCTGGTACAGAGCCAGGAAATACTTTTCAGTTATTTTCAACAAAACAAGACAAATGTACCAAATTGGCAAGAAAGCGACATTTTTTTTTCTGCAGGATTCTTTAATGTCCAAACCTCTATCCACAGAAATGACTCCTTCCCAGTTTGTCAGCAGCCTCCCTTAATTATTCCGAACGCTTTTGGACCTCTGCTGAGCAAACCCGTGCCGAAAGGATGCGAGAAACTCCCACCACCAAAGCAGGGCCACCCTGAGCCCCCCCCTGCCGGGGTTTCAGTGTTGCCCAAGGGAAGGCGTGAGCCCCAGACGCCCAGTCAAGGTGTCTGTGACACTGCCAGTGAACCCTGGAACTGCAATCCACCCCACTCCCCCCAAAAAATGCATCTTGCTCTTGGCTCCGACAAGCAAAGGGCTTTTCCGCATTTTTCTGCCTCTCAGCCCCAGCCCTTGCACAGACGGCACCGCCCCGGGGAGAGGGGACGGGGAAGCTGCTGCTCGGTCCCTGACCGCCCGGGGTCGGGCCGTGGGAGCTGAAAGGACCGTACGATGTGAGCTTTGCTCCGGGGTCTACACCAAGACAAATCCCACCCAGAACTTCCACCTCACAAACACCGAACCACGTCGGGTGCTGCCGAAGGGCAGAGGGACCCGGCCCGGCAGCGGGGAGGNAGGAAACCTTGTGCCGATTCAACCTATTAGTATTTCCAGTTACAGAAGAAAATCAGCCCCAGGTTTCAGCTAGACGTGTGAAATACACGGGGAGGCTTCACAAGGATTTATCCACTGCTGGCAAATTTTTGACATTTGGCACCAAGCAAGGCACTCCAAAAACGTATCTGTGCTTAAGAGGCTACATAGTTTTGCTCCATAAAGAAGCATTTCCTTCTTAAAAGAATGTAGAAAAATGGAGACAAATACTGGTTTAAGGCATTTGGTCTGGATGGAAGAATAATGAGCTGTAGCTTTGCCAAAAGCACTTGCCTCGGCCATACTGTACTCTGGACGCTTCCTTCTGCTACTGCAGATAAACCCCCCTCTGCTTCTGCTCACCCAGAGCCCAGAGAGCTCGTGGTCCATCAGGAGCCAGCCCCGGGTCCATCTGCTTGAGCCAGAACTCACTCCAGCTGCAAACAAAGTGGGAGACTGAGTTTTGGGGGGGGTGTGGGGTGACACGAAGCAACACAGCAGCCCTCAGGGATGGGGACAGGGACAAGCAGAGCCACCACCATGCCCAGGACACCCACCGCTCCCCCCAGCCCGGGGAAAAGCTCGTTGCAAAGGCATCCCTCAGAGCGATGCTCTCCATTCGGTGTCACACAGGAACGAGATGGCTCCTGCCACAAGAGCAGAAAAAGGTGTCCTTGGGCAGCGCAGGAGTCTGTCAGGCCATAAAGAACGAGCAGGATTGCCGGCCAAGAGCAGGGCTGGAGAAGGACAGTCACCAAAACAAAGGCGATGTGATCAAAGAGACCCAGCGTTTAATTCCCTCAGCATCTTCTCACTCAGTCCTGTCTGGGCTGGGAGTTCCCTAAATGCCTCTGAAACACCAGACAGGGCAAGTTTTGGGTTACTTTTCAGACATCCTAAGACCCGTTAGAGCTTAACGAAATCCCCACGGGTTTAGAGCCGCTTAATCCTCCCCTGGCAGCAACCTGCCAGCGTGAGCAGACCCGCTCACCCCAAACGCTCCCTGCAAGAAGGGGGGGCTCCCAGGTGGCCGGGAGAAGGGCTGCCCAGCGGCTCCCCCGCCTCCTCCCTGACACTGGATTTTCACACCAGAGCTGATAAAAGTATGAATTCAATAGCTCCATAAATCCGAATTGGAATTTTTCATGGCCACACCAGGACCCAGTGCCACCCCACGTGGAGCAGAGCCACAAACCAGCCCCCGGCTCTTCACTGCCAGGTTTCACCAGCTCTGATGGGGCAACCAGGGAGAGGAGTTTGTGGCTGAGCTCGGAGGCTCCCTCTCTCTGCTGGGTACGTGCCGGAGACAGCTGAACTCTAGCATATTTGAAGGTTTGGGTTGTTTTTTTAATCACTGTTTTTTAACAGTGACTTGTATAAAGTTCCCTTTAATCTTTTAAATGGACACAATCTCTGCAGCTCCCCCAAAAGCCACAGGTTTCCCCAGAAGGATAGAGCGGGAGCAGGAGTTGTTCTTGCCTCCACGTTTTGTGAAAATAAGCACTGTGGTCAGGCTCTGCAAACACTGCTTTGGGTCTCTGACAGCTTCTATTTATCAAAGAATCATGAAACTTCCCTTCTAGCCCCCCTCATCCCCCACCTCTCATCCCACTCTGCCATCTGCCTCCAACAGCGGGGTCCCCACCTCTTGCTCCTGGTTTCCCACCAAGGAAGGCACCCCGAGGTGTGACAGGGGGACCCCAGTCTCTCCTCCCAGTAACCAGGCAAGCACAACAGCTCCCAACAGGGGACAGCCCCACCCTGGCCACGGACATGGACTGGGCAGCTCAGTGTTCCTTCCCCGTAGTTTCTCCTAAACCGGAGTCACTCCACCACCAGAGCACGCTCCTGTCCCCTACCACCACTCCTGTCCCTTGCCACCTCCTGCCCCCTGTCACAGCTACCACTTCAGGGCACTAACTGCCAATCACAGCAGGAAAGTGTCTCTGACACACCAACAGCCCATGTTTCCAGGTGCACAATCACCCACGAGACCCTTCAGGTTGGCTCCTCTCCGTAGGTTCCCTGCAGACCCTGGAAACCAAGTATGGGTCGCCTGGAATCACACCCACAGGCTCCACCTACACTTGATTTCCAAGGTCTCACACAGTGGACGCAGAGGAGCTCCCAGGAACCTGTTCCCCGAGAGGCTCCTGCCTGCCCCGAGCTCCGTTCAGAGGGTACTGAAGGGCCATGCAAACACAAACCAATCCAGTACAAAACTTCTTACAGGATTTCTGTGAAAGCTTGGTTTCAATTACTCAGTTTGTCCAACGTGCACTTTTGCTTTTTTGTTTTTCGAGGCAGAGTTAGGAGCAGGTAAGAGAGCGTTGGGCTGAACTTTCGTGCACAGAACAGTCTCCCAGACAATCCACACCCGGTCTTCAACCAACACAAACTTACTTTGACACCTTTTGCTCAAAAAGGCCTGAAATAAAGCACTGATAACAGTAGGTATTCCCATTCTTTATGAGAATCCTCAAGTCACTTTAAGGAGAACAGAGTTCAAGCACATCTGGTATTTTATTTATGGGGGTTACACACTCCCACATGAAAGAATCCATCCACTTAAACTGATAACACACACACACACCCCTTTTCCATCTGCCTTTGGGCTAAGAGACCATTAATATTCACAGTTTATTTTCAAGTGACTTTACAACATCTTGTAAAAAGGCCTGAAGGAAGCTTAAATGCCAAGAGGCCCCAGTTTTGCAGCATCTGGCTTTGCCTTGAACAGCGGCTGCCCCTTCCCAGCACACCCCGAAAACAGACCGTGACGTGACGGGGTCACCTCCCAGCTCCAGAGCACACAAGTCAACCAAGTTTTGGGGACTCAGGGCAGAGAACGTGACCCTTTGATAGAAAAAGGCACGTCTTTGTACATTATTCTGATGCCCCATCAAGGGTAAGAGCACCCCAGACCACACAAACCATCTCAGTTGCCTGCACAGTTGCAGTGCCCTAGAAAGGAGGACCAAGGTCCAAACTTTTGCTGCCAACACACCAGCCTCTTCCCCATCCCAGCAGGTTAAGTTTTCACACGGCTTCACTCCCCTTAATTGAGTAAAATCACCCAAGGTGGCAGGTGAAAGAAGGTGGCAGGAGGTTTTTTTTCCTCCCTGCCACTGCCAGCTCTTCCCAGCTGAGGGTGGCAGCCCTGGGAAGTGCTGTGGATAGAATCATGGAATTGTCTGGGTTGGAAGGGACCTTTTTAAGATCGTCAAGTCCAACCATCACCCTAACACCGATTTAAAAATCAACAACCCATCTCCAAACCATGTCTCTCAGCACTCTGCCAACCTGGCTTTTCAACCCCTCCAGGGATGGTGCCTCAACCCCTGCCCTGGGCAGCTTGGTCCAAGGGTGAAAAACCCTTTCTGTGTCAAAATTGTTCCTGATCTCCAATCTGAACCTCCCCTGGTGCAACTTGAGGCCATTTCCTCTTGTCCCATGGCCTGTTCCTTGGGAGGAGAGACTATCCCCCCCCCGGCTACACCCTCTTTTCAGGGAGTTGTAGAGAGCAAGAAGGTCTCCCCTCCCTTTCTCCAGGCTGAGCACCCCTAGCTCCCTCAGCTGCTCCTCGTAAGACTTACTCTCCAGCCCCCTCCAGATGTGCCAGTGGATCATAAATGAGTGATTTCCCACAGATGTGAGTGGGCAGGTCCCCAGGACACCACCACCACCAGGCTGAGGGCTGGCTGCTGTGGGGCAGCCCCAGGGACGGGCAACGCCTGAGGAGCATCGCCTCCTCTTCCAGGAGCCAAGAGCATCTCTCCCCACAGCCCTCACCAGCCGGGATACAGCCACAAAGGAAGGGCCAGTGTTTGCTGACAGCATCACGGTGGGACTCGGGCTGTCATCGACCAATTCCCTCCAAACTCCCGCTGCTGCAGCCAGGGTCTATCCCAAGAGCCACGAGAGGGACCCAGAGGCAGCTGCAGCCCTGCCCACATCCAACTTCTGTCTCTATTGGTTTTTTTCCCCAAAACCCCTCTAACAAGCTTTAAAAAAGCTTTTTTTTTTTTTAAACAGAGAAGCAACCTTTAATACAACAACAACAAAACCCCCAAAGTTTGTTTGACCGAAAAAAATAATTAAAAAGAAATCTGCTGCAGTTTATATGGATTAGATGTGGGTAAGAATGGGATGAAATAATTTTTATCTCATTCCAAAGGCCTAACCCTGCAGCTCCTCAAGGGGAAAAGTTTTCACCAGGGGCAGAGGGTGAGGCAGGCCCTTCAAGGACAACCCCAGCTCAGCAGACCCGTGTCCCAGCAGAGCAGAGAGGCTCTATCCCCTCCCTCTGGCCAGAACGGGATGGAGCAGAATTACAGCTGTTGGGAAAGGGCCACCGGCAGCACTGAACCCAATTCACTCACTTACAGGACAAAATTTCCTAGAACTATTTTGGGAAAATGAAGTTGCTGCAGCCCATCTTCATCCCAACAGCAGCAGAATTTCCCCGGGAAGGTTTGTTCTGTCCAAACCGACAGCTCCTTAACTCTGCCGGTCACTTCTGCCTGGTTTCTCAAACACCTTTGATGTATCTGGTCCTTTCTAATTTTGCTTTTCTCCTCGTGTCATTAACTGCCCGGATCATAACTGTCTCCCCATGGAGCAGAGGCCGCTGCTCTGACACAGCCTGTACTGGATGCAATACAAAAAGGCACCGTGCTTGGCAGCCTTTCTGGGGCTTCCCTCTGGGAGCTCCACAAACAGGCTGCTGGTTGAGGATCTGGGGTTTGTTTTTCCTACTGTACGGCCACAAGGGCATCTCACAGGAAGACAGCTCGCCCGGGAAAGAACCTGCATTCCAGAGAAGCTGGACAGACTTCCCTCCAAAGCTTCCAAACCTCCGAAGCGACCTCAGCTCCGTGAGATCGGGGCTGTGTTTGCCAAAGCCGAGCGGACGAAGGTGTGAACGTCAGCAGCGGTTTTGTCCCGTTATTAAATCGCTTCTCGTGGAGAAGCCCAAGGCAGGGGGAAGCTGGAACAGAGGCAGGAGAGCTGAAACACCATAAGGAAGATCACGGGTCTCAGGTGGGAGGGTTTAACCAGGATGGGCAGCTCTGAGAGTCTCTCGGGGCACTCTGCAGGATTCTGATGGCGTGCAGCGCTAACACAGAGCATCTCTGCCACCGACACACAACGGGCCGTGCCCCGTCAGCTTCCACAGAACTGGAAAGTCCCTGGGAAAACAAGAACCTTCTCCCAGTCTCTTTGTCTCCATATAATTAAGCTCAATACTCCAAAGCATCCCTGGGGGGAAGCGTTCTGCGAGGTTCTCAAGAGCCATAGTAAGAGTTCTACTACGGGCTGGTCTACGTAAGACCATTGATTACTGATCTCATTAGTTATCTTCCACTACCAAAGTCCTCCCTGTTCCCAGATGCACAATAGGTGTCAAGAGTAGGAACCTTGAGAAATAAACTGAACAAGTTACAATAGCAAACGGCTTGGTTCTGCCACAATTGGTAATAGGCAATTAATGGTGGGATGAAACATCACGTTGCCTCCGAAAACAAAAAGCAATACTGTTTAAAGAACATTTAATGAGCACGTTTTATGTTGTCCTCAGCAAGTTTACTGCCAAGCCATACACACTTCTTTTGTCTCTAATGAAAGGGTCATCGCTACTTGCTTCTTGTTAAATTCACAAGTTAAAAAAAACACCAAACCAAAACAAAACCAAGTCAAAACAAACACAAAACCCCAAAGCAAAACCAAAACCAAAATCCCCACAGGAATGTAGTGTTTTAAACTTGAAACCCCCCTCCTCAAGCAGCGGTTGCTGCAGCTCGAAGGCGTTTGCCCGGCAGAGCCCCAGCGCCACACGGGCTGTCAGGATTAGAGGCAACGCCAACACCTCGGTGCAGAGAGATGGGAGCTCAGCGTCCGCCTCTCACAGAGATCTATTGTACAGCCCTGACACCCGGATACTCCAAATATTTGACATTCCAAAATCTTCACTATTAATGAGGTGAGATCCTGAGCAACCAGGAGAAACGAAGGCGGAAATAATGTGGTTATTTGCCAGGACCAAGCACTCTGCTGCTCACTTCAGGGCAGTTTCCCAGACCACAACAGAGGGGGATAACGCCTAAGTCGTTTTAAGCCAGAAAACCTGCCTGATCTGCTGGTTCCCAAACCCACTTTCTACATCTGGTTCTCCTCCACAGCTCAAGTATCACCACTCTGCTCTTTCATTGAAGGTCCAAGCCAACGTGCTGCACACAAAAGGCATCGCGGCTCCAACTACGGAAAGTTTCCATCCCACAGGACAGGAACCGGGGCCACCACCACCTCCAAACCTTTTCCTTCCAGGAGACCAGAGTCCTTTTCCCACACCTCCTGTGATTTGGCGGTGGGAGCAGCATGCAGGTGCCCAGAGAGGTCCCAGCACCGGGCTCTCCCCTCCTTCCCAGAGCAGAAACACCCCGGGGGAAGCTGAGCAAAGGAGAAAGGTGATACCAGTCGGTTCATTGTCTTCCTCACAACGAACCATTTCTCTAGGACTGAAAAAAAATTAATAATAAAGACTTGATAAACCATTTCAAGAAAATAATATATATGTATATTTTTTTTCCAAGTATTCTGCCTGGGAAATCCAGGCAGGAAGGAAGGAACTTCAAAAGACGTACAAAATGCTGCCTTCCCAGCAGCACATCAGCACACTGAGACATACCAATCCCACACAAACCTCAGGTTCCTTCGGACTGCAGCCTGTGTAAAATATAAATATTTTCACAAAGAATTTGTGCATTCTGCATTCACACTCCCTGCACAGCCTGGTGTTCTTTTTTTAACCGTTTCTTCAGTTGCAAAATGTGCGATTTTAGAGCGTTTCCTGTTACACAAGAGACCGTCAAGTGAAAAGCCACGGCTTATTCCCACATAAGTACAAAACCATCCCTGGCCTTCTTTCACCGAAAGCCTTGGGGGTTTCGAGGGATTCATTTCACAAGTTAAATGTAGGATATAATTTTCCAGACAAGTTTATCAAGGCAAACCATAACCGAGCTCACGCAGAAGTACGAATCAAAGTGCATTAGTTGCCTTTTCCAGGTGGGGTCGGTTTGGGCTGCACAAGCCCATCACTTACTGGTTAAAGAGAAGCCTGCTAACCTCTGAGCTCTCCCTAAGTTGTGGGAATTCAAGCTCCTTCCTGATGAAAATGTACAGCAGAGGAAGTGACGGACAATTTGCAGCTGGTTAAAAAGAGGTATCCTCTAATGACAGACATCTGGCCTCCATCATCTCAGCATCTGCTGTGCTGGAAGCCAACACCCCTCACCAAACCCAACGGTACGCTCGGGAAAGGCACAGCATCCCCTGGATTCTCCTTAACAGCTTAAACACCCCCATCCACTTTATCCACTGCACCCTGCATCCCTCAGCCGGCGGGAGGAACCCAGCATCCCACCAGGCACCTGCATTTATTACAGAAAACCACATTATTTCAGCCCTTTGATCCCTGAGGATCAGATTAGGACCACGGATTAGCTGAACTGGCTCCCATTATCGGTGATTCAAACCAGCTCCTGGGAGAGGAGCCACGAGCTGCTTTGGTAATGGTCTACCCCAGCCTTGAAGCAAACTCTACCTTTTTAGCAAGCTTACCCCTCTACTCTGCTCCTGTGTCCAGCTCTGGAGTGCTCAACATAGAGAGGACATGGAGCTGTTGGAACAGGTCCAGCGGAGAGCAATGAAGATGATCAGAGGGGATGGAGCACCTCTGCTATGAAGACAGGCTGAGAGTGTTGGGGGTGTTCAGCCTGGAGAAGAGAAGGCTCTGGGAAGACCTTAGAGCCCCTTGCAGTATCTGAAGGGGCTACAGGAGAGCTGGAGAGGGACTCATGATGAGGAGGAATGGCTTTAAACTGAAAGATGAGAGATTTAGGTTAGATACTTGAAAGAAATGATTTGCTGTGAGGGTGGTGAGACCACTCTGGTTGCCCAGAGAAGCTGTGGCTGCCCCATGCCCGGAGAGGTTCAAGGCCAGGCTGGATGGGGTTTGGAGCAACCTGGTCTGGTGAGAGGTGTCCCTGCCCAGGGCAGGGGGTTTGGAGCTCGATGATCTATAAGGTCCTTTCCAACTGTAAGCATTCTATGATTCTACAAGAGCTCTTGGAGAAGTCTGGACTGAAGGCATCCAAGAAAGACAGATGGTGCATTTAGTAGGGTGAAAAAAACCATCAAAACCTGCTTCCCCCACAAAACCACCGATGGCCACGGCCTATGTGCAGCTGGGGCTGGACCAGCCTGCCCGAGGTCGAGCGAGTCAAAAGCCCGGGGTGAGGACAGCCCCTCCTCTTCCCAGCTCACAGCTCCAGTGTCTGACCCTTGGGCGCGGGGAAAGGGGCTCCCTGGGGTGTCTTGGCACCCCCTCGCAGGGCTGCCTGCCCTGTGGTGTCGGGTGGAGGGTTTCCAAATTCAACCCCAGGTTTATTTGCCTGGGGAGGTGGGAAGACAGACGGTGAATGTGCCTTCATGGACGGCAAACTAGAACCACCTCTTGGCCCTCAAAACGGCTTCTTGGCTGGCTCACAGAGCCTGGGGGCTAGCAGGTGTCCCTGCAGCCGGGGGGTGGGATGTAAAGGGGCTGCAGAGGCCCCACAACCATTGAATTACGCAAAGAAAACCCGTCTGCAGAGCTATACACAGCTCGTGTGCCCGTGTCTGCATCCTGAGCCACGAGAAAGCAAAGCCCCATAAACTTCAGCGTGTCTGGGAGGAAACCAGCCACACCAGGGCCAGGGAATCTCACCCCAAAGCAGCAAGAAAGTTAAAGGTAAATGCCAGAACAGTGTATTCCCCGGTGGGGTAAGCAGTCACTGCACTGCAAACCATTTCCCTGTTTCAGCGAGGGGACTGTAAAAGCAATACATAATTCAGAGTGTTAGCTATAGGTGGTATGGATGTACCACAAACCATGGCTGTGCAGTGATATCCTACCCCTTAGACAAACACAGGCACAGCAGCAGTGATTTAAAAGCACAGCCCAGCTGTAATCACTGGGCCCAAGCCAAGCACCCGGGAAAGCTGAGGAGGCACAAACCCCCTGAGCTCCTTCTTTGAACCTGGTGCCACAGACTCAGGAGGAGGAGGAGGAGAAGGAGGAGGAGAAGGAGAAGGAAGAGGAGGACTCCCATTTCCAGAGATACCATTTTTCATTTTAATTTTCTAAGATACTTAGCAGTAAACAGTGACAGTAACAAACTCTTCTGACTGGTGCCACCCTTGCTTTGTCTGGAGGTGGGTTGTCAGGGGGAGATTTTCCTCCTCCTCCTCCTCAAAGGACAGTGTTTGGGTTGAGGCTGCAGAGAACAGCAAGGTTCAGCCTGAGTGAAAAAAAACCCTGTTGCACTTGAACTCAGATCAAGGATGTAGGGAAAGCGCCCTCGCTTTCTCAGAGCTCTCAGTATTACACCTCTGGAGTGGGAATCCTCTGAGCATCTTCCCAGGAAACAACCAACCAACCAAGCAAAAAACCCAAACCAAAACAAAAGGTGTTTGCCATGACTGGAACCTCAACATTTCATTACACAAACCGTAGTGTTGCACCCAGGCCATGCAGCAGCCGAGGAAACAGGCTGACACGCAGCAAGTGAAGCAGAGGTTAAAGGGAAACCTGGGGCTGAGGTGGAGATAAGGAGCTGCAGGAGCTGGATAAAAGGTGTTATCACCTGCTGGAGAACATGGCTTTGCAAAGAAGTCTTGGAGAAGGCAGCACGTAATGAATTTAAAGAAGTGTTTCCTCCACCCTTTCCAAACCCAGCAATCAAAAGCAGAACAACCCCAGCGATTCCCTGCAGACCATCCTGAGCATCTAAGCATAAATCAATCCTAAAACTTCCAGGGAGGTTTGCAGCCAGGCTTATCTTCCCTGCTTTGGCCTTCACTCCTCGTTTCCCTCACTAAACCTCCAGTTTCAGCTGGAACCTGGTCCCTCGTCCCTCGGCCAGTGAGCATCCCCAGGCCGCTGGCTTTCACAAGATCCACAGAAAAAAGAAGAGAAGCAAGTGTGCGCTAGTCTGTGGCTACCTGACCCGGGGAATGGCCTGTGGCTACCTGATCCAAGGGATGGCCCTTGGCTACCTGACCCGGCGGATGGCCTCATCCTCCCCAGAAACTGCCCAAGGACTCAGCATGAACACAGTCTACTTGGCACTCACATACCAAACCTTTCCCGTCACCGATTACAGGATGGGACCCCAGTGGTCCATTCTCAGACTGGAGCATTTTTCACTGCTTGGAAAAGAATCTGTTCTACAAAAACACCCCCTGACTCACCTCCGTGCTTTCAGCCTGACTTTCAGCAGATGGTCTATGAGAAGAAAACTCTTAAGGGTAGACCACATAGCTCTCAAAAACAAAGTAAAGCTCCTCAACTTTGCAAGTCACTAGGGTTTTGCAAACCCAACCTCACCCTTTTGAATTGGTCCCAGCTGGCTGCAGGCAGTGGTGGAAGCCCTCACAGGGGGGATCAGAGTGGGGCTGACACCTCGCCCTGGTACCGGGGCTGTAATAATTAAGGAGGTGATGAAGGAAGGTGCTGAGGAGCTTCACTCCTTGGCTAGGGGGAAAGCATACATCGCTTTGAAGGTGGCACCAAGGATTTCATGTGACTTGGCCTGAGTTACAGACCCCTCAAAAACAAAGCATGGGTTCAGTCTTCTCCAGATGGCACAATAAGCAGTTTCCTTCCTGGCTTTTCTTACCCCTGACAGATCTTAACCCGAGGAGCAGGAAAGCTCTATATGGAAATTTCAAAGGGGCGCCGTGTCAGTGATAGGATTCCTCTCTCCTTTACTTGCCAACATCTAAGCTGAGGGCTGCAACTCATCTAAAGGACCCGAGCCAGGCCTTTTCTGCCACCCAATATAATCACCTCTTTTAAATGATAATGAAATCCTTAATTCTTGAGTTCAACCCAAGGAAAGCTTGAAAAGAACAAAGAAAGCTATATTTTGAATTCTTTAAAGCCTCTAAAGACTTTAGTCTCTTAAACTAGCAGCTCTTTTTCACCCATTATCATCTTTCTCTAAACAGATGTGTCAGTAAAACGTTTCCCTGGGGGAGTGCTCCGTCCTGTCCTGTACCTCGGTGAGGAAGCTGGACAGCTTTAAAAGTGACAGCCCCTGTCCCAAAAGGCCGTGTGCTCTCCTTTAGGAACCCAAACTGCATGAACTAAGTTATTCACGGAGTACCTGCCCTGCCTTTGCGTCCGGGTCTGTGGAGTGGAGGAAGCTGGTGAAGGACACCATGAGGTGCGTCTCGGTGAAGGATGCGGGACCCCAGAAATCCCTAGGGATGGAAGGACAAGATTGGCTCCACAGGTACAACCCCAGCCGCTCCCTCACGTTCAGCACATTTTCCATGTTCTTCAAAACTCACTTCACAAAAGACTTTTTATTTTTAACTGAATAAGCCCCGACACAGCCTTGGCTTGTTGCTCCGTCCTGAGGTTTTCAAAGAGCTCAACACTACCCGTTTGCCAGCTATTAAATACCTAACGTTTGGCTGATGGACAAGCAGATAGCGCCGGCCGAAGCCGAGAGCTCTGCACAAGCCGCCCTTGTTCCACTGCCTTCCTGCGCCAGCACCGGAGAGAATCCCAGTAGACAGAGCACGGCAATGCTGGGGGCTGGCAGAAACCCCCCCCCAGCCCCGCCCCAGGCTCAGGCCCTTCCCTCCCCACCACAAGGCTAAACCTTTGAATGAGGGGGCTGTTTATAAATAAATAAAAAGTATTGGGACTTCTCGGCTGCCGGAGAAGGGCTCTGCTTAATTTAGCCCCGGTGTTATTAACAGTGGGTTCTCTCCGAAGAGCTGACAGCCGAAGAACAATCGCTGCTCTTTAGTCCCACGAACGGGTCTTAAATCGGCCTCGTGAACTGTAAAACCCCATGAAACGTTGGACACAATATCTTGCCACTGTCATTCTGAAATCGGCACCGGGGTCCCCTTGGAGCAGGGAAGTCACCCGAGTCCAAGCAAGCGCTCCCGCACGTGCGCTTGCGGGGACAGGCTCCTGCTCCAGGGAGACTCCGCAGAGCGCATCCCTCTGCCCCCCCAGACAAAACCTCTCCGGTTTTGACTCCATTGCCTGGAGTTCCCTGCAGCCCCCTCCTCCTTTGGAAACCCCTTCCAGCAAACCCCTCACTCCCAGCCCTCCATCTGTGCAAAGGCTTCCAACTGAACAGCCCGGCGAGAGATTAGCGGGAGAAACAGGGTCATTAGTCAAACAAACAGCACTGAGGGCATGTCAAAATGCTTGTGCAAATGAGGGCATCGCTACAGAAGAAAGAGACAATAATGGTCTCCCCAAGCAGCAACAAAGCCATTTCAGCTGGCCTTGCAAAAGCAGACACTAATCAGGATCCCTGCTTTGCTTACAGTTGACCTCTCCTTTGTGCCAAGCTAAAGAACATTGGGTCCGCCCGGCCCTTCCAAAGGCAGCCGGGCTAATTAGGAAGGGTCCCTGTCCCTCCAGCACAGCAAAGTTCCCACGCGAGAGCCCCCCAAAGCCGGGGCGTCGCTGAAGCCGTCCACTCAGCCGGGACGTTTTGGGTGAGCAAGCAGCTGATTTACGGTGCAAATAAAACAGCCTTTATGGTCTCCATCCCACTTGGATGGCCCTGCCTCAACCCCGGGACCCCCGGCGTGCAGGGTCTCGGTGCCACCAGAGCTGCCTTCACCGACAGCAGACCCCCAGGCGTGGGGTGCTGGGGGGGGTGCCAGGGTGGGCTCGGAGCATCGCCCAGGTTCCACGACACCCCCCCTCCCTGCCAGCCCTGCACAGTTAAAGGTCATTTACATCCAAGCTCAAAGAAGGGATCTCCTACAGACCAATCCTCAGACATCACACCATTTCCAGCCCTCTCCTCTACCAGCCCTGACAGCTCACAAAGGGGTTGGGGACAACCCAGCTGCTCCCTCAGCCCTGAAACAGCCTCCACAGCCATTGTTCAGCTCTTTACCCTCTGTTTGCTGCTCCACGTTGCGGTGGGAGGGGGAAAAAAGGCAGCTAAATCTCTACATCTCTACACTAAACTGCCTGGAAAAGCCACCGAGATGCAAGTGGGGAGAGAAAAGGCGTTGAAACGCAGAGGAGGAGGCAGGAGGCAGCGCAGACCTTCCTGCCAGAGCTCCCCCAGCCCCACGGAGGGGGTCCTGCCTTCATAGCGGGATGATTTGAGGCAGAGGGCCCAAGTATTATCACTTGGAGCAGCAGAGGAGGGCAGGAAGGACAGCATGGCACCCCCGGCAGCCAGGCCCATCGGGGGCTGCTGCTTCTCCAGCCAGGGTAAACACAGGGTGGCTGCCGCGCTCGGCCGGCCAGTACAAATACCCCACGCTGAAAGGTACGATAAGAGTCGGGGCCAAGAGAGAGAGCGTCCTGCCTTTGAATAAACACCTCTGTATTTCTTTCCAGAAAAGAAAAAGCAATACCACGAAGATCAGACACAGAGATTTCTGGATGAGGAGTGATGACCCCACAGAATATCGCTGCGGAGCAGCTTCTCTCTCGCCCCGGCTCATTTTCATGTTGTTTTCACCCAAAGAGCCTCGTCAGAGGCACTCAGAGGCCCCCAGACCACGTGGGGATTCACCCCGGGCAGGTGCTAAACAGCTCCATTTTGGGGAACTATTTCTCAAGAAGGTGTTATCAACTCAGATACCAGAACAGCTTCTTCTGGAGGTGACAGGAGGGAAAAAAATCAACCATGACATGTCTTAGCCCAAAGCTCTCTGCTCTGAACCGGCCTCCAGCCTCCCATCCCAGCATTAAAATCCAGCACAAACGTCGACCGATCGGCACAGAATTCACCACCCAGAGGACTCGTCACAGTGAAAGAGAAAATGAGAATCCTGACAATTGGGCTTCTAGTAGAAATTTGTCCAAACAAGTATTTACCAGGAAATACAATTTGCAGTAGTCCATAAAACATGTGGCTGAGTTTGCAGCTGGGATCATCCCGTACCCTCAATCAGCACCTTCTCTGTGGCAAGGACCAGGGCTTTTGGAAAATGCTATGAATAATGAAAAGCATCATGAAACAGACCAAAAAAGAATAAAAAGTAGTTCTCAAGCAAGGGCTAGTAGAGCCTTTTCATCAGGCTTTTTGAGCTTGTCAGGGGCAATGTCTGTTTAAAAGCAGGATGGAAAGAAAGGTTAGAATGAAAGTGTCCCAGAACGTCACTGGTGACATGAGCTGGTATCGATCAGATTGGCTTTGCCAGCAGACAAGGGCTTCCAAAGGTCCATCTCCTTCCTTCCAGCCCTTGGAGTCCCCAGACAGCCCTGTCCAGGGGCGTTTTGCTGGGGGAAGTGGGACAAGATGCCTTTGGGGCGGCTAGGGACAGGGAGCTCCTTCGTACCAGTGACCATCCTCTGGGCAGAAGGGGGTGTCCTACCAGTGACCACCCTCTGGGCAGAAGGGGGTGTCCTACCAGTGACCACCCTCTGGGCAGAAGGGGGTGTCCTACCAGTGACCACCCTCTGGGCAGAAGGGGGTGTCAGGGGTGATGTTTGCCCCAAGCACAAAACGTAAATCACTGGGGAATGAAAATAACGTGAAGTTACAAAACGCAAAGGAAGGCTCCCCAGTCGGCTGGGCTGGGCTGGGCTGGCTAAAAAGGCAACAGCACAATTAACACTTCATAAACTGAGGTGAAGCAGCGCCAAGAATGACTTGTCCACTCCATTTCACGTTCTTCCCTATGGCTTGTAATTAGCTCACTCCCAAATGAGGAGTTCAGGTCGGTCCCTTCCTTTAACTTCAGGTGCAGAGCTGGAACCTGGGTGTCCCCGGCCACCCCCATGTGCTGTGATGCTGCTGCCTCCAGAGAAGCTCTGCCAGAACACAGGATATCAGGGATTGGAAGGGGCCTTGAAAGATCATCTAGTCCAAAAGATCATCTAGATCCTCCAACTCGGAGGACGAGGCTGTGACTGCAGGGATTCAGGATTTGACCCACCCATTCAACATTGGACGGGGCATTAGAGATGAGCTTCTCTGAGCAGCCACCGAGGACATATTCTGAGTGAAGACATTTTAAAGGTTCAAAACACAGGCCAGAAAGTCAGTCAAGTTTCAAAAGCTCTTTGTTATCATTTTCCTTAGTCTGGTTTTACAGCTGGGTTCTTTGTCTATAGGTTCCAAATGGAGGCACACACAGAACCTTCATCTCTAAGAGTCAGTGAATCTCTAAGAGACCTGAAAGAACAGTTCAACAGCCAACTCACTTGGGATGGAAAAGACTTCAAACAAAAATCAAAATTGCTCAGGAACACAAGCGACAGCCACAATGTACCCACCTTGGCCTTTGAGAGTTGGCAGCAAAATCCTGGGTTTGTCTTTTTAAACTCGCTTTGTCACTTCCAAGAGGCTCAAGCATTGTCCTGCTTCACACGATTGCCCAAACTGCAGCTCTTGGAGGTTCACCCACCCCTCAGCTGTAACCAACAACTGCAATCTTCCAGTTTCTCTGACTAACAGTTTCTCAGACCAACCATTTGGGAGCCAAAGCACCGACGTCGGGTCCCTCCTCCAAGGCTGGGGGGATCAGGTCAGTGCAACTGCAGATGGATTTTCTTCCCCTCCAGAACGAGCCAGCCATTTCCCTTTTAAACAAGTATTTGGGGGGCTCAGAAGCATGTCCTTTATTTTCAAAGCTGCAACCAATTATAGTGGTGGGAATTGCTAAACATTTCCAAATGGGAAAGTGCTTTTTACCTCTCGGGTTCTGCTCAGGGAGAGGCTGACCTTTATTTTATAAATTCTCATGAGAAGCTTATGACAAAAATAATAATAATAATAGTAAATAAAAATGCAAGGGCAATTTAAGGGCTGTTTATTTCCTAGAAAACCCTGCAACATGCAAACACAAAGCCAAGCAGCAGGGCAGGATCTCCCAGCACCAGCCTTGCTCGAATCCTTTTGGGGGTCAAGGGGTGGGAGGGAAGTCCTGTGTTCAGGCTGTCGCTGGGGGGTGTCTGTAAATACACTGGGGCTGGTGTTACTGTTGTGTCTGCCCCACGCATCATGTAGAAACATAGAGCAAAAAAGCAAATAAAGTTGTTTTTATACTAAGCAGCATCCTCTCCACCCTATTTAAAAGGTGGAAATTCAACTGCTGGCATTCAGCCAGCCACAGAGGTCTGAGTGACCAAGGGATTTAAGCCAAATTGCTCCTTTTCTGGGGGAAACTGTGCTTTGTGTCAGAGGGCTCTGTGCCACCTCTGCCCGGGCTCCACTGAGATCATTTGGCCAGTTGTGGCCAAATGGAGCCCGAAGTAGCCCCGGTTTGGGTGCCCTGCAGCAAGAGAGCCATGATCTGTAGTCCTGGTCTCCAGGCGTGGCTTTTTTTCCACTTCTTACCAAGGAAATCGCCCCATTTGCCCAATTGAGAACTTGTGTGGCACCAGAACACGGGGCAGGGGACCCACAGGCACCACACACAAACCATTGTCCCAGCCCAGCCCGAGGGAAGCCTCTGTAATAAACATGATCCAGCTCCCGTTAACGATGCATTAACTAAAGAGAGGAACACACAGACCCTAAAAGTCTGGGGGAGGTTTGGCCAACCTGACCTTACCTACACTAGGCATTACCTAAAGGAGTTACAGGGCCTTTTAAGCACTTCTAAACCAGCACTTGTAACAACAATTAAAGTTCCTCAAAACCAAACCCACAGTGAAAAACGCGGCAGAGACGGAGCCGGGCGGCTTGGCAGCCACAGCCCCGCTCCACCACGGAGCCTCTAGAGATGATTCCAGTCATTTTTCCTGCCCTGCACCTCACAGGCTTGGGCAGGGGGCAGAGAGGGACAGCTGGTGCTCTCCACACCAGCACAAGGCACCACTTTTTCTCCGGAGGGAGAACCATTCCAGCTCCTCGCAGTCCTTTGCTCCAGGCTATCGCGTCACCGAATCAGAACATCTCTGAATTGCACAACGCAGGAAACTCAATAACCTTCCAGAGAGAATTTGTAGGTGGCAGGGAGGTTAATTAAATCAAGCTTAGCAGCCCCCCAAATAAAGCCTGGCCAAAGATACAACCGATCCAAGCTCGTTGAGAGCTTAGCCCTTCTCCCTTCACTGCTGTGCTCCCCCGGGGTCGCTCTGACCCCGGGGTGGGGGGGTTCTTTGTTTGACCCAACTTTAATCAGCTTCCTTCTGCGATTCCAGCAAATCCCCAGGAATAAGGGCCATTGTACAGTACCGAAGCTACGTTTCACAGCAAGTCACGATAAGCATTTCCTTTCCAAACAGCCAAGTTCCCCAAACATTAGCAACAGCGGCCAACAGAGTGGAGAGAGGGTTATTGGAGTTGTGCAGATAGCACAGCTAGGGTAAAAAAATAATGTAAAAAAACCCCAAACATTGGGGCATCCCTTGCTCTTTATCCTCCCCGCTTTTGACTCAAAATTAAAGGGTGATTTGGGACAGGGTTCTTACCCTACCGACAGCGAGGCCCTCGGAAACCAGCGGGGCAATGGCAGGGCTGCCACCATCCCCCTGTGCGATTCCCACTGTCGAAGCGAAGCCTGTAACCACGGATGGCTGTAGGGAGGGGGGGCAGAATCACTCCTGAGGTCATGGTCAGGGGTGTCCACCCACTGATAAAGACCCATCTCCTGACGGATTCCCACAGCCGTTACAAAAACACCGTGGAGCCGCTTTTGAGTGGTGACTCTCTTTTTTTTTGGTTGGCAACAGTCTATTCAAACAGAACATGAAGTCGCTCAGAGTTGGAGTTAGGAGGTAAAATACCTTAGGCAACATCTGAGGGGGGGCTTTTCTTAAAGTGCAGCTAAGGGAGAACTCGCAGGAAAACATCAGCAGGGCTGGCAGGGGCGTTGATGGAACAACGCTTTTCCAGCCAACGACTGGGTAAAGTAGAGAGTGACTCCTGCAGAAGCCCAGCAGATCTCCCAACAAAGAGAAGTCATTAATTTGGCATCTTTCAGAGGGGGGGAAACCCCGGGGAGCTGCTTTGCCCCTCCCTGCAGGGCTCTCTCTCTCCTGAGAGCCGGCTGCCCCAGCGCGGGTCACCTTCCGGACGGGCGCGAGGATGAAATGGAGCTAAACTGTACGTGAGCCCGAGCAGCCCCCGTGCTCTGTTCTCACCAAGTGGAGTGTGAAATGTACACGGAGACAGAGAATGCTCAATTAGGCTTCTGAAATCCACCTTTTCAAACCACCCAAATAAAACCACGGACGGGGATATGCTTTGGTTTGGTTGGTTTGGGTTGGGGTTTTTTTTGGGCGAAACACAGCGTTTCTCACAGCTCAGGAAATGCAGCCAGTGCTTTATATTCCCCGTTAGGAAATGCTTCTCTCGGAAGGAGAAAGGCCGTTAACCAGCCATGCTGACACGCGTGTGCCGCGCTTTGCCAGCGCGTAAGGATGCAGAGCAAGCACCCATCCTCCTCCCTAAGCCCATTTAAAGATTCAGACACCGAAATTCTCTCTCAATTCACCGATCTGGACAGAGCTGTGCTGGTGGCCGATTGCTCTTTTCATTCTTTTTCCTGCATTCCCTCTTTTTCTGCCCCAACTTGCTTTTCANCTTATTCTCCAGGCCTCTCACCAGCTCCATGTCCCTCCTCTGCACTCGCTCCAGCACCTCGATATCTCTCTTGTGCTGAGGTGCCCAGAACTGGAACACAAGCCCAGAAAAAGGGGATTGGGTAGGAATACACCTCCAAAAGCTGTGGGAAAGCAGGTAATGAGGAGCAAAAAGAGCATCACCTGTCCCCATGGTGTTGGGGTCCTGGTCTGGAGCTGGGCTGAGTTATGGACCCAGAGCAGTGACAGGACAGGGACATTAGAGCTCGTGCATCCTGGGTAGGAGTGTGCCACCACTGCCACCAGCAGCACCGTCACCTGCCCCAGGGGCCCTCGTGCCCTGCTGATCCATCTGACGGGCCCAGGGAAGGTAATTATTTCAAGCAGCTGAAGTTACAAAAGGCAGAGCTGGCGATCCCAGACCTGTTGGCTCAGAAACGCAGATTTACTAGAAAACGCACAGAATGGGGACGAGCAGGAAAACGCTGACGGAGCCAAGTGTGGCTCAGGCTGGGATTTACTGCGGATGCAGAACCAGGCTGCTGCCTGCACCCTCCCAGCTGGAGCCACTTGCCAGGAGAATTAGCGAACCATCAACCTGCAAACACGCACTGCGTCCTCGGGGAGATGCCAAGTTTCCTCTGCCAAAGCAAAGAGGAGATTTGCCTTTGGCTTTAGTGGAAAAAAACAGAGGGGAAAACCGAGTGCAATGGTTTTGTGCTGTAAGGAGAGTCAGGGGTTATTCCAGCCCCAAGGAACACATGGGAGTAGAGGAGCTGGTGGCTGGTGTAGCTTGGTCAGAAGCCAGCAGTGACCTCACTCCAGACCCACGTCCAGGATTTGCCCCAGGAAGGTGCCGCTGGCTTCACCGACACAGCGCAGGGACATACAGCAACGCTTCACCCTCCAGAAAAGCACCTTCCAGAGGGGTACACCAGGACTGGCCTCCCCTCCAGCCTTCAGTGGTCACACTGCTCACCAGCGGGCTGCCTGCCTCCGGGTAAAGAGCTTTTTCAAGGATTTCACTTTGTAAAGAAAAGAGCGACGTTTCAGAGCGACCGCAGCGTCCCGCTGGCTCTCCTGCCGCGTCTGCAGCTCCGCACTCTGAATCCCCACCACCTGGGACAACAGCCCAGCAGCATCTCCTGCACTGACCTTGCCTGGGCTCAGGAGTGCAGCCAGACTCAACAAAAGAACGAGGAAGTGAAAAAAAGCTCATGGAAAAGCCCTCTTTTTTTTTCCTTCCCTAAAGCTGCAAGGCTGGCAGTTGTGCATCTCCTGAGTGCCTCAAAGGAAAAAGCTGGAGGACTCAATACCTCTCCTGCAGGCACAGCCTTTGAAGCCGCTGTCAGCTACTCAGAGGGTTCAGCAAGGCACCCAGGAGGCACCGGTGACACCGGCCAGCGTGGAGTCCTTGGCTGGTGGAGAAGTCCCCAACCAGAAGGTTCCAGACCCTACTCAAGGCCAGCGATGAAACAGCACCTTTGCTGTTCCTGACTGCACGTGCACAGCCTGGGATTTAATTACAAACCTGCCCATGATGTGCAATCCCCCAAAACCAGGGGTGTTTTAACAGCTCTCCCTGGGCGAAGGTTCCCCCACACACACCCGGTCTGTAACTTTTCCCTCCTCTGTGCAAATTGGGAGCCCCCTGGTTGCTCTTCCCCTTCCAGCTGAAGCTGTAGCTAATTAGCAACAGGAAAAATAGCAGGGCTGTGATTACACATTTCATTTGGTGTGGTTACAACAGGAGAGGAAAAGCACCCTGTGCGATTCACAGACAGCTCCAAATGCTTGGCATAAAATATTCACTGCCTTATTCCAAAACACCAATTGTGCATTAAAAAAACAAAAAACAAAAAACAAAAACCAAAAAACCAACAAAAAAAGTAATTGCAGATAGACAGAGTGCAAGGAAGTGTTTGCATTTTTGGGGCAGATTGGCAGGAAGTTTCGTGCACATGAGTTTTAAGATAAGTTTGCCACGTTATTAATGCATTTCCAAAGATAATTTGGAACTTTAGGACGTAAGCACAAAAGGAGAGATGGGAAGAAGCAGGCAGTGCCTGCACAGGAGAAACCCAAAGCTCGTGTCCTCCCAACTCCCAGTGCTGAAAGGTCCCACCCGCTGCACAGAGCTCATCGGCTGCTGGTGTGAAGCTGCCTGGAATTCTCAAATACTCTCCCTCCAAGACACCAATCGGGGCTTGGAGAGAGCCAAATGACTGGGTCAAACCCCAAGGCTGGGCAAGTCCTGGGCACTAGACTGTCAGGTATTGACACAGTTCTTATCACAATGCAATCAGTTACAACCTCCTCTGCGTGGCAGCCTAACCACCACACTACCGAGTTTCCCACTATTCTACCACTGAGGCCTCCACAGAGCAAGTGCTGGCTCTGGGCTTTCCTACAGAAGCACAATTGACTTCATAACTGCCCCCTGTGCTAAACCCCTGGGCTGCTGTGTTTAAGGAGGTTTTGTGAAGGTTTGGGTGGGTATGACGTCCTACAGACTTGCATGTTTGCTATCAAAAGACACGTTCTTCCGAGACAAAGCCACTCTGAGGACGTTTGCTCTGTCCCTTCTTTCCCAACACGAGGGTCAGAGCCCAGGTCCAGGCTGTTGGATGAGGGAGCTCTGACCCAACTCCACTCTCCAGCCTGAGAAAGAACTTCAGCTCCTTCCAAGTCTCCTCCTCACCGACCTCCCACCTTCCCCCACTTTGCACCTTAGATGTGCCACAGCTGAAATGCTTAAGCCTCAGCGCTGGTTCCTTTCAGGATCTGATGATTTTTCAGATCCTCCCCTTCAAAAAAGAAAGATTCTTTAGTAACACAGAGGCAGCATTGAGGTCCGAACACTCATCTATCCAACTGAATGAGAGAGTGATGAAATGTCGTTTCAGAAAGCCAGTTATCTTCTCATCTAAGGTTTTAGTTGCTTTTCATAGCCAGGCACCCCTGGGGACCACGGTGATCCCGGATCAATCCTGTGCTGACCTGCTGGTGCGGAACACTGGAGTTGGGAAACCCTTCCAGGGCCAGCACCTCGCTGGGCTGAGCCGTGCTGGGCGATACCCGGCATCACCGACACTTCCCCGCGCGTCCTCCCGCCTGGCAAGGCAGGACCAGCTCCTGGCACCGAGTGTTTCCCCTCAAATCCCATCCCCAGGAACGTACCAACATGTCCCAGGGCTGCAGCCTGGAGATCTTGCTCACTCTGGTCTTGCAAGAAGAGCCCATCTTCTGCTTCCTCCCTCTCCTTCGGGCCTCTGTTAGACAGAATCGACTGAGCGGCCAAACTGCATCATGAGGCGGTTTGGTTTTCCCCAAATCTTTCACCTTAATCACCAAAAAACCCCAGCTTTTAGAGGGGGGTCCCAGCAAAGCTGGGCCTGACGCCCTCTTGGCCGGCAGCGCTCAGCCCTCGGCTCAGCGAGACCCGGAGCACAACAATGGAAAATATTAGGAGCAATTGCAGCGACACAAATCGGGGATTAGAAGATACGGGTGTTATTCTTGGCAGTGTCCCAGATTTCCTGAATGACCCGGACAATTCCCTGCTCTGTGCTTCGGGCTGGCACATACAAAGTGGAAACCATAATAACCTACTTCCCAGCCCAGTGGGGCTGGGGGGACCGGCGCCTCTCCCTCCCCGGCGCTTCCCAAGCCTTCTGCAAACCTGCTCCTAATTCAGAGCGACATAACTTAATGCAATGGAAACTCGGGAAAAGGGTAACGACGCTGCTCTGGGAAACGGGAAAGAAAGGATAAACCAAGGGAAAGCGTCGCCGTCCTCTGTTTGAAAGGCTGGGCAGCAGCGTTTCGGGAGGGTTTCGGCAAGGCAGGGCCCTGGGGAAGCGAGAGACGAGAGTGGTTTAAAAGGAAGAGGGGTGGAGAACAGCGTTTCTCCTCCAGCGCGGGGGCTCCCCGGAGCACACGCTTCTGCCACCCTCTGCGTGGATGGGGATGGTCTCCCAGGGCAGCGCCCCTTGGAAGTTCAACCAGCACCAGGCTGGATCCCAGGCAAGAGGTTCAGAAGTTCAGTGGAAGCCTTTCAGCTGAGGAAACAATGAGCCCCCCCTCTAGAGCCGAGGGGTGATGAGCAAAGGAAAGTCAGCCTCATGGGGAAATCAAATTGTTAACCGAGCGCGCTTCCTGCTGAGCCTTCCGACCCGGAGCACAAACAACAGAGCTGCTCCCCCAGCCCCTGCCTGGCCCTGCACCCTGCCTGTGGGCTACGGGGTGATGGAGTGGCCAAGCCCTAGGGCGATGGAGCCACTTGCCCGAGCCTATGAGCCAGGATGGCAGCTGAGCCCAGTGACGGTGGCCGGCCCTGCCCTGCTCAGGAGGTGACATGCTAAAGCTGAGCAGAGTTGGCAGGACAGAAACGTGGGTCAGGGCGGGGGAATTCACTCTGAAGCCTTTTCATACGCCGTTTGTGACTAATAAAACTTTCTCTTTTAACGAGGCGATTAAGACTCAGTTGCTCTCTGCTCAGCCCGCGGGGATGCTCACAGGGCTTTTCCTGGTGTCTCAGACCGATTCTTCCTCCCACCCCCTCACCAAAGGGACAGTAATTCATGCTCTGCCTCCACCTGAGCTAACACTCCGAGCAAAGCGTGGTCCTAACGAGGGACAGATGAAAACTCAAGAGAAAGACAACTAGGGATGGTGGCTGAAGCTTTAGAGCAGCAGCTCCATGAATGAGCTGCTCCATGCCCTTGATCCAGCTCATTAACAATCAACTCAGGCATTTCCATCCCACTCCAGCAGATCCAGGCTCCTGCCCCGGCTGCAGTCCCAAGTCTCCTGTCCTCACTGATCTTCCAGCCTGAGCCCCCGGCCCCAGCACCTCCTGCACCGTTCTCAGGCAACATTGCAACCACGAGCAGGTCACCACGTAGTAAATCTTCCAGTAACAGTCTCCTCTTTAGCCTTTTCCGTATTTATTGCTCCCTTTGGTGCCTTTCCACCTCATCATGCCATTTCTGAGCAGGGTAGGGGCTGGCTAAGGAACACAGACAGGATGTCTGGGGCTGAGCTCCAGCTTCTCCACACAGACCAGCAGCCACAGACTTGGTGGGACTCAGCTTTTCAACATCTTGAGCTGAAAGTCGAGACCACGGGGATTACCAGACACGCAGGCCCCTTGTCCTAATCAGCAAGGGCTTTAGCCGCGTTATTGAACCCATGTGGAATTCAAGCAGCATCTCAGAGGCCACTTGAAACTGAGAAGCCCAGTCTGAAAGTCAATCTATCCGTGGCCAGGCAGGGGAAGAACCTAATGCCATGCTAAAAATGCAAAGGGTGTCTTGACTTCTGACCTTTTTCCTTCCCAAATGGGACTGAGCGGATGAAAGCTCCAGGACAGAGGGCAGTGGAGAGGCAGTGAGCCCTCACACCTCTGCTCCCCCCACAGAAGAGAGGGGACCCTCAGGGTACCCTGCCATTCCGAGGTGAGATCCGACAGCTCTGGGGCACTGTGAGCCAGCGCAGCTGCCACGGGTCCAACCAGCTCGGTCGGAGAGGAACAAAGAAATCAAATGTTCTCTCAGACTCCTGAGACCTCTGTGGAGCCAACAGTCATCTTCAGACCACTGGGCTTCAGCCTTTTGCGGGGTGTTTCTATGAAATTTTCCATCTCTTTCCAAGCTACTTGCTCCCAGCAGAGCCTACTATCCCCGAGTCCCCGAGTCCCATCCTCACAGCTCCGTGCGAGCCCTTTTCTCACCTCTAAGTGCTTAGAAACACAAAGAGTGTTCGTTGGGAAAAGGAGCACACTTTTCTTTGTGCTACAGACGGTCACCAGCCTGGGCAAACAAGGGAACAAGGAGGACACCAGGCACGCTGGTGGCATGGGGGTAAACTCTTTTCCTCCAGGCACCAGCGCAGGCTCCGAGAGCCCCAAAACGGCTCCACTGAACCAGCCCCGACAAAGTGCTGGGCCCTCCCGTTTCACGCTGCCGTTTCCCGTCCCCGTGGGCTGTCTGACACGGTGTCACCGTCAGACACGACGGCAGCAGCAGGCCTGGGCCGGCTACACACATGTCTGCCGTGGCAAACATTCCCCCTCTGAAACATCACATGGGTTGGGGTGGTTTTTGTCACTTTTAAGGCAAAGCGATGAGCGGCCCAGCGTTGGCAGCAGCGAGCACTGAGGGGAAGAGACAGCAGCCTCCACGGGAGAGCAAGAGAAGGTGTCCTTACCCCAGCGATTCCACCCCACGACACCCAGCAGCCCTAATTAAACTGTCAGCAGCGCTGGCCTTCCCCACCTTTGAGCTCCTGGAACCCCACCAATGATGTCTGCAGGCAGAGAGGAAGGGCCACAAATCCCGTTGACATATTTTGGCATCAACTGCCCTCAGCAGAGCTCCGGCAGCACTGAGCAGACATCCTCGGACACACGCGGTGCCCTGGCTGCCTTCCCCTGCCCCGCCACTTCTCTAATATTTACTGACTGGTTTCCCTGCCAGTCCTTCCTACACCGTCTCCTGCTCCAGAACAACATGCTCGTACTTCGGTCCAGGCCACCAGCAGGCAAAGTCATCACCCCCCTGTAAGCCAGAAGCTGGGAGCTGCTTAGGACGGAGGGTTCCCAGGGCAATCTGCAGAGCCAGGCAGAAAATCCCTGCTCAGGGACCAGTTCACTCCACGGGCTGCCCCATTCACCCCAGTCCAGCCCAGGGAAGTGGGTTTAAGCCAGCCATGACCCTCCCTGGAGCAGCAAGTATAACTTATTCACGCTGCTCACCAGCCAGAGCTCACATCTCACCTCAAAGCCCCACTGACACCTTGGCAGCAGTTTCTGCTGAATTTCTTGGGGCTGGTGTCATTCTGCCTCTGCAGAGAGCGCCAGGGCTGGCCGTCCTGAGGAGCTGTTAAAAAAGATGGAAACCCCACAAGCTGCTGATCACAGGAGTATTATTTAGGATGCTTGGAGTGCTTGGGGTTGGCCAAACCCAGAGACACCGCAGGGACAGAGCAGGGGAAGAGGGGATGTCCTGTTAAACCAGTGCTGAGCAGTGGCACAGGGTTTGCACCTCCTCTCCTTCCTGCTAGAATACCCCTTAACCGACCCTGTCCCCCTCATTCCCCCCCTGAAATACAAGGTTAATGGACGGAAGCAAGTGCTTTGTAACCTGCTCTTCAGCTTATGCTCCAGCTGCAAAACATCTATGGAGCTTTCCTGCTCTTGGGAATTACACACCAGCCTGTAAACAAGGCCCGTTTGAAAGGGAGCAACAGGAACGGCTGCCGTTTGCACCACAGGAAAATAAACACCAGCAGCTTGTCTGTCCCTGCGGCACCGAGTCTGAGGTTAACAGGGAAAGACAAAAGATTTTGCCTCTAAAAGAGCTGGGTCTCTCTCTGCTTTTATTGCCAAGCGACTCAGCACCCAGTGAAGAGCATCGCCCAGCCCCAGTGGTGAGGATGAGGAGGATGAGGAGGGGGAGGAGGTAAGCGCAGCTCTTATTTCCTTCTCTCTCTGCTTCCTTCCTGGATGGAATCGCTCACTTCCCCGGCAGGAAAAATCATTACAGAACCTGCTCTTCAGGGTTCCTCCCAGGCCACTACCTGCTGGCTGACAGCGGGTTACCAGGCCCCCAGGGAGTTTCCCCCGGGACCGGGGGGCTGCTCTCCCCTGTGCCGGCGTTTGAACAGGAAGAATCAAGATCGGTTGCCAGACATGCCAGACACACCTTGTTTTCTTGGGGTTTTCTTGGGCTTTTCTCTTTGTTTAAACCTTTGCTTCAAAGGGCAGGGAAGGTACAGGCAGCCTCTCTGCAGAACAAAAGGTGCCCAAGCTGCGGGGGACACATTTTCCTGTATTGCAGGTCCATGACAACCAAAATCGCCTTTGCTATGGGCTTGGACACGGGTTGCTGTCCTTCCCCCGGTGGCAAAGCAGGTCAGACGCCTCATGCTTTGTTGGTTCACCTGCCTTATTACTTAAAGGGAGAGGTGCTTTTCTCTGGCCAGGGCAGGGGTGCACTCCCAAAGTCTAATTGGGAAAAGGGCAGAGCTCCATCCTGCAACGAGGCCGAGATTTAGCAGCGCATTGCAGGGAGCGCCTGCCATTCCGCCTCCACGGTGACATTCCTTTCTACACCTCTGCTCGGATAAAACCTCTGCCTCCTTCAAGGGACGGTTTCACTTTGCTCTCCACATCTCAAAAGCCAAGTTTGAAGTGAAATAATGCCCCAGCTGGAGGTGGCCATGGTGTTTTGGGGAAGGAGCCGGCAGCCTCGCAGCATCCGCCTCCCCCCGTCGAGCAGCGCAGCCCGGAGGGGGAGGCGGGATAGGGGGGCCCAGGAGGATCACGCTGCCTCTGTCTTCTGCAAGAATAGCATAAAACCATCTCATATACTAATATTTGCACATCCCTCTCCTGACTCACGTGCAAACCTGAATACAGGTAGTGCAGCCCCCCCGCACAGCTGGGGAGAGGGCACTTCTGCGCCTGCTCTGCGGAGCACTCCACCAGAGCAAACACAAACGAGGAGGAAAGTCAGGCACAGAACACAAAAGCCTCAAGTTCTGGGTCTCTGCCTCAAACCTTGTGAGTGCCACCACTTCCCCCACGCTGGCAGCTGGCATTCTCCTCCCTTGCTGGATCCCGCCTGGTCTGAACCCAAAGGCTCTCCCTTTGGAGGTGGCAGGTGAAGGAGAGGACTCGGAGATCTCTGGCCTCTGGTAGAGCTCCCTCGAGCTCAGCAAGTCTTAAAAACAATAGATCTAGCACCTGACTCACACACATCTTCCCAAAGCAGTAGGGGAACTGCACCCCTTTACACCTTCAAGGCCAGGTTGGAGGGGGCTTGGAGCAACCTGGGCTGGTGGGAGGTGTCCCTGCCCCAGGGGATGGCAGGGGGTGGCACTGGGTGGGTTTAAGGTCCTTTCCACCCAAACCTTTCCATGTTTCTGTGACCGAGTCCCGCTCGGGGTGAGGAGCAGTCAGGGACCACATTCCAACGAGGGACCACAAGGAGCCACCAGCCCAAAATCCACTGCCCCCCTCCCTCCCATCCTGGCCCCAAAGCCCAATTTCCCAGCCTGTGAGCAATTAGCCCAAGGCACCTCTTCCCAGGAAGCAGCTCTGCCGAACGCCGGGTTAGAGCAACTGAGACGGCAAATTAGCCATCACCGTTCAGTCACACACAGCAATTACTGGGTTTTATAATGAAAAGTCCACTCAGGGCTTGGATTACAGCTCTCCGGAACTTCTGCCAACGGCATCCTTTGAAACACCACTTTGGGCTTGATTTTACATGTTTAGCAGCATTTGGCAACCGGATAAACGAACGTGACTCTGAAAACCCTTTCCCGGGAAGCCAGAGAAAAACCCTTCTGACACACAGCGAAAATAAATCATCATAATAAAAACCCCCGAGAAACAAACAACAACCACAACACCCACCCCCCCTAGTTCTTTTCCAAAGGCATTTTTACAGCTTCTCCTGCGGGCACAGGGCTTGGAACGGGCACCCCCAGCCACGGGGAAGGGGGAGTCTCACCCGAGGAGCGCGGCACTTACGGTGGAGGCAGCCGGTGTCCCCCTCCAGCCGGGCCCAGCCCGGGCAGCACCGGTAGGTGGTCTGGTGTCTCAGCCTGTAGACCTGCCTGTACCCCGTGTAGTAGGCGGTTCTGAAACACAAAACACAGGTCATTCCTGCAGAACAGGGCAGCTGGGAGGAAGGGAAAGCTGTAACTGGGACTGTGGGTGTGCAAATAAAACCAAGAACTTGGCTTTTCAAGGGCGCTGGCATTTTTTTCCACCTGGTCTGGCAATGCTAGAAAATACTGCTCACTTTAATGGGGAACACAAGAGTGTCCAAGTCCTCCCAACACCCCTTCCAGGCCTGGAGCTGGGGGAGTAAAGCAGGGATTGATCTGGAGTATGATAAATAAACACAAGGGACACTTTTTCTCCCCCGGAAACGCGATGCTGTGTGTACGTGAAAACTGAAACACAGATAAAACTTTTGAAGCCCATTTTTACAAAGCTCCTTTGGCAGAACATGAAACCACTCCAGCAAAGCGAAGCAGACAAACAACAACAAATATTTGGCACAGCAGATGTGTTGTACATGTCCACTGAAAATATTTACCCTAACTCAATCTAGTTGTTTGATTTTGTCTGAATGTTTCTACAAAAAAAAAACCCAAAGCCTAAATAACGGGGAAGCACCAATTCCTGTGAAGGAAACCTTTGGCTGCTCCTCTGTGCCAGCCAGCATATGGGAGCACAGCTGAGGAGAAGAAAAGCAGTCACCAATTCTTTATTTTTTTGGTAGGAGCTGTTAACAAATTATGAAGGAAACAGTCGTGCTCCAGAAGCAGCTGAGAAAGCAATTTGCAGCCACTCGGGCACCAGAAGAGCAAGGAATCGGGCTCTGGTCCATCTGGATCCCATTGGCACCACGGGCCATCTCCAGCCCGGGGCTTTCCCGCGGTGGCAGGAGGACACGGCGGGTGTGGGAGGGATGGTGCTCACCAGGATTCACTGCACGAGCTGTTCTGCAGAACACCATCCTTTCTGTCTGAAAGGAGAAAGACTGCACGGCAGCCGCCTCCCTCTGCCCTGCCCGGGCTCAGAAACCAGGAGGAAAAGGTATTCCCAAGCAACTGCAACACGGGGCAGCTCAGGATGGTCCTGGCCTCCTCTCTGCCCGGACCAGCCTCATCCCTACCAGTCTCACCGAGTTCTATCGGACACTCCAGGTCCTTAAGTCAGCCCAAGTGGGCTCTCGAGGAGATGCAAATATTTTGACAGCCCCAGTTGCCCGTGGATATCTGGATGCTGCAGACTGGAAAGAACCACATAGGAGATACTTTATCTTCACCGTTTCTGTTTTCTTTTGTGCTTTAAGGAGTCCCTGGCGCAGAAAATGTTGAATGAGCCAGAACTAATGCAACCCAGGCTTCAAAATCCTGCTGTGTCCTGCTGCTGGAAAATCCACTTCCAGCCCCTGCAGGACAGCCCTGTCACTCCTCCAGGTCTGGGTACTGGGGCTGAGAAGAACGACCTTCTGTTGTCACCTAATTCTGGAAAGTGTGACAAGCAGTAGCCAGCCCTTCCCTTTCCCGGGAGCGATGGGATGCACAGCCCAGGGGATGCTCAGCTCATCCAGGGGCAGACCCTCCTCTTGGAGCAGGCAGGGCTGGAGTCCCACAGGAGCAGAGCAAGGTTTGTTCTGATTTTAGGAACCAGTACAACCCAGTACTCTCGGCACAGAAACAAGCCTTACAAAACCAAACGCTGCTGGTTTTAGACTGCACAAACCCGGCTGACAGTGCCCACTCTGCTGCACTCCATCCCTTGCTGAAGGCTCTGACCCAGAAGAAAGCCCCTTCCAAGCTAGCAACAGTGCTTAAAATTCAGGCAAATCGATGGGGCTGCAGCAGCCCAAGCCTTGAGGCCAGGAATGTTAGGAAATCAGCTAAGGATGATGAACCCCGCAGAACACGCTCCTCACCAGGCAGGTGGGCAGCAGCAGGGAAAGGAGCACAGAGGCTGGATTTTCCTAGTCGTGGCCGTGAACTCAAAGCCACCAAGGCCAGTTTCAGGCCATGCCCCTGTGGTGTGTGGGATCCTGGAGCCGTTAATACGCTTCCTGAGCCCCGTGCTGCCAGAGCCGGGTCCAACTGGAGCGGGTCCAGCATCCCCGGGGATGCCGACACCACACGCTCCACTGCTCTGCATTGCCCAGCACAAGGGAGCTTGGCAGGAGATCCTCCATCTATTGGAACAAGCTGCTGCGATGGGAACTCCCAGAAGAAGCCTAGAGCGAGGGGATGAGGGACAAAATCTTGCCAGAGGGAAGTTCTGCTGATAGTCCTGTTCCTGCACTTGCTTTCAGCATTCCCTGGGCGAGATCCCTCGCAGCACCTCGGGGCTTCACCACCCTGTTTTCATCAGGAACAGAGTCCTGGCACCAGGCTGCTCTGATGTTTATGATGAAGCAGGACAGAAAGGTTTTCTCGTTTCAGTTCCTTGATTTACAAGGTCAAAGCCTCACGTTAGAGACCCAAAGGGGCAGCGGGGGCTGAAGAGTTCCCAGCCTTTGAAGTGGAAGCAGAGAGGACACCGATCATTTCAAAGTCCTCTCTTTAAAACATGGTCAAAAGAGGGACTCTCTTTACTCCTTTATTACCACTCCTCAGATATCATCACCCAGATAATTACTGACAATTACAGGTTGGGAGGAATTCCTAAAGTCAAGACTTAAAAGCTGTCTCTAGTCCAAAGATGCTTCTTTGAAAAAAAAACTATCATCGTTCCTCCATCGTTACGTTAGGCATCGTAACTGCCTAAAGGAGGCCAGAAGAGCCAGTGGAGCACAGAAGATTGGGCACAGCCCAGTTTGGCTGCCGTGCAGGTAAGAGAAGCCCATTATTTGCTCTGTTGCCCCCGTTCAGAGCCCTCTCCCAACAACTCCTCCCTGCTTGGCCTCCCACTTCCCTGAGAGAACACTCCAACACCTTTCCTACACGAGCAGGTCAGACCCCGTGGGCTGTGGGCTCTTCTGAGGTGAGCCTGGGCATGGTCCCACCCCAGCAGTCTCCCATCCTTCTGGAGCAGCACTTGGCCAATTTATTGGTTTTTCAGACCGTGCCATGACTTGGACCTTCAGCTGCCCTTCAGCTCTGTGAAACTTTAGGGAGGCGTTGAGATTTTTGAAGCTGAGACATCTCAAGGTACAGGAGTAACTCACATGGTGTGATTAATTGATGTCACACGTTGTCAGGAGACTGGGAAGAACTCAGCACGACGACTGAGCTGCCATAGAACAAAGGTGATGTGTCTTCTCCTTGGGAATTCCTTATCAGCTTAAAGCCTCTCAGTGTGGCAAAGATGGCAGGGTCAGAAGCCCACAGATGCACTTAGGGTTTACAAACCCCCCATCATCTCCTGGCTTTAGCCAAGAAAAATATCTAATTAAATAGCTCTACTCTTTACAGCTCATTTGTGGGTTCGGAGCCACATCTCTGCCCGTAGCTCTCTGTTTACATCCACCCCTACATCAACGGCTTCGTTGCCTTCGTGCCAGACCTGCTGGAGTCTGGGTACCAGACACTGGGCACTTCTCCTCCCTCCCTGGAGGGTCACCAAGGACTGAGGACAGTCATGGCCACCTTGCCTGGTCACCAACACCCCTCAGAGGGTACCATGGGGTTCTTGACGCTGTCTCCCACAGCAGCCTGGGCACACGGGGTGGGGGGCGTCTTCCCAGACCCCACCAGCACGATGAGCAGATGCAAAGTGAGGAAAAGCTCATTTCCCCAGTGCTGGGGGTGAGAAGGAACCCCTTGCCATCAAGTCAAGGAGCAAGACAAGGAAAGAAGAGCCCCTACCTCCTCTCGTAGCCGGCACACCACCGCCGATCCCCACAGTCCTGCTTCCAGACCTTGACGGTGCGGGTGAAGGCGCGGGCGCAGGGCTGCCGGTGCCCCACCATCGCCAGCTCCTGCTCCGCACAGACGTGGGGCCTGCAACGCACAAAGAGAGGGGTCTGCCTGCCACCCCAGCCCATCCTTAGCCCTAAAGCAGAGAGAGGCTGGACGGGGGAAGAGGCAGCAGCCACACGGTACGGCAGCGCAATAACCCGTGCTCCTCCCGTCTGCCCGCTCGCAGCTAATGAAGATTACAGACCCTGACTGTTGTCCTTACAAACACCAGCCACCCCTGCATCTTCTGACTGTGCTTGGGGAAAAAAATAAATGAATTCTGCCACTAGAAATGGCGTCTAATTTTACTATTACTCCTTTAAGTCAGAAGTCAGCTTGCTCTCTGAGATGTTTCCTCGCTCGTTCAGAGCTAAGGGCTGCAAGACTAATCACAGGCAAGAAAGTGAGTACATACAATCCAGTGAGGAGGAGAATAAGAAAAATACCATTTGCAGTTTATTTCTTTTCTAATCCTAACCCTCTCCCAGCAACTGCAAGTCCTTAGCTTTAACTCAGAGTGAAGAGGGAAGTGTCTGTCCCAGGCTCAGTAAGTCCTGAGCCACTCATTATCTGGGACGGCTGCCGTCGCCTCCAGCTCTTCAAAAGGGACCCTGAGTTTTCAGGAAAATACTTTCTATACAAGAGGTTAAAGTAAATAATTTGGAGGTGGTGAAGCATAGAGGTTGCAGCTGGCATCTGGCTGCTGCAGGACGTTCAATCTCCGGCTGTTCCAGCCCGCCGAGTGATGCCCTTGGGATTTACCACCCCCCCCCAAGTCTTTGCTCCAAAATCTCTCCTCATCCCCACATGTGGCCACTGCCAGGCTCTTTGGCTAGCAGAGCTCCTCACACCCCCCTTCCCCAGCGCTAATGGGGCCTGGTTTATTTTGCTGGTTGGTTTTGTGAGTGTTTCCGTGTGGGGAGCGGGAGCTGGAGGCTGGTGCCCGGCGGGATCTCCCTGGAGCTCCTTCGCCTCCCTTGGCATCTCACCCCCGAGCTGCCTGCCCGCCCGAAAAACGGCCTGGAGGGAGCCACAGGAGCAAGGCTGGCAGCAGCACTGCTTCGTTGTCACTTGTCACAGCCAAGAAAGGTCCTTGTGTGCCCTGAAGAGCAGGGGGTTGTGTGTGTGTAATGGGCAGCAGCATCACTGCCCCATGGGAAGCGATGGCACTTAGCTCTCTCTTCCCCAAGACTTTGGCACACACCTCATCTCCCAGCTCCCAGCCAAGAAGTCCTAAAAGCACTTGTCAGGGCTGGAGCACACAGTCCCTGACATCAGGAGAAAAGCATCTTCTTGCCAAACCTCTATCTGCTGAAAGGGACCCCTTTTCAACCCAAACGTTAGGAGCCGTCAGGAGAGCAGCGTGGGGTTAGGGCATCACACAACACTGGGCTCCTTTACAACAGGAATTAGAGCAAACTCCCTGCACCCAGAGATCATCTTCTGGCAGGAGACCAAACTCGCAAGGAAGTTTTCCAAAGAAGCCAAATAATTAACAGCAAACTCCAACTGTAAAATTCAATTAAAAAGAACGGACTACGTGCTGCTGGAGTAACAGCAAAAGGGGGAAAGGCTGAGGGAAGAGGAAGGGA
>VZTM01017888.1:438503-456963 GCA_013400555.1 Jacana jacana | reverse complement strand
AGACTTAAGGTTAGGTCTCCTGGGCCACCCTTCCAACCAGACTTAAGGTTAGGTCTCCTGGGCCACCCTTCCAACCAGACTTAAGGTTAGGTCTCCTGGGCCACCCTTCCCACCAGACTTAAGGTTAGGTCTCCTGGGCCACCCTTCCAACCACCGAGCTGTTGGGTGTTGCTGGCCAGCAGCCCAACCCCTGGGCTCAGCCGTGGTCTCTTCCCAGGATCGACCACTGGAACAACGAGAAGGAGCGCCTGGTTCTCATCACAGACTGGTCCCTCCTGGTCTGCAAGTACAACTTCATCAGCCTGCAGTGCCAGCACGTCACCAGGATCACCCTCAGCGCCGTGGACACCATCTCTGTGGGGGAGTTTGAGTTCCCACCTAAATCCCTGAACAAGTAAGTTGACACAGTGATACTGTCACACTCTCCTAATTCTTTTATCAGGGTCAGGAATGACTGGAGCTGGTGACCTTTGTCACTGAGGGCTGGCCAAGCCCATGATTCTTCCTTTGGCTCAAGGTGAGGTTGTGAACAATTGGGAAGCCTCCTCAGACCAGCCCAGAGCAGCTGCTCTTCTGCTGGAACAGTTAGGTTAGGTTAGAAGCCAGTTGCTCAAGGATTTTTGGGGCAAGATGAGCAGATTTGGGAGCAGCAGCTCATTGGCACTGGGTAACGCAGCAGCAGCAGTGCCTTGGCATCACTAGAAGTGTGGTAAAACCATGTGTAAGCACCTGGTTGTAGGTAAAGGCAGGCTCTCACAGGCAATGCAGCTCAGGGGTTGTGTCCTTGGTGTCTAATGAGCTTAACCCTTTTGTTCTCAGCTGAAAAGAATCATAGAATCATTTAGGTTGGAAGAGACCCTTGGGATCATCAAGTCCAACCATCAGCCCTACTCTACAAGTTCTCCCCTACACTAGATCCCTCAACACCACATCCAATCTACCCTTAAACACAGTCAGGGATGGGCACTCAACCCCCTCCCTGGGCAGCCCATTCCAGGCTCTGACCACTCTTGCTGGGAAGAATTCTTGCCTCATGGCCAGCCTAACCCTACCCTGCTGCAGCTTGCAGCCATTCCCTCTCCTTCTATCGCTCATTGCCCATGAGAAGAGACCAGCACCAACCTCTCCACAATGGCCTTTCAAGCAGTTGTAGAGAGGGATGAGGTCTCCCCTCAGCCTCCTCTTCCTCCAACTAAACAACCCCAACTCCCTCAATCCATCCTCATAAGCCTTGTTCTCCAGGCCTCTCACCAGCTCTGTGTCCCTCCTCTGCTCTCGCTCCAGCACCTCGATATCTCTCTTGTGCTGAGGTGCCCAGAACTGGACACCAGACTCAAGGGGTGGCCTCACCAGTGCTGAGCACAGGGGGAACGTCCCTTTGCATATTCCAGGGGCTGAATTCCTCTACCTACCACTTACTGTCAAACTTGTGTTTCAGCTCCTGGTTTTAAGCAGGCCATTTCAGACTGTACCTCTCTAACCTAACTTGCCTCAAGGCCTCACCCTCCTACCTCTGCTGTGCTCCGCTCCAGGCGAGAAGGCACCGGCATTCGCATCCAGTGGGACAAGCAGAGTCGCGTCTCCTTCATCAACAGATGGAACCCGTGGTCCACCAGCATCCCCTACATCACCTTCACCGAGCACCCCATGGCAGATGCCAACGAGAAGATCGCGTCCCTCTGCCTGGTAAGGGCGTCACCGCTCCTGCCCCCGATGCCCCGTCCGTCTCGGGGGGCTGGGACCCTCTGAGGTTACTTTGGGAAGAGCGAGCAGTTAAATCAGAGCCAGGGCTTCCAGCTGTGCGCTGCACTTCCCCATTCCCCGAGTCCTGCAGTGCAGGGCAGCACCACTCTCTTTCTGCCACCTACCCCTCAAAGGCTTGGATGAGGAAGCTGGAGCTGCCACAAGAGCAAAGTCCTCTAAAACCCAAAAGAAAACGGAAACTGGTGCTATTTGTACTCTCACCCGACAGGCTGATGCCTCACTCTTCATCTAGGACTGCCAGCTAATTAAACTGATAGTTTAATTGTGAACTGTAACACCACCACCCCCCGCCCCCGTGGGCAGCTCTCAGTTCTGAAGGTTTCCTCAAGAACAGAGCACTCTGGTAATTTAAGTTCAAGACACGGGCGGTAAGGGCAGGAGAGCTGGAGTCAGACATAAACAATACTAGCCGTTGGTAAGTCCTCACCCATCTAGTCCATGTGTTTGAAATACATGGAGATGCATCCTGGGGTGAAAGTGTCTGTACCATTAGGGTTAAACCTCACAATGTGGCTTCCTGTGGTGTGAGACCCCCAGCGACAGCTCCAGGGCTCATCCTGTACAACTCGGCCCCAGCAGCTCTTTGCCCGACAGCTTTTAAAACAACAGGAAAACAGCAAGGTGATTATTATTACTTCTTTTTTTCTCCTTTCAGTTGGAAAGCTTTAAAACTCAGCTGATCCAGGCTGTGAAGAAGGCCCACAAGGAGAGTCCGGTGCCAGGACGGGCTAACGGTGTGTTGGTGCTGGAGCGCCCGCTTCTCATCGAGACCTACCTGGGACTCATGTCCTTCATCAACAACGAGGCCAAGCTTGGCTACTCCATGACCAGGGGCAAAATTGGGTTTTAAAGCTCGCTGTGTTTAATCTCTTCAAGAGAAAGCAGTTTGATCCTGGTCTCCTCGGGGGTGACAGGGTGCAGCGGAATGCTGGATACCCCAGGGAAGGGCGAGGGGAAGGCTCCAAATCTGACCCTTGATGGGACTCCTCGGTTGTCCTGCCCGGGTCAGGTCAATCCGCAGCAGACACGAGGCAGAGTCCCTCTTGCATTCTGTATCTCAATTTCAGTTCCTCCTGGTTCTTGCTGGGCTGGGGAGCGGTGGCATTTGCCATTTCTAACTCTTCTTCCCTCTTCCTGAGGTACCTGCTGCCGACCAGCACCAATCCCCACGTGCAGCCCAGCCTTGGTGCCGCGTTAGTCGTGTCCCCGTGCGTGGTGTGGCGTCACGTGCTGCGTGTGGGACTGACCCCGGGGCAGGTTTAACGCTGCCCCCATTTCAGTTCCTGTAACCTTAAGCATTTTGGGGAATGCCTGTTAAGGGTTCTGACAGCCCCATCCCTCATTCTCTCGCAAGAGGGGGGGGTTTGTCAACAGGGGGCTGTGGGCTCTGGATCTCCGCTGCCGCTCTGCAAAGCGACACGTGAGGCTGAGTCTGTGGTTACCAGCTTTTTTTTTGTGAGAACACCTCCCTCTGAGACCTGGCTTCCTGGTTTCCTGTGCGTGTTTCTGTGCTGCAGCCAGAGAATAAAGACTCCTTTGAGAGGAGATTGCCAAAAGCCTCACAAGCACGTTTGCCTTCAAAGCTATTCTTTATAGAACTGAACAGCAGTTCTGTTTCGGTCAGGTTTATAGCCTTAGCAGTTCTGCTTAATTCTCCTCTAGTGGGGGGCAGGGGCAGTGCAGGACTTTCTCCTGGGGACAGCTAAGACTTTAAGCACTGTATGTTCTTAGCCTCATTCCAATGTCCAGCAGCGAAACGGAGAGCAGCACAGAGAGGCTACAGCTGGGCTCGCTGCTCAGGCCGCGCTGACAAGCTGCTCCACTGTCTGTGACCTTCTCTACAGGCCATTTTGTCACAGCATTCATTTGGGCAACTGAAACACCGAGTAACCATGGTGCTGCAGCAGTGGGGTTGGAGCTTTGCCAGCCATGTGTTCGTGAAACCCACGTAAAGCTGAAGTCAGGGTGGAAAGCATGGGCTGCGTGTCCCCCTCGAGGCACTGCCCAAGAGAGCTGGTGGATTCTCACTAACCTCACAGCAAAGTTAGATTTCAACTCAATCTGTTCTTTGTTTTGTGAAGTCTGTGGCTGGGGAATTAAGTGGCAACCCCCCCATAATCCAATAAATTCCTCAGCCTGGGCTCCCTTCCTCTGTCAAAGGCAGAGGCTGCTGCCTGGGCTGTGGCAGGTAAGTAGCTCCATGGTCACACCCGATACTGGGAACAGGCCGTAGAGCAGAGAAGTGGAGGTTTGGAGCCAGAGTCATACTGAGTTCATCACTATCAAAATATTTATTGGAAATTATAAAATTTAAGTAATAGCTATACATTATGTACACACTGCTACAGTTTTGAGAAGAGAAGGTTTCATAGTTGACAGAGCAGAACCACGTCAGTACTGAACCCAGACTCCGTTCCCTACCCTTCACTGGCCTCTCAGCAGTCACCCCACTCAAACACAACCACAGAACGTTACACACGGGAGTTTGGGGACACCCCTTCAAATAAATAACTCATAAATATAGAAGCTTCAGACCGGGTAACAGGGTTTGACCCCTTCCCTCATTCTTCCTCCAACCTGTGAGCATTTTTGATGCAAGTTGCTCTTATTTTACCTCTTCTCTTTCTAAGTAACACACGCAGAAGTTGTCCTTACTCAGCAGCGCCAGGGAGTCTCCACTGGAACTCCAGGAGAGAGACACGATTGGGAAGTCACCTGCAGGAACAGATCAGTCTGTCAGGAGCTCAGCTCCCCTTCGGTTTTCTCTCTCACGTCACATTTAGGGTGTGCATTTCCCCCCGTTGGTGTTCTGTTATAGTCCAGCTGTTTTCAGAACACCCAAAAGCATTGCAGATGTTTCAGAGTCCATTTCAACACTGGGCACCCTGCACAACCACAGGGTTGTGTAAACAGACAGACAGGACAGGAAATCTCAAGGCAGAATTCAACATACTGTAGGAGTAAACCAAGTTAAGTGATTGTTAGCCCCTGTGCTCCATCCATGATACACTTTATCAGGTCTGCTACCTCTCATTGCCAGCTCCTTTCCTGAAGACAGAAATACCTACATTTCAAAAGCTCCAAGAGCCACTGGAGCCGTTCTGATAATGCTCAGACCGACCTACCCACGGAAGATTCTGTAATGAAGAAGCCACTGCAGCCTTACCTTCCCCTGGGACCTGCACTGCCACGCAGCCAGCGGGGGACCACAGGTAGACTTTGCTGTTCCCAGTACACAGAGCAAGTCGGGGCTGCCGGGGGTCCCACTGGAAGCACTGGATCCCGCAGAGCTGCTCCAAGACCACAGACAGCTTCAGCTTCTGAACGTCCCAGATCCAGACTGCGTTAGGAATGTTATCTGACCGAAAAAGGAAGAGGGAATCGTGTCAATACCCGAAGGAGAAAAAGATGAGGGTTTATTTTGAAGAAATGGGCGTTAAATGAGACCTAACACCGCAGACCACTGAGGTGGCACCATGGGTCCAACCCCCCCCAAGTGCTGCCCAGCAGTGCCTGCGACTGCCCTCTGGGAAAGGTGCAAAAAAAAGGCTAAAAGCCACAGAGTTTGCTGCCCAGCCCTTTGCCAGCTTTGATCCAGTCGTTCACAATCACGCTACTGTCCATGGCTTTTGCTGAAGCCCAGCTGTTGCCTCCAGACATAACCAGCCCTTCAGGGCCATCGAGGGGAAAGATTAAACGTGAATCCTGTGACTGTCACTGTTTGAGGACATCAAACCCCCCCCAGGTACAGGCTGTGAAGGATAAACCATCCTGCCTGTCAACAGGCACTCGCTGGGAGCGGAGCAGGAAGGGTTGCTCTATTTCATTTCCTAGTGCAGCCAGCTCACAGGCGCTTGGAGAAATAAACCAAGTGTATTATTGTTGGTAAATGCAGAGCCAAGCCCAAGTGAAGGCACAGGTAAGTGGTTCTGGCAGCCCACAACACATCAGAGAGAAGACACAGGCTGGATTTCCTCTGTAGTCACACGTTAGCACAAAGGAGAGCTGATTTTAAATAGGGGCCTGACTCCTCCCCCCCTAGAGCAAAACAACCACCCAGCTCCCGTCCTCGCTTCTCAGGAGAACCCCCACCAGAAGGAGCAGCCTCCCCCCTAACGCAGAGCAGGAGGGACTCACCATTCTTGGTTGCCAGGAAACAGTTATCCGGACTGAACGCCAGCATCCCAATCCCCATCCTGGGATTTGCCCGGTCAGCGGCGGGTTTGACGCACTGCAAAGGAACTGGCAGCTGGGCAATGTCATCTGCAGTTTGACAGGAAAGGACTTTACTAAGCAAACCTGGATGGACAAAAGGTTTAAGGTCCAGCTGTCGACCCCCCCTCTTCTCTGAAGTGATATAATTATTTTACTCTTCTCCAATATTTTCCTATCAAAACCAAGATGCTCTGCAGCCCCACAAGCAATGAGACAGTATAAAACTATCAAGAGTTAATCATACATTGTCTGCCAGCCCTTTAATAGTTCACAGCCTGTCTGAAGGGGTTTAAAGCACTGCTACAACTACAGCTTGGCAGACAAAACCAAACAGCCTTTTAACATGACCTCATCCCTACAGGATTAATTACTACCTTCTGACAGCCAGGAAGAGCGTAACACCTTCTGATTATTTTTGCTTTTTCATTATTGGAACTGCCACACACTGTGGGAAGATTCTTAATTGCTGGAATCAGAGGAACTAGTGCAATTATCTGCAACAGTTATACTAAGTCACGACATAGCACTGTGCAGATCCAACAACTCAGAAAAGGCATCCACACCATGCTGAGACAACTTTTGGGGGCACCTCCGTGACTGAGATCTGGCTGCTCTTTCTACACACAAGCAATTAGTGTTTGTTTTCTACAATATCCTGCTAGGCTTCACCCTGCCTTCCAGCCACCCCCAGAGAGCAGCCCCTCCAGGGGGCTCGGAGCTCTTCAGTTCCCTCAGGAGCCTTGAGCAGAGCACCCAGGGGACCCACCCCGATACCGACAAGGCAGAGTCCACCTAAATCAACATTAGTTGCTTTCTAGAAAGATTTCACATGCCAAACTCAAGTGTCTCATTCTAGTAAACCTTGGCTTACATTTACTCTGTGTGCTGAAGAGAGAGCTAGCCAATGCTCTTGTCGGAGGGAAAGAAAGTCTCTCTGTTTCAACAGATGGGGATTTCTCCACTTCTTTATACACAATCTACAAAGAAACAAGGATCACAGGTGCATATGCCAGCGAACTCCAAGGGATTCCTCTATTTTTCTTACATTCCCCCCTTTTCATGCCATTTCCCAAGCCCTGTGTACACACGAGGAAGGGAAAAAGCAAGGGCTCCCGAATGAAATGGATTTACCGTCACCTTTCAGATAGAAAGAGCAGAGTGACAGCCCTGCTAATGCTCCACAGGGTTCTGGGTCTGTACTCACAGTCCTTTTGTTAGCAATGGTTGCTGGATGCTCAAACTCCGTGATCTTCTTCCACGTGACGTGGTTCAGGATGCGCACCTAGTGCGAGGAGCATCGCAAGAGAGAACTGCTATGGCAAACGTCTACAGATGGCTTGGAGATAAAAGAGAGAGGTTTCTTTTCTCTCTTTTATCTAACAAATATATCTATTTTTTAATTATTTTTTTTATTTCTCACCTTTTCATCATAGCTGCCAATTGCCAAAAATTGACTGCTGGGACTCCAGGCGATGGATTTTATCCCTAGTGACCATTCATAAGCCCGGTACGTGGATAGCAGCCTGCCATCGAGGGAGTACAGCAATATTTTATACTGAAACATAAACAGATTAGGTCTAAAGACTAACAATGGTGTGTGAGTCCATGTTCCAAATACCTTGACGGAAGAGCTCGTGCTCCTTTGGCACCTGAAGCCATCAAGCTGTTTGGTTTTTGTCTGTTAAATTTACGTCACAAGTGTCTGAAATGCACGTGTAAGGACATCCCTTCCCAGCACAAGTAAAATACTTAAAATGGTTTAAGTTCAGCTTTTGTTATGTTTGAAAGGAAAAAGAATACTATAAGACTATCTGTTTCAGTTGCTGCTTTATGCAGGGCAGCTACAAAACAGCCTGAACTCTCCCAAGAAAATAATCTGCTGCTTCCTCCTACCTCCAGACACGTATCCCACGCGGCCAGGACGCAGCCGTTGGGGGCCCAGTCAATCCCAAACAGATCTTGAGTTTCCGTGTCAAAATGCTGCCCCCAAAAGAGAAAAAAAAACAAGACCATTTGAAATATTGCACTAACAAACGCTGCTGCACCCAAGAGAGTCCCCAGTTTTACCCTTTTAAGGGCTACCACAAACGTCAGAGCCTTCTGCACACAGAAACAGGAAGCGTTTGCTGTTGCAGGACAGCATCCTCCATTCGCTGCTTCTCTGGTTTCCCTTTACAGAAAAGGCAAAAAGCTGCTCTACCTTAAGCTGCCCCCAAAAGAGCAAAAGTCAGTGTTACACTGAATGAGTCAAGAAATTTAGCTGGGCTGATGTCCCTGCCTGGGAAGGCTGGGTCACTACGGGATGATTAGGGAAGAGCCCAGCAACACGACGAGCATTTAGTGGCATCTCCCAAATTTCACCGTCAGCTTCTGCTGAGACTCAGGATTCCTGACCCAGGGTGACACTGCATCACTACAGACAGACTAGTTCTTGACAGGTTTTAATTTCTCACATCCATCTGGTCCTCCAGGACCTGCCAGTGTGCACCCTTCAGGCTGGTCTCATTGTTGAGCAGAAAATACGACAATTTACATTCCAGGCGATGACTTCATCAAGCATTTGATACTTCCATTATTATTAATGCAGCACAGTTTATTGTAACTAAACTCATGCAAGAATTTAAAGGTGAAATTTGCACTCTATCAGAGATTCTTTATGCACATCTATTATATACTGGCCTCCTGAAGGACGCCCCAAGGCCAGTGCGCCCGCAGGCCAGAGAAGGAGCCAGAACTGGAGAGAAAAAGCACTGGCCAGTCTAGAACCAGTAAGGGAGCCCAGCGCAGCTTTTGCCTGCCCAGAGCTGTGGGAGGAGAGGACACAGCTTACCCTCAGCAGCTGCCAGTTGCTGCACACAAAGATGCTAACAAAGTCCTTGCAGTCCCGTCTTTCCGCCACTGCCATATAGCGGCCATCCCGAGTGAAGGCTATCCCTGCCAGCGACAGAAGGGGCATTAAAGAAACAGAAAAGAGAGAGAAAACAAGACAAAATAGCTGACAACTCTTCAATGAGAAACAGTGATTCCCAGTTCAAAGGAGGAGTAAAGAGAAGGGGGAAATATCCTCCCAGCAGATCACATCAATCAAAGCAATGCATGGGTTTGCTCGTTTGCTTGTCTCGGTGATTCCTAAACTCCAAACGCACTCCTTTAGGGACGGGGTTCCCAGCTACCACAGAACTTCCACACGCTCCAGAAAGCCAGGTTTGCTCACTGACAGGCAGCTGTTCCATAAAACCCACAGATTTCAAATAACCAGCTGGTTTAGTCTAGCTAAAGGGACTAGTTAAGCAGGCATGGGCACTCCCCAGCTTCAGGCAGCGGTCCCCAGCCCCTCACTCCATGCACAGCACCATCCTCTTTGTCCTAATTAGACAAGCTCTTACACAAGCCCCAGGCAGGAAGGTGCTAACCACAGCACCTGGGACACCCGTGGCTGGGACAGGCCTGCCACAGGCTTCCCTCTCCAGTCTTCTTGTGTAAAGGATGACAGAAACCACTCTGGATTAGTGCTTTTCATCACCGATGCATCCAGCTCCATTTCACATCTTAAAGGTCTCTTGGGAGACAAACGCAACAGGAGGATGCACATCTGAAGACCAGACACATGGACTGGATGAAATCCCTCATTTAGGGAGAACGTGACCATCCCAGTATGCAGGTGGCACACGGGTACCCATCTGGGGGACCTGCATCCCTGAGGGAGGGTGCCAGAACTCGCTCCCAGACACGAGTTTCATCAGCACAAATTCAGTTTCCCCTTTTTGCTGTATGGACAGAAATCCCATTCCTGCACTAGATCTGTGGTGCTTACCCTGCTGACACGCTTTGGGATACTTGATGTAAGACACAGACTTGGTACACAAGGACCACACAGTTATCCGCAGCTGCCAAAGAGAAAGAGACAAGGAAATCACCTGGTTATTTTTGTAGACAAAACCCAATTTAAGTAAATACAAACCCATAAACCTATATTCAACAGCACAGAGTAGATCAATATGCCTTCTGTGGGTAAATAAACTCTGCAGCTATTCCACCTAGCTCAGACACAGAGCCCTGAGAAGTAACTGCCTTCAGCTGTGAGGCTGCATGTTCCAAATCACTGCTACGAGCCCAGCGACACGGGGCAAAGCTCTCCAGCACCATCAGTCACCAGTGCTGACTGGCATCTAGCCCCCCAACCACTGGTGTACGGCGCACAGACACTTGGCAGCTGGAAACACACAGCTTCAGGACAGAAAGCTGGAACAGAGACAAGAAGCTTCTCGCCTTTAAGAATGGCTGAGAGGTTAGAATCATAGAATCATTCAGGTTGGAAGAGACCCTTGGGATCATCAAGTCCAACCATCAGCCCTACTCTACAAGTTCTCCCCTACACCAGATCCCTCAACACCACATCCAATCTGCTCTGAAACACAGTCAGGGATGGGGACTCCACCCCCTCCCTGGGCAGCCCATTCCACTGACTGACCACTCTCTCTGGGAAACACTTTTTCCTCATGTCCAGCCTAACCCTACCCTGCTGCAGCTTGCAGCCATTCCCTCTCCTTCTGTCGCTCATTGCCTGTGAGAAGAGACCAACACCAACCTCTCTCCAATGCCCTTTCAAGCAGTTGTAGAGAGGGATGAGGTCTCCCCTCAGCCTCCTCTTCCTCAAACTAAACAACCCCAACTCCCTCAATCGATCCTCATAAGCCTTGTTTTCCAGGCCTCTCACCAGCTTTGTTGCCCTCCTCTGCCCTCACTCCAGCGCCTTGATATCTCTCTTGTGTTGAGGTGCCCAGAACTGGACACCACACTCAAGGGGTGGCCTCACCAGTGCTGAGCACAGGGGGACAATCCCCTCCCTGCTGCTGCTGGTCACACTATTCTTTATGCAAGCCAGGATGCCCCTGGCGTTCTTGGCCACCTGGGCACACTGCTGGCTCGTGTTCAGCCCCTTGTCACCCAGCACCTCCAGGTCTTTTTCTGCCAGGCAGCTCCAGCCACACTGCCCCAAGCCTGTAGCCATTCATGGGGTTGGTGTGGCCCAAGGGCAGGACCTGGCCCTTGGCCTCGTTGAAGGCCATGCCTTACAGCAGCTTGAGAAGGTGGCACCTCCTGGGACGAGGCTAAGCGTGAAAATCGAGCTCTATCTGGCAACCTTCAGACACGCTCAGCTTTGACAAGCTCATCTGAGCTTTGCTCTTCCCTCCTCAGCCGCCCACCAGAAGGCGGCATCACGGGATTCCTGGAAGGATGAGAAGAGCCAGGCGGCACGAGGCAGCAGCCACCCACCCCCAGCCCGGTATTTCTGGCGGCCCGTGCCTCCGTAGAACAGGAGGGCTGTGGGGAAGGCTGTCAGCTGCAAAACAAGCCTCTCCACGGCCCTCCAAGGTCGCAGCCCACATTCTGGAAGCTCTGCGTTGCCATCTGCAGATTATTCAATTAAAAACAAATACTTGCTCTCCCTTAGCAACGGCAGCCACCCCAGACACGGGCATTAATCAATGTCACATGAAACTCTGCATTTATATCTGGAGCCAGGAATGTTTCCAGAGTAAATTATTTGATGTGTCTTCCTACATTCACCCTCCCTGACTGTGTTTCAGAGTAGATTGGATGTGGTGTTGAGGGATCTGGTGTAGGGGAGAGCTTGTAGAGTAGGGCTGATGGTTGGACTTGATGATCCCAAGGGTCTCTTCCAACCTATATGATTTTATGATTCTATTCTATGATTTTATTGCACCAAGAGGTTTCTAGATGAGACACAGGTATATCTATTTTTTGCAATAAAGCCCCACAGTCATAAAGCTACCTTTCCCACAAGCACTGCACAAAACAGTCCCGATTCCTTAGATATCTAACACTTCAGCACTGCCTCCCCTCTCCTCCTCCTCCTCCTGCACCAGGTGGATGGTCTTGGCAGGAAGTTTCTGCTCCACTTTTTTGCATGTTCATCCTCGACACACATTTTCCTTCCCTGAAGAAGCTGGTCCCATTCAATGGTGACCCAGGACCCCAGGGCAGCAGCATCCCATGTATGTGTTCTACCTGGCAGCGCTATGGACTGGGTGCTGCAACGGAACGTGGTGGTTTTTTCCACTGCTGACCATCATTTCTGCCAGAAAACACGGTTCAAAGAATTGCCATGGTGTCCTAACCAAGTTAGAACCCTAATGAATGCTGCCTCCCTCCAGAGATGCATGGAATCCCAAAGCAGAAGAGCAGCATTAGCTCTTTTCCCTACTTTCATATACAGAAGGAAAGTTTTTATGAAATTTGAAGAGACACAACACAAATCAATTACTTCTTTTTTGTTTGTTTGTTTAAATTTTTAACAGGAAAGAGCATACCCAGATCAGACCCCACTCTTCTTCTATCCAAAGTTAGAAAAAGTAACGGAGCACTATTGAATGCAGCCTTGGTCATCCTCCTTTATTTCACAGGCATGAATTACAGGCAGAGATCTATGGTACCACCTTTGGAGTTCAGCGGGTCCCGGAGGAATCCACTGGTGAAGAGCATTAATCAAGTGTTATCACTGGAACCGCTCGCTTCCGCACACACCAGCACACAGCATTGTTAGCCTGCTCCTCGGGCAAGGTTTACTTTAAACATACCAACACAATGCCTGCTCCCATTCCTCTGCAGCAACTGCAAGAGCGAGACGCTGCTGCCTCCTACCCTTCGCAGCGATAAATGAGCTTGCTGCTCTCCCTCCCTCGCCCCAGAACACACAGTGCACATTCTGCAGCCACTTAATACCAGCTTAGCAGCAGCACGCCTCGCGTGCCGAGGCCTGGAGCGGAATTCTTCCTGACAAAGGCATCCAAGTTTACATTTGTGCTGCTCCTCGGCCTCACCATCCACTCACCTGGCCTGAGGCACCAACGCACTGCTCCGCTGGACCCACACGGGCTGGCTCGCAGCCCCAGAACAAGGCTCTCATCGAGCTGGGGTCCCTCTGAAAAGTAGACTCTCTGGTGTTGAGACAGAGCACGGCAGGGGCAGAGCTCCTACTGCCAAACCAGCTCCTTTGCAGCAGAGGAAACCCGTTGACACCTTGGTTTGGAAAAGTCTTTCTGCATCCATCTCTGCTTCAACCTCGTGTGCAGCCTGCTCTGCTCTTCAGACAGAACCTTCTCCAAAAAGGTCAAGTTCTGTAACTCCCCAGAGAAGACAGGAACTGTGTTCCCCTTGTTCATTCTTGCCACCTTGTGCCTAACAGCCAGGCGTGTGCTTCACTGCCACCAACAGCCTCAGTGACACTGACACTGCTCGAGTAGGACATCATTGCCCCAGGGACCTCCCCACACATCATTCCTAGCACGTAGGGCAGAAATGGCAGTGGTGCCCATTGCAGCACTGGGGAGAGACTGTGGCACACAACCAGCACACCCCCAGGGGAGGGTGCTTACCCCCAGTCTACAGAAACCCCACAAAAATCCACCTTTGAAAGACCTATTTGCTGTATTTGCATACACTCAAACGCTTCTATAAACTGAGAAAGCTACATTATGTGCTTAAGGTACAGACCCTCTGACCTGCCTTACATGGATTAACAACGTGTTTACAACTAAATTGTGACAAAAAGGGAGAACCTTCATACTCCCAACTGAAACATTCCTCCACAAGCTGTCACTGCAAACCAGAGAGATTTCACAGCTCGCAGAGGTGACAGACAGAAACAGAAGATGCACAGAGGGTGAACAGAAAGCAAGCCAAACGCTTCCAAAAATTACAACAAACTGCCTTGCTCTGATTAGCTTTTCCCAGGGACTCTGTGGGGAAGGGATGGTGGCTTTCCCAGCAGGACCACTGATGGGGGAAGAGTTAAGACACAGAGAGCGCTGCTTCGCTGCTGCTTTCGGGGGGACTCGAGTGCAGATGACTCGAAGCAGAGTTGTCAAACTCAAATCCCAACAATAACGGTGTCTGAGGAGTTTTCAGCTGTTGTTTTGCAGTGGAAAACCAAACCAAAAGCAGAAGCATTTTTAAAATAGCCTAAAAACAGCTGAGAAATAAAAAGTATTTAGATGGTAACGTGATAAACAGTCTGCAGTGCCGGGTTCAGGCCTACGTCCCCATGTTGACAGCTACAGGCAGGTGTAGGCTGGTGATTTTCAGTAGATAAAAACACACTTTTAAACAACCTTGCATCTCAAATGACTGTCAACTTTTGTCCCAGACTTGACTGGGTCACAAGGCCCCCTTACATAGCAGTGTCTGTCAGCACTGGATTTCAGAAGATTATTCAGAGCACATTCCTCGACAGAAAGCATTTTTCAACCAACGTAGCCATCCGCAGTTACTAAGGATTAGCGCCAATATACACAGAAACACACACTTTTTCCCCTTCTCCTGAAGTGTGAAAGAAGCTTAATGCTTCACTGGCTAAGATGGAAGCAGAGAAAACACAGTATCTGCAGTTTGTAAGACCAGCTCTTAAAAGAAGCACTGAAGAACAATGCTGCTCCTCTTCAAACTCTTTATCTCCAAACACAGGGGTCGGGAAGAAGCAGAGGATCCATCCCACTTCTCCCTATCTTTTCTCTGCAGCTCTTCTTTAAGTCCTGCCTGTGCCTAGGAATTCAGGGGGAGTGATGGCACCGTAAGAGGAGCGACACCTGGGATGACACCTTCACAGGACAAACCCATAGTGTGGAATTTCCTAGCCCTCTGCTGTGCTGTTACACACTGCAGACACACAGAGCTGCCCAAGGATGGGGCTGCAGCAGGAGAGGGACCTGCTACAAAATAAGCAAGAGTTTAGGGCACAAGCCTACACCTTTTCTACACCTCAGCAGGACTTTCCGTCCCTGGTGCTGCCAGAACAACCCCTCCACCGACCCAGAACGAACCCAACCTAACACACAGCACAGAGATGCTTTCAAAACTGCGGGGCAAGTACCTACACACCGTTGTAACCATGCACAGCAAACTGCTCTGCATCTGACAGTGATCCACCGCTGTGGAAAACCATCCACTGCCATGTCACACGATGCAGCCCGTATGTGCCTCCTCCAGTACGTCTGCACCATTCAGCTGCTCACACATCATGCTGGTTATGGCAGTAACTGCAAAGATTTAGATGGGAACCTGTGCCATTATTAGATATTACATTGTGTATTACAATTACAATTCTGGGACCCCAGGCCCTGCACGTCATTACAGACCCATCCCCAAGAAGATGATGGCATCTGCAGAGCTATGCTAACGTGAAGTGCACGTGGAATATCGCTGCCCATGGCAAAAGCCTGGGCAGAATCAAGAAGGCCTTTGGAAAGGCCTGTCAGAATCCTGCTGCTCTCCCCTCGAGTCCAGAGCTGCACACCAGCCACATCAAACCCCCACAGCACCCGCTCTGACACTGACCACAAAGAGAACGTGACTGCAAACTATTTACTGATGAGTAGTTTTTCCAAGGCAGTAGTGAGTATGGACTGCTAGAAGTAAATTAGCACAACCATATCCTTGAAATTAATTAATGTCTAGAAATAAGGAAGTTATTTTGTGAGCTTACAGCGTAGCTCCCACGTCAACCTGAAGAATTACAAGTATGAGTAACTAGCTGGTGCTGGCTGACAATGTCAGGCTCGATGGGGAACCCCTGAGCCCTCCAAGCAACAGCCGAGTTTGCCAACACAGACAACACCCCGATATTAGGTATCCTGACAGTTTGCAGCGCGAGCACTACTCCTGTCTGTCCCAGCAGACGGTGGGTTTAGCAGAGCGAGGGTAAACACACCGCAGACAGCAGCACGGCCCAGGCAGCTGTCTGACAAAGGCTAATTTAGCAACCTGTTTACAGCTGGAAAGAAAACTTATCCCAACGCAGATGCCAACTTGGCAAAGGCTTAATGAAATCCTCTAAGGTCAAACCGAGTTCTGTTGGGAGGCAATAAATACTTGCTAGTCCACCCCCACACGCGCCTGCCAGGAAGAGGCTCGCTGGGAGCAGAGCCCCAGCCCTCCCTTGGGCTTACAGCGCTGCTGCCCCACCGGCAGCCTCCTCCCCACCGACTTCAGGGGGAAACTCTGGACTCGTTTTGTTATCATAATCACCGTCAGGGTGAATCACTCCTAGGAAAAGCAAGGCCTAAGTTCATCTCTCCTCCAAACCCACCATCTACAAGGGTAGGGGAATGGAAAAAACACTGCTTTACAGCCAGAAAATCCCTACCCCGGTCAGCACTGAAATCCCCGCCAGCACAAGACATCCTGGCCGGAGAATGTGTGCATCAAACCACACTACAGCTGTACACACATCTCCACAGGCTCCTGGAGAGCAGCAGCATCTGCACTAACACCATCTATATTCCATTGACATTGGGATTTGCACAAGAAAAGGAGAAATCTCACAGCATAATGTCTGAACTCAGCACTAACGAGGGTTAGGACACAATAACCTGTCATCTGAAATCCACCTATGGTTTTGAAGAGATTAAATACAGAAGAGAGGAAAGGGCCTTTCCTGTAGTTCTTTGCTATTTTCTGGCTGTTCCTCATTGTACTGAATGACAGGAGCCACCAGACTCTGTGTGGAGAGCCAGACTCCCCCCAAGCCTCCCAACAAGCCGGTGTCCAACACCCACAAACTGATTTGGATTCTACCTCAGTGTGGATCCCAGAACGTGGCTCCCAATCAACCAGCACTTCCAGGCGTTTTAATTTTGCAAGTGGTTCTATCCACAGCAGTCTGAGCCTACGTGTACAATCAAACAATGATTTCCAGCATCTGGATCTAAGTCTCATCTCATCAAGTCAATAAACCTCAGACTGTATTCCTTAACTCCACAGTTACTCTTAACTACACAGTTATTCTAAACTCCACAGTTTATCATTTGGGATTTTTGGAAATCCAGAGCCTTCCCCGAGCTACAAACACCAAACTCTATTCTGAAAACTGTTCCCACTGAATGCCAGTTCTCTGCCTCTCATGTAATTCTCACCTTTGAAGCTAAGTGTCCACTTTCTGTCTTATCATCAGAAGCAAGAGGAAAAAAAAAATGTTAACAGAAGAACCTCTAAAGGGGAATTAATCCAGATCACACATATGGATATAGGAGAACTGTATCCGCATTCTTAGCAGCACTAGAGCTTTAAGAGCTTTAGGTTATTTTAAGAGGCAAAAGGCAGACAGCAACATCTGACACCGCAGAGGGTAACCATGACTTCACACTTACATGGAACTCGGTTGTATTGAGAATGTGACGACCATCCGGACTCCAGCATGAAGCCACCAACCCCGCCGAGCCCTCGTCTATCTTACAGTGCCAGTCCGGCTGCTCCAGGGACCAGACCTGGGGGCGGAGGGGAAACCAAGCACACACCAAGAGAAGAGCTCATCAAACCCCTGCTCAGAGAGCACGCTACAGCTGAGAACAGCTTCCCGCACCCCAGAGGTGAGGGAACCTCCCAAACCCTGTGGCCATGAAGGACTGGCGCTGGATCCCACTACAGAAGTAAGTCCCCCACCTCGGTGTGTTCCTGTGAATTGCAAACTAAGGTGGGTGGGTTTCTTTTTCCCCCCCTGTGACAAATATGCTGAACAACAATCACTTGAAAAAAACATAGGTTTAGCCCATTAAACAAGTTTGCTTGTACTTATTTCCTACTGAACTAAGGAATCGCCAAGAAAATCTCCAGCTATGATTTCTTTTGATAAATATTTTTGGTGGAGTTCTTTTCAGTTGGTTTGGTTTATGGTTTGGGTTTGTTTGTTTTGGGTTTGTTTGGGTGGTTTTTTTTCCAAACTATGATGTTTGTGGTGGTTGTTTTAAAACAACTGGCACGCTGGGCTGTCCTCCAACCCTGCCTTACCAACAGCAAGGTCGGTTACTTTGGCAAAGGCACCTGAAGTGCCGGTAAGCAGCTCCCCCTCAGGGCACACACAGACCCCCAGGAGGAGGAGGAGGAGGACAGGTCCTCTGCCCGGCTGTGTCCTCACCTGAACGATCCCACGCTTGTACATGGCACACAAAATGAAGAGGGAATCCGAGGACCACTCGATGTACTGGATCTGGTCCAGGCAAGTGTAGAGCTGGAGGATCTGGAGAGAGCTGGCATCCCGGACCACCAGGCGGTACTGCACCCCCGACGCCTGGGCAGGAGAAACCCAGAGCTGAGCCGGGCACCGACCCCGGCTGAGGACCCTGGCGGTCCCCCGTGCCCCCACCCCGGGACCAAGCGCTGTGCCCGTGGAGGGGGTTAATCTCAGCAAGGCTTGGGGTGTGCTGTGCTCTGCTGCAAACTACGGCAAAACTCCTTACACCGGCGGGGGAGGGAGAGGGGTGGGGGGGTAGATTACTGCAAAGAATCTTCATTCATCCCGCTTCACTAATTGGATTGTTTAAGAAATTACTTTTTGCCTCATAACTATTCATTTCATTGATTAACTTTAATCAGGTCCCCATTTTGGAGACCGTTGTTGACCAAAAGCCTCTTAGCAAGCAAGCTCTGGCCAGACGGAGAGCCGCCGCTTCTCCAGTGCCCGGTT
>VZTM01017888.1:394192-436240 GCA_013400555.1 Jacana jacana | reverse complement strand
CCCGCCGCAGCCTTCCCAGCCTCCCCCCGCAGCCTTCCCAGCCTCCCCCCGCCGACACGGCGCGCCCCAGCACCCGGCGCTGAGCGCGGGCAGCATCCCGCGCTCAGGCGCTCCGGCTAATTGCTCCTCCTGCATTATTACTCCTCCCGGCTAATTACTGACGGGAGAACAGGCAGGGTGTCCCGCAAGGTTCCCCAGCTAGGACAGAGGGACTGCGGATTGCAGTAGAAATACGCCAGCCAGCAGGATGCTAATTGGGTTAGAAGGAATAAATACATGAAGTTTGGGGAGAAGGGGCGCGGGGCCGCGGCTGCGGGGCAGGACGCGGGTGTCCCCTCCCAGCGCACAGAGTCCCTTAGGAAACACCCCCCGGGTCAGCGGCTGACAGCCTGGGTGCGGGATCCGGCATGCCTGGGTCCTAAAAATGGTCCTTCGGGCACCCAGCACAAAAGCTGGAGGCCACCGTGTCCCGCCCAGCGCTGGAGGGTACACGGTCAGCCTCACTGGGTCCCGCCAGCCTGTCCCCTCCGCACCCGGGGGTGGCAGCCAGCCCCTTGTGACTAACAGCCCAGCTCCCGTGGCCAGCGAGGGCAGCGCTCTGGCGGGATCCCAACTCCTTCTTTGGGGAATGCAATCACCCCCATTTAAAAAATAAACCTGGGGATGAGAGCAAACATTCGAGTCCTGTTTTCATTATGATTTAGGCGTTTAGCCCCCCCAAAAGTGGCTGCAGCGACTGCTGTATGTTTGGGGGCTGGAAAATGCATCTGGCGCTGCCCCTAAGGAAGGGACAGGAGGTGACAGCTGCTCTGCAGCCACCATCTGCCCTGGCTGGCCACCAGTGGGTGGCTGTGAGTCTCTGAAGGGGACAGGGTGACCCCAGCGTGTGGTCGATGGTCTCACCGCAGTGACACTGCTCCCTGTTCTCCCCGAGCACAGGCCAAGGGGCAAGTGACCAGTGAAACGGGGGCCTTTGAAAAGGGGTGACAGTGAGAAGGTGCGTCAGTGAGTTCACACAGTGCAGACAGCGTCCTGGCTGCTGGGTTTTTATCCAAAACGTGCCATCTTCACCTGCTGCCACTCCACGTGTCTCCTGGCAAACCAGTTTCTCCCAGCGTGGGACGCAGCGGGGTGAAACGCGGGACACGTGCTGCTCCCCGGGCAGGCCGTCCCGGTCCTCTGCACCCTGGGGGAGATGAGCTGGTCATTTCCACCAAGGCGAGCACAAAACCAACCCAGCCATCGACCTGGTGAGGGGAGGAACCTGCCTTGGAGGGTCCACGTCCTCTCCTTCCTCTCTCCACCAGGATTAACCCCTAGCAGCTGCCTCGGCCACTGCTGCAGCCCCGAGAGCCCGCTTGCCCCCGAGTCACTTTGGCACCGGTGACCAGCTTAATTCCCCGGCACGCTCGGCTGAGCATTCCCCACCCCCTTGCAACTGCCTCCTACTCCAGGAAGGAGCGCCCGAGCCTTTGCCTCACTTTTCACACAGCTTTCAACAGCTCCAATGTCATTGCCTAGGCGACCGGGACGCTACCTGATTGTAGTGCAGTAAATAACCTAGATCCTCAATCCCAGGCCGCTCCTCTCCGCGGGAAACCTCCGGGGGAACTCAAAACGCCTGGGGAGCCAGAGCAGGTAGGAGGAAAAAAAAAACAAAAAGGAAACTCCTAGCTACTTGTGTGTGTGAGTTAACTCAGCACGACCCTCGCTGGAGTGCTCAATAACGCAGCTGGAAGCTGGTTTGGGGCTGCTTTGCTTTGCGGGCTGGTTACACGATGTTAAAGAGCCTTGGAAAGTTTGTTCCCAAGTGCCTTAGATACAGAGGTCAGGCACTTGTGGAGGAAAAAAAGGGCAAGCCTTGAATGGGAAAAGCAGAGTGGGGCTGGGAACCGGCAGGATGCTGGGGCTGGGTACCAGTGGGATGCTGAGACTGGATACTGCCGGGATGCTGGGGCTGGGTACCAGTGGGATGCTGTGGCTAGATACCAGTGGGATGCTGAGGCTGGGACTGGGTACTGGCAGGATGCTGAGACTGGGTACCAGTGGGATGCTGAGACTGGGTATGGGCAGGATGCTGGGGCTGGGTACCAGTCGGATGCTGAGTGGGATGATGAGGGACTGGGTACTGGCAGGATGCTGGCTGGGACTGGGTACCAGTGGGATGCTGAGACTGGGTATGGGCAGGATGCTGGGGCTGGGTACCAGTGGGATACTGAGGCTAGGTACCGGCAGGATGCTGGGACTGGGTGCTGGCAGGATGCTGGGACTGGGTGCCCACCACTGAATGCTTACATAGGGCTGATGCTCATCTGCCAGGGAGGGAGGGAGGGAGAGTTGGCTGGTTTAGCCTCCTGCCCCGTCACGAGCTGCCTGTCCATCAGGAGTTCTGTCCAACCTGCCTGCTCCTTGGAAAGACAATTTCTATCCAAGTGAAACGGCTTCTGGACCCCAGTGCAGGCTCCTGAGATTCACGGGCGCTGCAGGAGCCCTGCTCACTCTTGGTCACTTTTACAAGCCTCATTTTGCAGGGATGAACATAATAACCTGGGAGAAACGAGCAATAGCACGGGGTAGCGTTGGCAGCGTGGGAATTGCCTGCATTTTGCAAATGTTAACTTTTTGCTGTGGGCTGGGTGAGCCCGATGGTCTGTGTCGTGCAGAGGAGGGGAGAAGTTTCCCACGCCATCAGGTCATACATGGCAGCTCAGTGCGAGAGAGTTGAAAATGGCTCTCAAAAGTCTTCCACCCTCAGGATGGGCCAAGAGTCTTGAGGAATGAGGCATAGCCCTGCTACACAGGTTTTGTGCATTTATCTCCCTTTGAGGTGGCTGCAAACTGCTGCAGTTGGGGTGGCAGGGGAGCGATGAGCACGTTATTGCCCACTGAAATAGCAAGAGGCATTTCTAAGTGCCTAAAAGTGAGGCTTAACGTTGAGATCGAAGATGCTCCTCCCAGAGAGTGCAAAAACTCAGCTGCCAGGCGCGACTCTCAGCCCCTCATTCTGCCCGTGGTACCCGTTGCCTTCCTTGTAGTGGTAAAAGAAGGAAGTGGAAATTATAATAATTCTCAGAATATGTTCAGCCTGTGGTTAAAACACAAACCATGGGCTGAACCAAGGATGGTTGAACACATGCAAGTTCATCTGCTCTGCTTCTCCAGAGAGTTGTTCTCCCCTCTCAGGGTGGCCACAGTGGACCTTGGTGGGTGCTTTTCACCTCCTTGTGTCCCTGGGACTGGGGGAGAAATGGCTGCTTTAGCTCAACTGTGCCTTTCAACAGAGCCAAAGTCACGACAGTGGGGAAAAGATGAAGGACACTGGGGTTTTTTTTCCACACTAATTCTTTGGCAATCACTTCAGTGGCAATGGGCAGAAGGAACCGGTCCCTGGAGCGACCCTGGGGGTGTCAGCCCCTATCCCGGTGCTGAGCCATCAGCAGGCTGAGCTGAGCTGAGCCCCAGCACAAGCAGAGGTGGTGGATGGCTGCTCTGCAGGCTTTGTCTCTGTATTCCTGGCCTCTTTTTTTCCTGAGTGCGGTTTCCCTGCAATGCCCTGACCAGCAACAGAGGGAAGCAGCAACCCAGGAACAGTGGAGCCAGCCTGGGAAGTGAAAACGGGGGATTACTCCAGCTGCCTCCTCCCTGCTTTGCAGGTTTTGGTCTTTCTTCCTCCAGAAACCTGCAATAAATCCCATGCGTGTCCTCCCCCAGCCGCCTCAGTGACAGCCACGTCCTGGGCCGTCACAGGGAGCATCCCCTGCCACCTCCCTGCTGTGTCGAGGCAGAAGGGATGGAGGACCCTTGGCTGCACTGTTCCCTAGGCAAAACGATCTTAATTAGGTTTAACGAGCAGGTTGGGGTCTCTGGAGGTGTTAAATCCTCCTGGTGGGGGGTTGGCTGAAAAACTCCTTCTGGCAGAAGTTGAGGTGACACCTCGGGTCCTTCTTTTGGTGCTGGGAAGCAGGTGACATCAGGGAGCTGTCACAGTTATGGCAGAGGCAAAATAGTCCCCAAAGGGTCCTGGGGGTCTGGAAGGGGTAGAAGAGCTGAACCTGGGTTGTGGCTGATCTCGAGCTCAGTCACTGCTGTTGTGTTGAGCCCCAGGTTAGTCACCTCCCAGTGCCATTTGCATAGCCTGTCGGCACTGGGATGGTAATTACATCTAGTAATGCCTCTCAAGCAATGTGGAGTTAGTCTCTGAGGCTCTTCCTAGTTCACCTTTAATTAAGCTGTGCCAGAGGACATCTACAGTGATGGGGTGCTTTGTCCTTCTGCCAGACCTCACTCTCTTCAGAGGTCCCGACTTCCTGGATGTGAATGCCTCCACCAGTCGCTGTGCAATGGGACTCCAGAGGGCACCTTGGCTTAGAGTAAATTACACTCTCATCACCACTGTGGCCAGCCTGGGGCAACACAATTTGCAAAGTCTTCTGTGGTTCTTCACCATCCTAGATGCCCGCTGGTGGGCTGCCATTCTCGCTGTGGAGGTGCTCCCCTGGGAGGAGCAGTGATCCCTTTGTGCCATGGAGTTTAGAGCTCAAGGGTGAGAAGGTGCCCACCTGGCCATGCAGCCGCCCCTCGTGCTTTGAAAGAGAAAGGGAACTTCTGAAACGCCCTTAAAATACTCAGATTTTTTTTTTCCCTTTCGAAAACGAGGGCAGCCACGTGGTTAGAGCTGGTGTCACCCATCATGACCACGCAGCCGGGGCGGTGCAGATGTGCTTTCTCTGCTGAAGCTCCTTCCTGAAGTTGCCACTGCCCTGGGCCAGGGGAAGCAGCATGGAAGAAGGGTAAGGCCACCAGCAGTTGGCTCTAGGCTTTTCCCTTCCTCAGAGCGGTCGTGTAGGTCGTTTAGTTTCTCTCTGTGTCCCACAGGGGGTGAGGAGGGATGGGGGGACACCAGACTCTCACCGCTGGCTGCTCTGTGATGGGACCCGCGGGGCAGGAGCCCTCCTGGAGGAGCATCTGTGGGTGCCTCCTCTGGCTGAGGCAGCAGAAAGCAAGCCCTGCTTTCGTTTCACCTCCTGACTGACACAGAGGGGCCCAGGCGACCCCGAGCATCACTCAGTTCGAAAGCGGCTGCCCCCGCGATCGGCATCTCCTGCCCCAAAAGCAGGAAGTTTTTGGGCTTTCACTATTAGATGTCGGTGAGGAGTTGAAAGGAGATGCTGAGGCTGCTGTGGGTAAAAGGAGTAGCTGGACGGTGCCTGGGGCACGTCCGTGTCAGGCAGGGCAGGGCAGGGGTCCTGCTGCTTCTAGGAAAGGGAGGAGAAGGAGGAAGAAGAGGAGGAGGACCGCATGGCGGGGAACCCAGCAGGGGTTCAAGATGGCTCCGTGACATCTTCCGCTCCCGCGCTGGGGCCGGGGAGGTGCTGGGCACAAAGGGAGAGCCGAGGGGTGCTGCGTGCTCCCTGCTGTGTTGAAAGAGGACAAAAATATTGTCCAGGGGGAACAGGCCACATCGAGGAGGACTCTGGCTATGCCTCCGCAGCAGGAGGTGAGGAAGGCTCTGGCTGAAGAATGGGCTTTCCCACCGAGGTCCCGCGTGCGTTCTGGGGTGAATGGCGCTCATTCTCCCACCACCTCTGCCCCGTCTGCAAAGCAGGGGTAACCTTCCTGCCTCCTTTCATTGCTTGGGGGGGGCATAATATTCCATTCAATACTGCTGGCAAGCTGCTTGGGAGCGGGGAGGTCATTTTAATGTCCGAACAAGTAAGATTTGGGACATCTGCCTCGTGGCTTCACCATAAGCTTCGCTATTCACCTGGGTGTCTCTCCAGGTTTTGTGCCTTTAGGGATTTGGGGGCATTTGCAACTAGAGCTTCCTGAGAAAAATACCTTATCCTGTTGGCAAAGGACGTTTGTGGGTTAAAAACTTCCCCATGCCCAACACGGACAAACCAGGATCAGGGCCCAAGGGCTACATCAAAATAGAGCACAGGCGGACAAGGATGTTACACAGACTGGCATTTGGGGTACAGCCCGTGGTCTGGATTTGTGGCACTGTGTGCTTTGGGGATGGGAATGCCTTTCCTGTATCCCTGGATTTCCCCCCCCCCGGAGAGCGGAGCCCACGCCGTGCAGCCCTTCAGCCCCCACCGGGGCTGTGACACGGGGCTGTGACACGGGGCTGTGACACGGGGCTGTGACACGGGGCTGTGACACGGTACCTTCAGCTCTGCTTCTGGATGCAAGAATATTTTTACTTTTTTTCTTGAGGTTTCAGTCTGATTCAGAGCAGATACTCGAGAGTTTGATTCAGAGTTTGGTGTTGCAGTGTCTCACCGGGGAGCCCCGGCTCTGCCAAATGAAGCTGGCCCAAGGTGACCACTGAGGACAGTGGTGGGGAGCTGTAAACCCCCTACACAGGAGCCTTGAGTCACCCTGGGTGAGTGCTCAGCAGAGATGGGCTCACGTCCCAACACTGGCCACCCTGGCCCTTTCCAAAATACCCCCGTATTGGTAAGATATACCCACTGGCCGGTGATGTCATCATCAGAAATACCACCCCTATGGGAAAACCTGGCAGTTTGATTTCAGCATCTGTAGTCCTGCTCTGCAGTGGAGGCATTTCCAGCCTTCTCTTGTCCTCTGATGTGAGGTGTCCCTCTGGCAGTGCTAACCCTGCTGTTTCTCTTGGTCCCTAGAGTGATTTATCCCCTGTCTGACTCCCCCTCGGTGAAGATGTCCCAGTCCTCTCCAGCTGATGAAGGCACAACGTTTGAGCACCTCTGGAGCACGCTGTAAGTGGTGGTCGTGGTTTATTCCGAGGCAGAAGTGGCCTTAGAGCTGGCATTGGTGTCTGACGCTGTGTCTCACGTGCAGGGATACCTGGGGGTGGTGTCAGGGCTGGAGCACAGGTCCCCTCCCAGATGGAACGCTTGCCTTGCCTGGGACCAAGCCTGGGAGGATGTGTTCTTACTCATCAGTCTTCACTCATCAGGTCATGACGAGTGGCTGCATAATTAAGATGGCTATTTTCTAAAATTAAGCATCTTTTAGCCACACCAAGACTTTTGCAAGTCTCCTGGCCATTGAGCCTCACCCTCCAATCCAACAAGGGAGAAGGACCGTGCTCCATTTCACCCTCTTTCCTCCTTGGCACCCTCTCGCTTAAGGCCACCCCGAAGGGACAGGTACACCACAGCAGTTGGGTAAATGAAAAACTTCCCGGGTCTCTGCTTGCTTTACCCAGCAGGCAGCAGTTTGCCTGAGCAGAGCCTGCTCTGCCACGTGGAAATAGGAGCGGCGGATGGAGGGAGAGGTTGAGGAGGGACCCAGGTTCACAGGAGCGCGGGTTGCTGGTGGTGGTGGTGGTGCGGGCTGTGCCTCAGAGCTGGGGGGCTGACTGCTGCCCCCCTTCCCCACAGGGAGCCAGACAGCACCTACTTCGACCTCCCTCCGTCCAACCACGCTGGCAGCAACGATGCCTCCAACCGCACCGAGGTGACGATGGACGTCTTTCAGATGAGGAGCATGAACGACTCGGTCATGGTGAGTGCTGGAATGGGACCTGCATCAAATACAGCCCAGCTTCCCTGCAACGGGCTGGGGGGGACAGCTTGGGGGCAGGGGGGTGGGATGTTTGCTGGAGCACAAACCCAACCCAAGCACCGTGGGTGCAGCCCTCTGTCCACTGGGAGAACCTGCAGTCGATGGCCGTGCCACAGGTCTGCAGTGGGTGGTTCCCTAAAAGAGTGGCTGCTTGTTGATTCTGGAGTTTGGGGTTGGTTTTTTGTGTGTGTGGTTCAACCCAGTGATCTCAGAGGTCCTTTCCAACCGTGACAATTCTGTGATTATCGCTGCAGGTGGCAGCGGGGGCTCTGCGCCATAAGGGTGGTGGAGCTCCAGTTCCTCAAGAGGGGGAGAGGGTAGTTTGCTCCAGTTTAAATACGCCGTGTAGTAAAAGCCCTGGGTAAGCTGCTGGTGAGGCAGAGCTGCTGGAGAAGCACGTTGTCTCCCAGGTCTGTGCTGTTGCCCTTCCCTCTGAGAAGCTGCCATGTCTCAGCCTAAGGCAAAGGGTTTAAAAAGCAGCTTTAAAAACCAGTGCAGGATGGCCGGGTCACTGGTGCAGGTTCAGTGCCCCGAGCAGGGTGGCCTCCTGGGAGCATCCCTGAGGCTGTGCCAGCATCGGCAGCGTCTCCCTCCAGAAAGCGGCCGTTTCCCTCCTCGCCAGCTTGCCTCCCCTCCCCCAGCCCTCTTTTTTCCCTCCCTTTTCTCTCGCTTTCCCTCCCTTCCCCGGCCTTTGTCTGCAGCGGGGCGGGAGCCTGGCAGAGGGAGCAGGCGGGGGCGGTGGTGCTAATTGGGGAGCTGCCCCTCGCTGGGCTCACCGTCGCCTTTCTTCTTGTTCCTGTTGTCACCAGAGCCTAAACCAGCAGGATTTGGTGCTTCCCGGGATGCTGCCATGGCTGGGCCAGCCCTGGCCTTGCTGGGCTGCTCACAGACAGGGCAGAGCCAGCCCATGCTCGGGATAATGAGCCAACAGTTAATATTTACACTGGCCCCATCGTGCTGCCCAGTGCTGCCCAGTGAGCCCTGGCCACTGGCATCATCACAGCACGTGGCGGGGTGACATGTGTGGAAATAAAGGCACAGACAAGGTGGTGCTGCCGGGCTGAAAGGCAGGAGAAGAGAGAGAGAGAGGAGCTGGGGCAAGGGGGCTGCTCTGTCCCTGCTGGGACTTCTGCTGCGCCCAGTGGTTGGTGGTGACGGAGGGGGATTGTGGGGAGCAGCGGGTACTGGTACTCAGTGGTGCCAGGTGGCCACCCAAACACCCTGTCACCTGCCCTGCAGACGGGTGTGATGCTCCTTCTTGGCCACTGGCTGACTTTGTGGGTCTGTGCGTGCACCATGGGTGCTGGGAGGCGGGTGGTGCAGGCTGGTTCACCTTTCCAAACACACCGTGTCACTGAACTGCTCACCCCCTCCAGCACACAGCCTTCCACGCTGGGGGCTGGCTGAAGGAAACACCCTCCCCCCTTCTGCTGCGAGTCAGAAGGAAATCTGCCCCATCACTCCAGATCTCTATATATCCATCTATCCACACCCATCCATCTAGATATCTATCCATATCTGTCTGTCTAGAGATCTGCCTGGCCATCTATCTCCATCTATCCATAATCATCCATCTAGATATCCATTTATCCCCATCTGTCCATATCTAACCATCTAGATATCTGTCTAACCCCTGTCCACACCAATCCATATCAATTTATGTCTGTCCATCTAGATATCCATCTCCATCTATCCATATCTACCCATCTAGGTATCCATCTATCCCCATCTATCCATATCTACCCATCTAGATATCCATCCATCCCCCTCTATCCATATCTATCCACCCAGATATCCATCTCTCTCCATTTATCCCCATCTATCCATGCCTATCCTTCCTGACAGGGATACCTTCATACCTCTGAGCTCTGGAGCTGTCTCAGAGCCACTGCATCACCTGGTGGACACAAGGGCAGCCACCTCGGTCTGCCGGTGAAGGGTGCCAGCCCAATGGGTTTCCAGCCCAGTGTGGCTGCAAGCAGCTTTCTGGGGCGGAATCCGGTCGGATTTGATGATGGAGCTGGACCCCCGCTCTCCCTGCGGTGGGAATGGTTGGTATCGCCCAGTCCATCACTGGGCAAGCTGGGGCCTGCCCTGCGCTTTAATGAATAGTCATGAGGGACAGAAAGGGGTGGGCCCCGTTTTGTTGTTGGATGCAGCCGGTTGACAGAACTAAGGGAGATGAAAAAAGCAAAAAAGCCAACACAGGGCGGCACACGGGCGGCCACCGCAGCATCCCTGCCGCTGCCCGCCCCAGCCCCGTCCCGCCGCCCTCCTGCCCTGGCCGTGCCTGCCCCGACTCCATGACTCCCGTGGCGGGACGCTTCCCAGCGCTCCCTGAACCCCGAGGTGACTAAAATGCTGTACATCAGCGACCCGATGCAGCATTACACCACGGTAGGTGCTACCTGCTCTTTACGGGTTTTGCCTCGCCGCCTCTTGTTTGCAACCACCCTCCGCCGCCGGGGCCGGACTTGGGCACAGCTCTGGCACTGCTGCTGCCCAGGACATGCCAGGGGCTGGCCATGGCCTGAGCCTTCCTCCGTCCCATGGCTGCACGGAGGAGCTGATGCTGCTCCGGCCCCGCCGTGGACCGTGGGATGCTGCAGCCTCAGCGTTGCTCTCCTGCTTTGCCTGGTACATTCAAACCTTTGGTGCAAAGGGTCTGGGCTTCCTTGCCCGGATGGGAAAGGTATTAGCTGGAGCATCCTTCTGAGGAACGCCCAGTGGTGCTGGGCATGACCAGCACCAGTTTCTCTTCCACCGGGGATGTCCTGATGGCATGCATCCGTGGCCCCAGGCAGCTTTCCTGCCCTGGGCTGACGCCTCTGGAAGGGCAGAGCAGATGAAACGGTACTTGCCACCTGCATTTTCGCATTGTTCCTGCTCTGGCAGGGGGATTGGACTAGATGATCTTTCAAAGTCCCTTCCAATCCCTGACATTCTGTGATTTCCAGCCCTGTCCTGAAGCGCTGAGGCTGCTCTCTCCACCAAAAGGCTTGTGTGCCTGCTCTCTGGCATCCCGAAGAGTTAGATCCAGGCAGAGATGCTGTTGGAGGCAGAAAGGTGCGGTGCTGTGCTGCGCTTTCCCGACCAGAAATGACTTGACTCCTCTTTCTTCGGCCGTAGGTGTGCTGGTGTAAAGCACACCGGTAGCGGGTGGGTGTGCAGGGCAGCGCTGTTTCTCGGGAGGTCGTTGTGGCAGTCATGGCAATATTTATATAGGTGTGGGGATAAACATCTCTGTGTGTATGTATATATTTACAGGCTTACAAACACAAGGGCTGTGTCGGGTTTGCTGACACACACACACACAAACACTCTTGCCTTTGGTTTGGCTTTTAAGAGAATGTTTCCAAAATGTAGTCGATTTCTAAGAACAAGTTGTCGTTTTTTCTCCCTTCACCCTACTCTGGGTGTCCCAGCCAGCAGATCTGCAGAGCCCCGGCACCCAGGGCGCTGCCTGTTGGTCTGTGCTGGCAGGGGAGATGCTCTGGGTCCCCCAGCTCCTCTTGTGTCCAAGGGGTCGGTCTCTTCTCCCAAGGAACAAGAGATAAGACAAGAGGAATCGGCCTCAAGTGGTGCCAGGGGAGGTTTAGGATGGATATTAGGAAAAGCTTCCTCACCAAAAGGGTTATCAAACCTCAGAAGGAGCTGCCTAGGGAAGTGGGGGATCTCTGTCCCTGGAGGGATTTAAAAGCTGGGCAGATGTGGTGCTGAGGGACACGGGTTGGTGGTGGGCTTGTCAGTGTTGGGTTGATGGCTGGACTCGATGATCTGAAAGGTTCCTTCCAACCTGGGCAATTTCCCGGCTGTTGCCCATTTCCACGGGAGATGAGCAGCCCCGGGAGGACATGTGCTGAGCTCCACAAGGGCAGCTCCAACAGGCAGGTAGCCCAGGGCACATGTGTGTCCTCGTCCTTGGGGCTCTTCCCTTCTCCCGAGGGAGACAGGACAGCTCAGGTGTGATGCTCGTGGATTATTTGGGCTGTGGATCAGCCCTGACAAACAGCAATCCCTTTTCCCCTGGATGCTCTCCTCCTCTCCGAATCCTGAGCTCTGCTTCCCAAGGGGGGTTCTCCTGCCCACCACCCAGCCACTGTCACCTGCCACTGAGGCCACCCTGGCCCTGCTCTCCCTGATGGCTTTCCACTCACAACTAACAACCATTTTGCTGAAGTTTGTTGTGACTTTTCCTCCAGGTGAAGCCTGGGATCCCAGAAAGCTTGGATGGGGGTGGTTTGTCTTTGGCAGGGCTATTTATAGAGAGGCAGGAAGGAATAGAGGGGTTTGTGCACATATTTTAGGGGAGAAAATGGCTGTATGTGTAAAAACAAGCCAGATCTTGTTCAGCATTCCTCCAGTTAGTCACAGGCTCCAACGACCTTGTGTGAGATGCAGACAAGAGGAAAACTTCCCTGGAGAAGGATGATTGCCTTCAAACCATTATGCATCGTAGAGGTGTGGGTGAGGTTGGGATCCCAAGTTAAAACACGTCCCGTGATTCCTAAGCCGTGAGCCTTGCCGCCCTTCTGAGGAGAAGGTGGATGGCTGAGCCTGCTGGCTGTCCCCACTGCTGCCTCCCAGTAGATCCCAGTTTCCCAGCCGGTGCTGGTGGCTGGAGGGATGTGGGGGCTGGAGCTGGGTGAAGGGGGGAGCGCAGGCGGGTGGCCCCGTTCCTCCTCCTCTGTGTGCTGGGGGCAGCTAGGGTGACAAGTGACAATGCCACAGCCACTGGTGGCAGCATCCGCCACTGGGACAGCCAGAGCGCTGGCGGCTTGGGAATACCGGGAGAGGAACCCTCGAGCAATTCTGGAACTGCAGATTTCTGGGGAAAAAAACCCATCCCACTTGTTCGGAGAAATATTTACATTTGGGGTATTGATTATGTTTTTTAACTGTTGGTTTATGCCTCTACTCTATTAAAAAAAGGAGTTTCTGGGGTCTGACCTTCAAAGATGAAGGCCGCTTTAGCCGTGCGGCTTTTGAGAGCGTAGCTCTGCTTAGGTGATGCCTGCAGATAAAAGAGCTGCCAGCTCGTACTGGAAGTGTCTGACAGCAGTTGTTTAGAAGAGAAATAAGAAAAACAGAATTGTAAAAAGCGAGGGTTAGGTCCCTCAAGCCTGGCATGAGAGCAATGCCTGCCGAAACGGGCAGGTTTCTGTGACCTTGCTGCATCGCTTTGTAGGTTTGAGGTTTTCCCCAAATTAGAGCTGGAACAGTGAAAGCCTCTGACAGCAAACATCCCAGCAAGGCAAGGAATTCCACAAACCACCATTCAGAGCTGGCTCCGCTTAGAGACACCCTTCCCAGAGTGGTGTGTGCCTGCATTCACTGGTGACAAGTGAAGGAGGGCAGCCGGAGAGCAGGTCACGGAGGGCTGGTGGCCACCAGGCACTGGCAATGAGTCCTGGGGCAGCTTCCCCAAGCCCCGAGGCTCTGCCCGCTGGAAAAGCCACCATGGAACAGAGCCCTGACCACAGGGACATCTCCCAAACCTCAGCAAACCCCCCAAAATCCCCGTCCCGTCCCCCGCTGGCACAAGGGTGCCTTTGCACAGCCGGGAAATCCAGGGATCGCGGCACCTCGCTGCCTCCCGGGAGGATGGAGCCGGTGGAAGGGGGGGATTTAAGCGTGTTGGGTTTATCCCTCACACGAGTGGTGACCTGTTTGGAACCCCAAGGGACCCCGAGCAGCGTTTTTGGCCGGCGTTCCCGCAGGCTGGCCCTTTAAGGCGGCTGTAACAGGACACCCGGAGCCCCGCAGGATCAGGATTGTGGTGGAGGTTTCCATCTCTCTAAACTGGCTGGTGTTTTCTATTTTTTTTTTTTTTTTCCCTCCTCCCCTTTTCCCTTCCTCCAGTCCCAGTTCAATTTGCTGAACAGCAGCATGGATCAGAGCATCGGCAGCAGAGCAGCCTCCGCCAGCCCCTACAGCTCCGAGCACACCTCCAATGTCCCAACGCACTCGCCCTACTCGCAGCCCAGCTCTACCTTCGACGCCATGTCCCCCGCTCCCGTCATCCCCTCCAACACCGACTACCCTGGTCCCCACCACTTCGAGGTGACCTTCCAGCAGTCCAGCACCGCCAAATCAGCCACCTGGACAGTAAGTTGCATGTCTTCTTACCTTGGCTACCGAGGCGAGCGCGGCTGCGAAGGCTGCTTTGGGCCATCACCCCAGTCTCTCGGCGGTGCTTGGCAGAGGGGCACGTTGGCACGGGGGGCTGCAGGACACGGCCACCACCCCACGGGGACTTTGCCCACACAGGTAGCCCTGGAAAGCAAAACGTGCCGGGAACATCAGTGCTTGCTTTTGGGGGATTTTCTCCAAAAGGGCTGTGAAGCCCAGAAGTTTGAAGGTAACTTCTCTCACAGCAGTTTCCTAAACTGCGGGTAAACGTCCCTGAGAAACACAAAGCTGGAGGGATGTCCTGGGGAAGGACCTGCCTTGTTCTCACGGTGCTTCCCCACACGTTTCCCGGCTGTCAGAGGTGAGACAGGGGGCGAGATGGACCCTCGTTCGCGTCTGCTGGGATCGTCCTCAGCTTTGCTGGAAATTCTTGCTGGGTATTCACAATCCCTTTTTCACCTCGTACCAGAAGGGTAACTTCATCTCTAGGAGTCACAGCAAAATAGCAGAGTGGGCTTTTAATCTCAGAGGGATGGCTGCCCAGCGCAGTGCTGTGGGACGTGGGCACAGCAGCTGGGTCCTGGAAGATGCCAGTGGGGCCCGTGTTGGACCAGCCACCCCTCTGAGCCAGCAGAGGAGTCCTCTGCAGCCTGGGGACCCAGGAACAGGGCAGAGCCTGTGACAGCTGCTTGGCTTTTTGTGGCAAAAGGTCCTAAACCAGCATCCTTGCTCCCGGCTCAGTGTAGCGCCGTCCCTATTTTTAAGAAAAAAACAGCAACTTGTGGCCAGTGTTGGAGGCATTTCTGCAGCAGACACCTCCCTGAACACCCAGGGGGGCTGCTCGCCGGCACACACCAGGCAGGTGGGCTTTCTCCTCCCAGAAACGTTATGGGAGCAGAAAGTCTGGGATGAGACAAGTGACACAGCGAGGGAGCCACAGGGTTCCCTCTGGGGGGGGTTGACATTAGCGCAGAACAGGCAGAGCAGCCCAGGAGCCATAATGACTCTGATTTTTGGAAGCTGGTGTGTTTAATTGCCAACACAGTCCTTCCCGTGGCAGAGGGGAAAGCGTCCCCGGGACGCGTTGGAGCGGGCTGTGCCGCGGTGCGGGTCCCGGTGCGGGTCCCGGTGCGCGGTGGTGACAGCAGGCGGGAGGGGACGGGCTGCGGCGGCTGCTGCAGCGGCGGGTCTGTCTCCTGGGAAAACCAAGGGGCAGGCAGAGAGGGAAACCCGGCAGCGAGCCGGTCTTTAAATACGGCCAAATTCACAGCTGGGGCAGCAGAGCAGCAGCTTCCCGGTGTCCAGTCACCGGAGCATCCCAGCTGAGCCGGGCTGACCGGGGGCTTGGGACCAGCCCCACCATCAAATATGAGTTGCCCTCATAGGAGTGATTAAGCTTTCACTCTTTTCCACTGTCTTTCCCTGCAAGATGTTGCTAAAGGATGCATGTCACTAGGCTTTGAATAATCTGAAGGTCCCCAGGGTAGGATGTGACTCAAGCCCAACCCTACCCCCACTGGGGGATAACTCACGTGGATTGAAAGTAAAGCTGACCAGGGAAAGGAGGCATTCCCGGGCCACAAAAGCATCCCAATGGCAACTAAACTCACAGCGTTGCAGGGTGTCTTGTCCCTGCACAGAGGGCTGGGAGGTGTCTGGTGTCCCCTCCCCACTGTCCCCAGCTCTCAGTGCCTGGGGGTAGCTTTGGGATGGAGCAGGCAGGGCTAGGCTGGGGTGCTGCAGGACACCCCAGGGACAGCACTGTGGGCATGTCCTGCACAGCCAAAGACAGAGTGAGCACCTACCAAGGGTACTCTCCGTGCTCTCTTTAATTAGCAGTAAGGAAATACCCTCCCCTTGTCCCAGATGACACACGTTGCAGCTGCAGGGAGTAAATTGGAAAAGCCACTAAGGTGGTTTTGGCCAGTGTCCCCAGAAGAGCAGAGGGAAGGAGCCATAACAGCCCAATTCCCTCACTGGAGTCACCTGAGATCTCTCCACAGCCCTAAACTGAGCCCAAACAGTCTCAGCATCACCCCGAGGTGATGCTCCTGGAGGTGTCGTGTCCTACAGGAGATGGGCAAATCAGGCCAGGATTAGCTTTTTTCTCCCCTCAAGCCTGGGTGTGAAGTCAGAGCAGCTGGTGCCACATGGATGCCATGGGAGCCCTCTCAGCCTCGGGGGGCAGCTGGACCCAAGAGGTGCCCAGCGAACACACCGTGGCAACCATCAGCACCTGCAGAGGATGCTCCCAGGGTGGGAGCTGAGGCTGCAGGGTGGAAGGGGAGACCCTCCTGGGAAGTGGTCCAGAGCAGAGGAGCTAAATGCCTGGAGTGGCTTTAATAACAGGGCAGGGCAGTCGGTGAGATGTGTGGAGCTCTGACCCCTGATGCTGGGATGACTGTGCATCCCCTGAACGCAGGCTGGCCACGGGACCAGTGGCCACCAGCCCAGATCTCACTGCGCTGGAGCTGAGCCTCACAGAGAGCAGAACAGGTCGGTGGTGTTTACCTTGGAGAGCGTGGGGGGTATTTCATTTGAAACGGTGAGCTCTGCGGTGGGTGCAGACAGTCCGGCTCAGCGAGGTTGCCACGGGACAAGCAGTCCTGCTGCGGTGACAGCCAGGTCCTCTCAGTGTCCCCCTGTCACAGCCACCCGGCTGCATTCCTAGTGCTGGTGCTTTCCTCCCACTGCCTTGAGCTCTGCGCTGCTGCTGCCGCGCTCGAGAGTCCGTCCTGGTTAAACAGGGAAGGGAATTCAACATAAACCACGTGTTTCATAGCACCAGTGGGTCAATACACAAATAATGTCTGTGGTTCTCTACATAAACTGTGAGGATGTGCACAGCAGTGCTCAGCAAAGAGCAGGAAAGCTCTCGGGAAGGAAAGCGAAACGTAGGGTGAGTGGGGCTGGGGACAGTGACACGCGACAGCTCAGAGAGGGTCCGGCCAAGGGAAGCCCAGTTAACCAGCTTGGTGCCCTAAAGGACATGCGTGGTTGCATCCTGTCAAAGGACCAGCAGGAAAAGGCACTGCCCGCTTCCCCTGCAGCTGGGGAAGCCTCAGGGCACTGGAATATTTTAAGATTAACTGCACTAAATAATTTTTGCCAGGGCTGTTGTGAGTGTTGAGCCTGAACTGGGCAGAGCACGGTGCCAGGGAACAGCTGGGGGCAGCTGGGAACCCCCCCATCCCGGGGGAAGGCCCTGCCAGACCCCCAGCTCCACGGAGCTCCTGCGACCCGGGGCTGGATCAGAGAGAAGCCGGTCGAGGAGGAGCTGCCAGCTGGCGCCAGGGCGATGCCAAACCAAACAGCCCGGTGGGAGTCATCTTCTCAAAGGGTTTGGTGGAGTTTCAGTTGTTTTGATACAATCGTAAGCATCGGTTGGTGGGAGCGTGTAGCCCAACAGACTCCTGGTTTTGGAGGGTTTCGACTGAATCTCTCCAGGGTCTGTGGTGTTATCCATTCTCCCGTGCTTAGGAAAGCTCCTAAGGAGCCAGGGCTACTGGTCACGGAGCGTTTGGAGGTGAGCTCTCTGCTCAGGGGGGCAGTTGCTCCGCAGAGGTTGGGCAGATGAGCATCACCCCGTGCCTGAGGTGCCACCGAGCCCCTGCAGTTCTGGTGTCCACACTTCAAACCTTCTGCTGACAGAACAGAAAAGGTTTGGGAGGGAGATCCGAAAGAAGATGAAAGATTTGGGACAGATGCCTCATAGGGCAATACTGGAGAACCGTTCTGCACGGAAGGTCTCCACGAGAAGAGTAAGGGTGGCTCCATCGCTCCCTGCACAGGAGATGGTTTCTGATAGCAGACAGCTCTTTAATCTAATGGAAGACGACATAATGAGATCCAGTGCTTGGAAGCTGAAGCCAGGCAAATTCAGACTAGAAACAAGGTGGAAATTTTTTAACAGTGAGGATAATTAACCATAGGAACAATTTACCAAGGAATGCGGTGGATTCTCCAACTCCTGAAGTATTCAAATGAGGAGTCTGCATATCTCCCAAGAGATAAGCCATACTTCGAGCAGGCACCCTTGGCTCCACATGGGAGTGGGCACAGGGGCTGAGACCAGCAGCACAGGGAACCGAACCAGAGGATCGTCATCTGCTCTCAAAAAGCCGAATTTCTAAGAATTTAGGAAACATGTGAACGGAGAAGGGGCGAAGACTTGAGAGTGGTGTTCCCAGAGCCTTGCAGAGGGATGATGCTGGGCAGGGGGTGGGTGGCATTGGATGTCCCACACATTGCCACAAACCCCCACCCGACGTGGCCACCCCCGTCTGTGCTGCGGGAAGACCTCCAGGGCCGCATCCACCTCCCTCGTCGTTTTTAATGGCCTTCTTATCAGCGGAGAGCGACGGCCAGATGCTGAAAATAAGGTTTTCCCTGTAGGTTGGAAGCCCCCCTTGGGCAGGCAGGGAGGAGGACCGGGAGCTGCGGGGCTACAAGCCAGGGCTTGCCAGCAGCCAGCCTGTTTGTTGGAAGCTGTCAAGGCTCTGGGTGCCCCAGAGCTGCCCGTACACGCTCGAGCCGTGAGCCCATCTCGGCTGCTTTCTCGCAGGCAGCCCCTCGCCACGCCAGCCAGCTGGTAACTGATAGATAATTAGTATTTTTCTCAAGTCAGGTTTGCGGCAGATCAGCGCTCCCTCCCCTCTAAAACACCCTCACGTGCACCAGAGCCAGCAGAAGCGTTAATAGAGTCTTTGGCCACCTGTGGCCTGGCTGAAAAAGGACACTGGGACACATCCCCTGGTGTGGGGCATCTGCCCAGGCTCGCACAGAGCCCCCGGTGTCGAGGGGAGACAGACAAACCTCTGGCAGGGGCTCCCCTCACCCAGATGTGGGCACTGGGGGGGAGCCAGGCTACGTCCAGGATCTTGCCTGCTGCTCTGGGGAGCAAACAGCCCATCATGGAAAGGCTGGAGAGGTTTGGAGCTGAGGGGAGATGCTCCTGCTGGGATGGACACCCAGTTGCCCACAGCAAACCTGTCCCCCTCCCAGCGCTCAGCCAGTGGGGGACTGCTGCATTGAACTGGTTTCAGTCGCTCTGAAGATCTCGCAGCTGGAGCGTGGGCACAGGGAAAGCAGAGCTGAAATGGTTTGTCTGATGCCGACTGAACGAGGAGGATGGAAACAATCAGTGTGGCAATAGTGTCCCTCCCTGGCTGCCTTCTGCAGGCTGTTGGGGTAGAGGGGGTTGTAAAGAGGAGGGAAAAGCTTTCCAGAGCATCTGTAGAAATGAGCCCTTCTTCAAACCCTCTCTGGCACCTTCCCATGCTTTAGGGAGGTACCTGACCAACATCTGGAGATGAGGAGGGGGCAGGCACGGCTCAGCACACTCTACCTCCGAGCCATAAACATCTTCGTTTTTATCTGAGTAGCTGGGCAGAAGAGCACAGATATTTTGGCGTGCCAGAAGCAGGAGAGCAACCTCAGCATCAGGCTGCTCCAAAGCCCAGTGAAGCCAGCCCGCTGGAGGCTTTCCACCAGCTTGCACAGGGTGTGGATGAGGCTCCAGGAGCTCCAGACACAATGGAATTAAGAAAAAAAGGGAAAGGAATTCGGTGTGCAATGTTCCAACACGATCCCGCTATCAGCTCCACTATCTTGAAGGTGTATGGTATGCACAGGTCAAGGGAACAACTTACTGGGAAGCGCTGCTCCAGTGGGAAGGGAAGGCTCCCCTGCAGGGACCAAGGAGGTGGGAGAGGAGGCAGCGGGGAGATGAGGACGCTCTGGCCGGTTCCTCTGCGCTGGATCTGAAACACACAGGGGAGGCGGGGACTGAGGGACCTGCTGGAGGAGCTGAGAAGATAAATAGGTGGCAGGAGGAGATGCATCTCCACACTCTGGCCCAGAGTGGCACCCTTGGCACTGGCTGCAGAGAGGATGAGGATAGTGGCCATATCCTGGTTGGTTGGCCAGCAGCCTTCCCTTCCTTGGCTACCCAGGCTGTGTCCCTTGGGAGAGAACACGGGGCCTGCTGCCACACTGCTGGATGATTTTACCCCATGGGGCTGCATCCCAGACCCCAAGAAGTGAAGCTGAAAACCCTGGGAGCCCCGACACCTAGCACCTAAAGGAGGGGGGAAGAGATGCTGGGTCTGCCCCTGGTAAACCACCTCCTCTGCCCGTGCCCACTCCAGGCAGGGGCTGTAAGAGCACAGAAGGGGCTCCCTCCCACTCAGCACAGCCAGCCAGGGATGCTGCAAGGGGCAGAGGATGCTGCAAGGGGCAGGGGAGGCTGCGAGGGGCTGGGGTCTCACTGCACTGGTTTCTACATTTTGTTTCCAGCAGCGACGCCCAAGCCCAGCTCAGCCTCTGCGTCCCTCCCCTCCCAGCCAGCTCCCCTTATCTCATAATGCAGCATGAAATAACCACATTGCTGGATTTTTAGGAACTCCAGTGTCGGTGTGGCCACTGAACCCCAGTATCCAGCCAGAGAGAAGGAGTCAGAGCACCTAGAGGAGAGCAGAACAGCCCCGGAACGTGCCAGCGCCGGCTGGTCGAGCTGTAACTAAGAATGGTCTTGATCCTGCCCGGCAGTTATTTTAGGGACGAGCAAACCAGGGCAGGAAGGGAGAGGACTCCTTTGGGGCAGAACCAAGGGAGTTTCATTAGCAATAACGGCACAATAATCAAGCCAGAAGAACGCAGGCTGGAGCACACACAGCCTCCCCACTCTGCGTCTGCTGCGGTGACGGCCCTGGGATGTCCTCGGTGGTCCAGCACCTGTGGGAGCCTGGGGGTGACAGGGGTCCCCTGAAGCTCACTGGAGTGAGCTGGGGGGGGCTCTGCCAGGCACCTTGAGACACCCCCCCCATATCCTGTGCACGGCTGGCTGTGCCCCAGCCATCACCCTGCAGCATCCCCACCGGGTGGGGGGACTGCAGGCACGGGGAGGCCGGTGTCGGTGTGCATGGGGACGGCTGTAAGGGACAGTGGCTCTGCCGCCGGGCTGGCACGTCCCCATGCCTCAGGCACCGCCAGATGCTCTCCTTTCACCCATCAGCCAGGCATTGGGCACATTGAAACCCAGCCACGAGCCACAAAGTAGCTGTGGGAGGAATTTCCAGCTCAGCGAGAAAGTTCTATAGTCCGGTGGTTAAAAAATGGCTATTAAAAGAAAAAAAAAAAAATAAAATTAGAAGGAAGAAGAGGAAAAAAAAAAAAACCAACCCCCGAGCTCTGCAGTCGGCGTGTCTTCCAGGATCTGTCGTAACAGATTCGTCCGAGCCGGTTAACGGTATTTGCGGTTTGCAAGATGCTACATGCCTGGGTAAGATGACAGACACGTTATTATCACCTCTGGGCCGTGATCTGCCCAAACCTGTCCCAGGATGCGGCTCCGCAGCTGCTTGCTGGGGAGCGCGAGGAAATTAGCAGCCGGAGGCAGCGCTTTTCTTCTCCCCCCCCTTGCCAGGCTGGTGGCTTTATTGGGATCCATTGACTGCAGTCCTGGACACGTCTCCAGTAGAGCTAATGAGGAGACTGGAATGTAGAGGAGGAGGATGGGGCTGGGGGGTTCGGGGGGAGGGCAGGATTTGTGGAAAAAAAGTAATTGTTGAGCAAATCATTTCCTTCAAGAGAGAAAGGAGGACTTGGCTGCAGCCCTCCCAAAGCAGGCAAGTCTAGACGCTTCGGTGTCAACAGTTGAAGATAAATAAGATTTTATCAGCTCCGAATCTGTTGGGACACATCCTCCTAGCGGTTCTGCTGCCCAGGGAGGGCTGGGGGGGAGAGATGGACTTTGCTGCATGGTCTTTCCATGCAGGAGATCCAGGTTGGGTTTTTGTGGGAGGCCGCTGGCCTCCGTGGGGAAAAGCACCTCTCCCCCTGCTCGTTTCTTGCAGCCGTGGGTCTGAGCACCGTGGGGGCCTCTTCCAGAGGGTACATGCTCAGGGTGAGCAGCGAGGGATGCTGAGACTTAATTTCGAGGCTACTTTGCAGCTGCAGCCACATCCATCGCCACGAATCCTTGTGGGGCATTAGCTCATTTGGATCTTGTGATGCGTTAACCATTTCCCTGGGAACTGCGGCGTTTCCCTGGATAACCCGGCAAAGCACCGCCAGGGCTCACTGCACCACAGGCTCTGTCTCTTGCTCTTGCTTCCCATCCCATTCGGTCCTAATGCAGTGTGGGGTCTGTCTTGCCCAAAAAATAGCTGCCTTTCAACACAGAGGTGAAAGAAGCCCCGTCTAAAGACGCTTTTGGGGTAGCAAGAAACAGAGGTTAGTGCCGATGTACTGCTACTGCTACACTAGCTTGGCTTTTCCAGTTATTCCCAGTGCTCTGGACTGGGGCAGGACCTGCCCAAGCTCTTCCATAGGAGTGAAAAGTGGTCCTGGGACTGAGTTCTGGAAGCGCTGATGGGTCAGGGCAGGGAAGGTGTCTGTGTGTCCCGAGATGCTGTTCCCACACCTGGGAGTGACGGGAGCCTCGGCTGTGACCCAGCTGCCACACGGGGCTGGTTTGGAGAGGTCAGAGTGTCCAAACGCCACCAAACAGGATGGATACAAGTGAATGGCCCGAGGTTCACCCCTGGTAGAGGTGGCCCAAGGACGGCCATGGCAAAGGGAGAGGTGGCTGCACTGGTGTAGATGATTAGATACCAGCATTTTCATCTCCCGAGTTCCATTTACAACTGGCTCATGCCACAGTTGAGGAGAGCGCAGTGCCTTCATGCTCCCAGTAATCCAGGTGGGCACACACCAGCTGCGTGTTGTAAAGTACCAGTAGGTCAGATTAGGTAGAGCAGTCCCACACAGGGATGCAGGTGGGACAGGTTATTGGTGAATACAGGTGACCCTGTAGGAGCAGAAGCACCTACTCCGCTCAGCATCGGGGCAAGACATGCTTTCTGCTGTCCCTTGTGGAGACCTGGCATTGCAGAGGTCTCTTCCTGGCTGAAAGCACAGCGAGGGATGTGGAACCCCCTGGGGACTAACCCGAGAACGCTCCTATTCCTGGTGCTGTGAAGGGGCTGGGTCTGTGAGACCGGGAAGGCTTTGCCCCAGCAGCAGCCGGGGACTGTGAGGAGCCAGGAGCGCGGCCGCACAGGGCACAGCCCTGACTTTTCTTGCCCAGAATTATCAGCATGGAGTTCCTTAAAAGAATAGTTTGTTATTGTGGAAGGATCTTTGAAGGCAGTCCTGGAGCTGTTAAGACACGATAAGGTTATCAGTGGAGGCATGCCTGTGTTGAGCGGCAGCCTCTCTCCCTGCAGGGCAATCGCTCTGCTATTTAACAGAGATTTATCCATGTCATAACATGGTATAATGAGAGAATTTGTTACCAAAGAACTTGCCATAATGCACCTCTACTCTTCCAGAGCAGTTATATTTCCCAGGCATGTTGAGGGCTGCCCGGGAATGTCTACATGAAAGGATCCTTTGACAGGAGTTGTCAGTATTTTAACACCTGGCAAGGAAGAGCCCCCCTCCGAATAACCCTTGTTTTGCCATGTTGTCTCCTCAAAAGGGGGGAGCAAAGCCCCCCTTCACACTGTGGGTGAGCAGCTACATGGGCCACGGCAGCGAGAGCCACTTCTTCCAGCCGGGCAGAGGGGAGTAACCGCCTTCCCAGCAGGACTGGGTTCCAGCTCGGACACAATCCCTGCTGGAGCTGTGGGATCACAGCTGGGAAGTTAACCTGGCCGTGGGTTCGAGGTGTAGTCAGCACCATCAGGTGTCAGTGCAAAATTGAGGGATTTTAGTACAGGTGGTGCTTCTAAGCATCCTCTCCCCTCGCTGTCCCTGTGCCTCCAATGCCAAGGATTAATTCCTCCTGCCAGGTTCAGCCTCACGTCACAGCTCCTGATCACAGCCCCCAGTGACCACAGCATCTCCCTTCTCCCCCGGGACACATCCCCTGCCATCCCAGCCCCCCATCTCCCTTCTGGCTGGTACCTGCTGCCGGCCACAGGTCCAACTCATCCTCACCACACAGGAGCTGCTGCAGCCTCCCTGGGCAGAGGCCTCTCCCCTTTATACCTTCTCTGAACCGTCCTTAGAAATACCACCTGAAAATGCTTTATCTCGTTTGCCCCTGTAGCCATTCAGCCACTCAGGCTCACTGGGAGCCTCCATGGGCAACAGGGGCTCACTCAGCCCACAGCTGGATCCCCTCCCATGGAAAGGGTGGTGGGATTGGGAAGCATAGCTCCTTCTGCAGACACCCCCCCCTCCCCTGGTGTGCAGGTACATCAGAACGGGCTCAGGGCAGTGAGAAGATGAGGGCTGAGCCATCCCTGGTGCCAGTCCCAAGCTCACTGCCAAGCCCTGGGGTCCCCCCAGTTTTGGGGCACCCCTGGCTCAGGACCCCCCAGCAGCGGGAGGGCAGAGGGGTGGCTTGCTGCTCGGTGGTGGAGGGAGCCTCACTGCCCCCTGCACACCTGTATTGGGATGGTTGAGGACAAGCTTTAACATCCTCACAAATGCTCTGCAGAGTGGTATTTTTTTGGCACGGGGTGCTGTGTTGTGGGGATGAGATAAAATACTTTGAGCGGGAACATGCCCTGCCATGCAGGGACTGGCTTCTCCCCGTGCAGCAGGGGTGGGCTCCTGTACAGCAAACACATTCTTTGTCAGATGGAAAACAGCGTGGCACTGGCGAGGTGGAAGGGAATTGCACATCCCCGCACCTGGGAGCCGACACACGCCTTTACTGGAAGGTGAAGCCTCTGCCTCCCCCCCTTTTCCCGTAGCGAGGTGCAGCCTCTCCTGCCCAGCACTGCCAGCCCAGCCCTGCTGCGGACTCTGCCTTCTGGTGGGACCGGACCTGGTCCCAGAGGTGATGGACACCATGGGCCGAAGGGGCTCTGCCACCCTCCAGACCCATCCTGGGGGGCTGCGAGCAGGGCTGGCTCCCCGGCAGGCTGCTTTCTTCAGGGTGCCATTCCCGTTTGCAGTGGCCACCAGGAGCTTCCCCTGTGCCAGGCGGGTCCACAGGCTTTGGGAGAGGAGTTTGCCCCTCGCTCCTACCTGAGCAAATCCCTTGTGCCCTCACAAGGAGCATTTTGGTGGCCATGAACCATTTTCCATCAACAAGCAGGTCTGGGCGCTGCAGAGCATCCTCCTCCCCGGCGTGTCCCCTTCAGGAGCCACCGCTGTCACTGCAGCTGCAAAGGATGAGGTCATGGTCCAGACAGACCCTGCCTGTGTCACACCTCCTGGTTGGGATTAAATGCCAAGGTCTTGAATAATTAGCTGTCATTCTGCTAAGGACAGGAAGCACCACTTCCTCAGGCTGTGGTGTGTGGGTGCCCACCATGTCCCCAGCCCAGGGCTCAGCCAGGAGCGGTGCGGGATTCAGGGTAACGTTTCCAAAAACGGGCTGAGGGATGAATGAGCGAGGGTTTACACCGGTTTTCAGACAGATTTCCTCTAAATCACGGTGTAGCGGGAGCTCCCGCTTTGCCAGAGCACTCACACACCTGGAAAGGGGATACAATGCAGTGTGGCTGAATTCAGTTGTGTTTAAATACTTCCAGCCTGGAGAATAAGCAGTTTGGCAAAGACAGGCTGGTGTTCCTGCCCTCACTGTCCCCTCCAAGGCGGTGGGGATGGTGCAGGAGCACTTTGCAGTGCTGTGATCCCCGCAGAGCTGCCGAGGAGCCCGGCTGCCGTCCCCTCTCCCAGCACACAGAGCAGCTCAGCACCAGTACCAGCCCTCCAGCGTGGCTGGGATTTGCTTTATAACGAGTCCTTATTTTAATTTGGGGCTTGGCTGCCGCGGTCGCGTTTCCTCGGAGCGGTGAGAAAGCAGCAGGGGGGTGAGAGGAGCCGAGGGAGGAGGGACATCTGTCCCGGTGGATGCGGGAGCATCAGCCCCAGCCCGGCAGGGAGCCCTGCATTTACATCCCAGCAGCTTTACACCCCAAAAATCACTGTTCTTCAGGTAGAGCCAGGCTTTGTACATGGCAGAGTTTAGTTTAATTGCAGGTAGAGCAGCACCTCCTCCTGCATCAGAGCCAAGGGCAGGCGGGGGCATCCTTCACCCAGTGGGTGTCCCTTCTCTTCCAGTACTCCCCCCTGCTGAAGAAGCTCTACTGTCAGATCGCAAAAACATGTCCCATCCAGATCAAGGTGTCCACCCCCCCGCCCCCTGGCACCATCATCCGGGCCATGCCTGTCTACAAGAAGGCAGAGCACGTCACTGAGGTGGTGAAACGCTGCCCCAACCACGAGCTCGGCCGTGACTTCAACGATGGTGAGTGATGCTCTGCCTGGGAGGGGGGTGTGTGTGCAGTCGGGGCTGGGGGGGCATCCTTTACATGTGCAGGACGAGCATCCCCAGGTCCTAACGAGGGGGTTTGTTTGCCTTGCAGGCCAGTCAGCCCCTGCCAGCCACCTCATCCGGGTGGAAGGCAACAACCTCTCCCAGTACGTGGATGACCCGGTGACTGGAAGGCAGAGCGTGATGGTGCCCTACGAGCCCCCACAGGTACCCGGGCCGGGGGGGCAGGACCCTCCCTCTGGGCTACAGCAGTTCTGCCTGTGCTGGGGGTGAACCTGCCAGTGAAGGGGGATGCTTGTGTCCCCAGCAGGAGTCCTGCTGGCCCTGGCACCTCTGAGGTCACCCCAGCTTGCTCACCGGTGACTACCCTGTTCGAGCATCCTCAGATCCCAGCCCAGTAAAGCATCCTAGAGCACCCCATTCCTGGGAAGATGGGTGCAAAGGGAAATTCCCTCCTGGGAATCCCTGGGGGATCTCAAAAACCCCACAGTCTGTGTACTGTCCCCTCTTCTTAGCTGGGACCCTCCCCATACCACCCTTCCCTGGTGCTCCCAGGGAAGCATCCCCTCACAGCTCCCCTGCTTGCCCTGCCAAGGTGCCAGCCCCTGGCCAGGAGTTGGGGGGGTCCTGGTCTGTCTCCCCTCATCACTTCCTGGGGGTCTCAGCCTCCCCCCAGCATCGCTCAGCACCGGCTCTCCCCTCCTGGGCAGGTGGGGACGGAGTTCACCACCATCCTGTACAACTTCATGTGCAACAGCAGCTGCGTAGGAGGGATGAACAGGAGGCCCATCCTCATCATCATCACCCTGGAGACAAGAGAGTGAGTGGCTGTGGGAGCCGGGATCCCTGGGCTGTAGTGTTGGGGTCCCTTGGGAAGGAATCCTGCCCTGCAGGGAGCACCCACAGGGATGAGGACATGGCAGCCCCCCCGCAGTCCGGGAAAGGCTCTTCTCTGCCAGCCAGGGAAAGGGATAGACAGGGGGACTGGGGACCTAGCCCAGAATCAGCTTCTGCCCCTGCAGCTGGAGCCTTCCTCTGCCCCAGGGGCTCCTCTTCCCCAGGAGAGCGATGCTGTAGTGCTGGGGGACTCGATGGCATCCTGAGCCATCCACCCTCACGGAGGGGCGGGGAGGCGCTTTGCTGGTCCGGGTTCTGCTTTTCTGGACTAGAACATTCCGGGCTGAGCCAGGATGCATTTCCCAAGCAGAGACAGGGGCACCAACTTTTCTCTCTCTCTCTCCTCCCAGTGGCCAAGTCCTGGGAAGGAGATCGTTTGAGGGACGGATCTGCGCCTGCCCCGGCAGGGACCGCAAGGCGGATGAGGACCATTACCGAGAGCAGCAAGCCCTGAACGAGAGCGCAGCCAAAAACGGCAACAGCAACAAACGCAGTGAGTCCCTTTGCCGGGGCAGGGGAGGGGGGGGGGGGGAGGGGGGGGGAGGGGGCAGACCCCCTTTGCTGCTCGAAGCCATGGCATGCTTCTGACTCAGCTCCTCTGCCATCACACCCAAAATCACTGCGCTCCAGGAGTTCAGGCTCAAATCCCCATCCCAATAGGATGCTTTGGCTTTTCTCAACTAAATCTAAAGTCCCATGAATAGGACCCACTCCCTTCTCCCCCCAGAGAGCAGAGCTGTTTGTGCAGGGCTTTCACATCCAGATATATTTGCTCTTCATTGTTATTACTAATAAAGGGAGGTCACCAATGCCAGAACCCAGGGGAGCAGCTGCCATCCTGCATGGCTTGAGCTTAAAGGTAGCAGAGAGCCAAGGTGCCCCCTGAGTGTCCCAGCCTCCTGGGGACAGTGTGGAAACACTCTTCTCCCCCTTCCAGCTTTCAAGCAGAGCCCCCAGGGCATCCCAGCGCTGGGGACCGGTGTCAAGAAACGGAGGCATGGGGAGGAGGAGATATACTACGTACCCGTAAGTGTGGGTGAGCTGTGCTGGTGGAGAGCTCAGCTTGGGATGGTGGTGGCATCATCCCCTCTGCCAGAACCACCCTGGGGATGCAGTGGTGGCCAGGATGGGGTTGCACGGTCTCCTGCAGAGCAGCAGGGATGGGGGCTGAGCAGGGACCTAGAGCACAGGAGCAAGAGCATAGGTGAATGTGTGTGTCCAAGGGGGTTCTGGAGCCCTGACCAGTCCCTGGGCACCGTGACACTGCACCTTGTGTGACCGGGTGGAGAAACGGGGCCATGGGGGTGGCGGTGAGGTGGGACAGGAACTAATTAGAGCCCTGGGCTTGTTCCCTCCTCCAGGTGCGAGGCCGGGAGAACTTTGAGATCCTGATGAAGATAAAGGAGAGCCTGGAACTGGTGGAGCTGGTCCCGCAGCAGCTGGTGGATTCCTACCGGCAGCAGCAGCAGCAGCTCCTGCAGCGGCAGTGAGTACGGCCAGAGCAGCCCTCCAAGGGCAGCCCCCCAAGAGCAGCCCTGGCATGTGCTTGGCAAGGGCTCAGAACCACTCTAGAGCACCCTTAATGGTGCAAACCAGCTCCTCTGCTTCCTGGAGCCTCCTCAGGGAGGTGTGATGGGCCAGAGAGGAGCCCCAGGTCAGGGCAGGGGGGCTCCATCCCCCCGCTGACCCCCGACTTGCTTTTCCCGAGCAGGACCCAGCTGCAGACCCCGTCCTCCTACGGGCCTGTCCTTTCACCCATGAATAAGGTTCACGGTGGGGGAATCAACAAGCTGCCCTCCGTCAACCAGCTGGTGGGGCAGCCCCCCCAGCACGGCTCCGGTCCTGCACCTGGCCTGGGGGCCATGGGTAAGGTCCTTCTCCCCACCCTGGGCACCCGTCCCCACTCACAGGGGCCACGGGGTCCCTGCTGAGGGAGCTGGGGGTTACCAGTGGGTGGGTGGTGTCTAACGGATGTGTTCACCCCCCTGGCGTTGCCGCTGCCCAGGACCCGGGATGCTGAACAGCCACCCCATGCAGCCCAATGGGGAAATGAACGGGGGCCACTCCTCCCAGTCCATGGTCTCCGGGTCACACTGCACCCCCCCGCCGCCCTACAACCCCGACCCCAGCCTCGTCAGGTAGGGAAGGCGGCCGGTGCCCCGTCTGTCTCGTCCGCTGGCGTCTCTTGCTGTCGTCCCTCACTCTAACCCTCAGATGTGTCTCGTGACTGGTCAACTGGCCACTGGTCCCAACTGAGAAATCACTGCTCGTCACACCTCACCTCAGAAAGCAAAGCCCAGCTCCCTGCCAGTTAGAAACCTCAATTGCCCTCATTTACCTCTACCTGGGTAATCCGTCCTTGCTCAGCTGAAAATCGAGTGCTCCCAAACCAGAGTCTTTTCCCCTGTGTCAAACCAGCCCTTGGGGCGGATTCAGGAACTTCTCCTTCCTCTGAGAAGGGCTCCACGGGGCTCGTTTCCACCTGGGATACACTGACAGGTCTGCAGCCACTTTTGAACACTTCAGTCTTCAACCAGACCCCAGACGTTGCGACAGACCCTCCCGGGGCAGGGAGGCTCTGCTGTGGGGCTGCAGCCCCCCCAGTTAGGTGCAAAGCCAACCCCCCCAGCCCTTGCCCCACACCTGGACCAGCCTCATTGCCCGCACTCGGGCACATCCCCCTCTTGTTATTCCAAGTCCTTCAGCTGAAACCTCCGAAGAGCAGGAGAAAAACTGTAGTTCTCAGAACAAGAGTTGTCCCAGGCTTCACTTGGACATCAGTGGCAAGGGAAGTCACATTTGGGGTGGCACCAGCCAGAGAGAAAAGGCAGCTGGAGCAGCCCTGGGCGAGCTCTGTGCCCCCCTGCCTGCCCTGAGCGGGACTGGGGACACTCACCGCAGCGTCCCCGGTGTCCCCACAGGGGGTTTGTGGCTGCAGCGCTGGCTGCCAGCACAGCTGTTATTCCTGAGAAGTTAATGCCACTTTATTTTCCAAATATTTTTTTTTTCTGCAGTTTTTTAACAGGATTGGGGTGTCCAAACTGCATCGACTATTTCACCTCACAAGGGTTACAGAATATTTACCACCTGCAGAACCTATCCATAGAGGTAAATGCTTTGGGAAGATCTCTTCTTACCACTCATTTCTCTCGGCTCTTGATCTGAAAAGCGAGGGCAAACCCATTTGGAAGGGAAGGGGGAAACTGGTCACCAGCCCCTCACACAGAAGATTTGCTCCCCGGGATTTACCCCTCCCATTCGTGCGTCCCTCTGGTCCCGAGGGTCTGGCAGGAGCCCAGTCATCGGTAGCAGCCACCTGAGGCTTAACTGGTCCTTCCAGACCGTCAGACACAGAAGAGCTCAGAGATCCCCAGGCAGATTTTTCGACCTAAGGCAGCAAACCCAGCTGAGCTGCTCAGAGAAATAACCCAAAGCCCCTGAGCCAGCGGGAACACAGCAGCTCAGCCAGTTTAAAATCTGATCTTACACCTTCCCCTGCTAATCTTTAAGGCAAAAGAGGCTGAAATGAGGGAGTCAAGCTCAGGGCACTTACATTAAGGGAACCCTGGAATGAATCAGCCCAGGTCAGCCAAAACCTGGTGTGAAAGAGAGCAGAAATGCTGGAAACGCCCAAGTTTGCCCAGAGCATCCGCTGCTGCCGCTCTCAGTGACAGCATCAAGGGTGGCACCAGCTTCCCCAGCCCATCAGGGTAACAAGGAGGAGTCACCAAATTAAATCTTAAGCCCTTAGAACAGTAGCAAGCCCTGTAAGTCCCTAAGCTGCTGTTTTGGCCGAGACAAAGCTCCCACCCGGCTCCCGCTTTGCCCCGGGGCAGTTTGTCCTGGGGAGCGGGACCTCACTGGGACAATGCAGCCCCTGGAGACACGATGATTTTTCCTTGGTAGCTGGGGCCAGTTGAGTAACTTTAGCCTGGTTTTGGACCAGTTTCTGAACTAACCCCGTGACCGTCTGTAAGCTGTCAAGGGAAGCGTTTGGCTCGGCCAGGACGTGTCCCAGCCGCTGAGCTGTGTGTCCCAGCAATCTGTAATTACTAATTGTGTTCTCGTCTGCTCTGGTTAACCCTCCCCCAGTCTCTGTGTTTAACGTGGATCTCTGGCACCTCTCGGCTGCCATGGTGATGGCCGGTGCAGGGTCCCAAGTCCCCGCGTTATCGGCCTCGATTGGCTTTACCACCACAGCCCAATGTCCCCACCTGTGTGTGACACCCAGGGCCAGCGCTGCTCCAGCCTCCTGGTCCAGGAGGAGTCTAGCCTGGCCGAGGGCTGCTCACCCAGGGGGACACACGAGGCTGCTTCCCACACTGCTCTGGGACCTGCATCCCAAGGGGAAAGCTCCTCTCACTCCCACTTTCGCATCAGTTTATCATAGAATCACGGAATGGTTTGGGTGGGAAGGGACCTTAAAGCCCATCCAGTGCCACCTCCTGCCATCCCCAGGGCAGGGACACCTCCCACCAGCCCAGGTTGCTCCAAGCCCCCTCCAACCTGGCCTTGAACCCCTCCAGGGATGGGGCAGCCACAGCTTCTCAGGGCAACCTGTGCCAGCCTCTCACCACCCTCACACCAAACAAGTTCTTCCCCACATCTCAGCTCCATCTCCCCTCTTTCAGGGTCAAACCCTTCCCCCTCATCCTAGGGATCCCCTCCCTGATCCCCATCTCTCCATTTCCAACCTGCAAAGCTGTTCAGGTGACTGGCCCTTGGGCTACAAATAAGAAATCACCTGTGGGCTTGGTGCCACGGCCAGGGGAGCTCCAGTGTGGCCACTGTGGGGGGTCTGGGTACCGTGCCCACTTGTCCCCCCACCAAAGCATGATCTCAGGGGTCCAGGGCTCACTCCCACCAGTGTGGCCGTGTCTCCGCCGGTCGTGCCTCAGGGCTGTTTGTCCTTGCAGGATCTCGGAGCACTGAAGATCCCGGAGCAGTACCGGATGATCATCTGGAGGGGTCTTCAGGAGCTCAAGCAGAGCCACGACTACGGGGGGCAGCAGCTCCTGCGCTCCAGCAGCAACGCCTCCACCATCTCCATCGGCAGCTCGGGGGAGCTGCAGCGGCAGCGCGTCATGGAGGCCGTGCACTTCCGCGTGCGCCACACCATCACCATCCCCAACCGCGGCGCTCCCGACGACTGGGCGGACTTTGGCTTCGACCTCCCGGACTGCAAATCCCGCAAACAGTCCATCAAGGAGGAATTCACGGAGGGGGAGATCAACTGAGGGGAGGGTGGGTCTCGGCTGGGCAGCAGCGAGAGAGGCGGAAGGGGGAGAAGGAATCTCCCCCTGGGAAAGATATTTTCAGCCTGGGATGTCTGGGAGCGTGTAATTTTGTTGTCCGGAGGGGAACTGCGAGCGTGTGAGGAAGCAGGGCCCCGAGCCGCCATGGCGAGGACGTGGTGGTGGCTTTGGCGGAGCTGAGGGACAGAGGGTGGCCACGACTGCTCACCCTGTGCCACGGGGGAGGCGCCCGCTGGTGCTTCACGTTGGCCTGCGTTTTCCTTCATGGACGCTCCCCGCAGCCAACGGGCACGACAGGGACGTTCTCCTCCTCACGAGACCAGCCTTCCTTCTGCTTCCGTGGTCCTCGTGGTGCCCAGACCCCGCGGGTCTCCATCGCCGTCAAGGACTCAGCCCATCCCTGCTCCACAGAGACATCAGGGGGGGCAGCCACCACCCCCCCTTCCCTGGGGACGGCTGGAAAACACCCGCTTCCCTCTTCACAGGCCGAGGAGAACCTGCTCGTCAGTCCCTGGCACGTCCACGTTCTGACATCTTTGTGTATATAAACAGAGGCAAATGTACATACCGTGTACTCATTGTGCTGTCAGGACAAAAACAAACAAACAAACAAAAAAGATTTATTTTCGTGTAAACTATAAAAATTGATACTCACTCCTGAGACACCGCAGTGTCAAGTAAATTAATTCCATGTTCTGGCATGTAAACATGCAGAAAATCACGTCTCTGGCCTTATCTATTCCGAATTCAGTTTTCCTTCCTCCTCCCCACACCCTTCATGCCGCTGTGGGGCTGGGGGGTGGCTCCTGCTGGGGGGGCAGAGGCTGGGATGACCCCCCTGCTCCCATGGTGGGTCCTGCAGACAGGCCATGCTGGGCAGCAGGAGGGTGGGAGGCGCAGATCCCACAGCACTTTGGGGTGAGGAGGTGGGCACGGGGAGCTCCATCTCCCCACCTGAGCTCTCTCCAGGTTTGTTGGCTGTTTCTGGTCATTTTTTTCCAGGTGTAATTTCTCTGTGGGTTCAGGCTGGAAAAAAAACACCCCTCCACAGAAAGCAGGGGCACGGGCAGGTGTGATCACTCCCTCCCTCCCCTGCTCCTGACCCCACGCCTGGGGAGGTGACATCCCACAGCATGTCCCCCAAAGGCCCACAGTGGCAGGCAGGCAGGAGCTGCTCCATCTGCTTCCTCAGCCTGGGGTGGCTCCAGATCCCTGGCAGCCTGAGGGAATCCACGGAGGAACGACCTCCCCAGCACCTCCTGCATCTCCCCCCAGCACTGCCCCTGCCATGGAGACCTCCAGAGGGCAGGACTTCAGCGATTTCAGCCTGCAGCAAAGGGGGCTGAGAGGAGACCCAATCATTCCCTACAACCCCCTGTAAAGAGGCTGGAGCCAGGGAGGGGGTCGGTCTCTCCTCCCAAGGAACGGGCAATGGGACAAGAGGAAATGGCCTCAATTTGCAGCAGAGAAGGTTCAGGATGGGTATTGGGAGAAACTTTTTGACCCAAAGGGTTGTCAAGCCATGGAAGAGGCTGCCCAGGGCAGTGCTGGAGGGGTTTCAAAGCTGGGCAGACGTGGTGCTGAGGGACACGGGTTGGTGGTGGTTTGGGCAGTGTTGGGTTGGTGGCTGGACTCGGTCGGAAAGGTCCCTTCCAACCCAGACAATCCCATGGTGCTGCTTCCCTTCTCCCCAGGGCTGGGAAGGAGCGAGGAGACCCCCAAGAGAGAGCTCCGGACCCTGGAGCCGGCAGAGCCCAAGGGTCCCAGCTGCAGCATTCAGGACTCACCTGGGAGATGCACCCTCAGGGGGTGTTGGGGGATCTGTACCTGCTGTAACAGCAGCCCTGGGGCCAGGTTATCCCTTTGCTGCTCTCCTCTTGGTGTCCAACAGCAGCCCCAAGCCCCGGGGGGAGCAGAGGGTGCCCTCTCCCCCCCGTGCAGCCTCTTCCAGGCCACCCCGCACTCCCCCACCGCACCCATGGGGACGCCAGACTCCCTTGGTCTGCTCAACTCTGAACCTACATCCTGTGAGAACGGCTAATTAAACAGTTAATTAAATGGCTAATTAAAGCACTTCAGCACTTTAAAGGTTTCAAAACAACCACTGATGTTCTCCACGTTAACCGAGGCCTCCTCTGGCAGCGCTGACTGACTCTCTCCAACACGCGACCGGGGTGGTTCCTGCCGTGTTCTCTCTGGAAATTGTGCTGGTTTTCTAGTGGTGGCTGTTGGGTTGTTCCTCCTGTCAGACAGCACAACCCAGCATCCCGCTTATCTCGCAGGGAAAGTGCCCTCCTGTCCCAGCCCCAGAGCACACACAACCTCGAAGGGCCCGGACCCGCTTCGCTCCGTGGAGCAACCACGGAGGTAGAGACGTGGCCGACAGAGTTGGGGAGCGACAGCAATCCCTGCTGTTCAGACACAGCTTCTCCGAGTGCGGAAACCTCCACCATTAAAACCCATTTCCATGAGAGAAGCGTCTCCAGTTACAAACGCCACGGCTATTTCCAGTTTCAGCAACGGCTGGTTGCACACGTAGGAACCGGGAAGTGACTGAACGAAGGAATCTCAGGAGTGTCAGTTACAGACTAAGGCTCAAGGCAAGAAAGTTATTTTAATACAATACAAAAAAAGCTTTCAACTATCTTGAAAACTGGCGTGTGAGAAACGGGCAGGAACAGCCCGGCCTGTGCCTCCGCCGTCAGCCCGACAGCGAGCAGGTACCGAGAACCTGGGTAAAAGCAGACCCACCCCTTGTCGAAGGCACTATCTTTCCCCACAGCTGCTGGACTGGACAACTATTCCCGTTAGGATACGGCATCGGATGCTCTTCCTACACTCAAAGAATGTGATTATTAGTTCAATTTTCCTACTGCAACGTTACATCATGGGCGTTTAAGCGAGGACAGGAACAGCCCCCAGACCCCGACTGACCGACCCGCCCGGCGGCCGCCTCTCCCGAGAACAGACCTTGGCCAGGGTCCCACGCTGGGAAACCCTCCCCTCACGCTGCAGCCCTCACTGCTGGTGGGTTGCTCCTCTACGGAACAGCCTTCACCCACTGCCTCACTGCAAAGTCTCTCCTCTCTCTAACGTCAGGAGTCCCCCTCTGCTTCCTCACTTCCCCACGACTCAAGAAAACGAGACCAGAGCTTCTGTTCAAAGAGACGTAGAAAACCCAGTAAAACCCAGTAACCAATAAATAGGAGGCCCAGAGGCCGGTCCAGCACACGAGTCGCATTCCTGCCTGTACTGAGGGAAAATGAGCACGGCCCAGAGGGATGCTCCTGGGTGGGTTTGGAGTGTCACATCTCGCCCGTGGAGCTGCCGGGAAAGCCACCTGCTTGCACCGCTCCTGTCACAGCGGGTGATGGTCTGACACCACCTCACCATGGCCCCTGGAGCACCGCTCCTCTCCCAGGAGAAGAGAGCTGCAGAGTCAGCAGAGCTCTCCAGGGCTGGACCAAACTCCTCTGAATTTCTCCAGGGCTCTGGCTGAGGCACTGGGAAACACCCGCAGCCTCAGCGCCCAGCGCTTTCTGGCTCAAAGCACTTCCAGCTTCCGGGCACTCCCAGTGGAAACGTCCAAACCGCAAGTCTCATCGTGAGGTGACAGCGGAGCCATCACTGGGTGGGAAGAGCCCACCAGAGCACAACGTTGTCCTTCACCTCAGGACACAGCAGCGCGTGTCACAGGATCTCAGTCTTGATTACAGCCGAGTCCATGGCTTCATTGCGCAGGTCGACAGCGGACCCGTTCCTCCAGGACTGCTCCGCAGCTGCAGCCACCTGGATCGTCCAGAGGAACTGCTCTTTGGTCACCACGGGGGACTCTGTGCCTGCAGGGACAGGAACCAAGCGCTGGATGAAACCCGGGGTCTCACCCGCCCTGCCTTTCGGCACGTCACTGCCCACCAGGGCCTGCCCCTCCAGCTCCCACACCCAGGGCCTCAGAGTTTAAAAAGGAAGGTTCATCCTCCTCTTCCTTCCCATCCGGTGACTAAAATCCTGTATTTCTGTCAGTGCAGCCAGCGGGACAGACACATTCGTGTTCCTTCCAGGCAGACAGGCCTCCAGATGAGGGTCTCCTCACTGTTAGAGACAGCTGCTTTCTCCACAAACCCCAGTAAGGTCCAGTGTAATTTCCCCTCCCCGTTTTTTCTTCTCAGAACACAGTTCCACGTCAATGCTCCCACCCCTCATCCCTCGCACTGACGTGAAAGTGAGAGGAGCAGCACACCCCCCGAAGCCGGCCTGCAGACACTGGCCTGCAGACACACACACCGGCCTGCAGACACCAGGCCTGCAGACACCAGGCCTGCAGACACCACCCTGCAGACACCAGGCCTGCAGACACCGGCCTGCTCCTCCCGCACCCGCCAGTGACACCGGCAGATCTCAGCCACCAAAACCCCGCCTCTGCTTACGGGGAGCCCACTCATCTCTGCCTTACACGAGAGCACCGTGGGTCTCAGCCCTGGCTCTCCACCTACTCACTCCTCTTTGGGGTTTCAGACACAAAGACCAAACCGCCACTGCTGTTGGAACGGCCTCCCCGGGAAGTCTGTGCTCAAAGCAAATCCACAGCAACACCAGGGAGCAGCGTAGGCTTCCTCCTACCTTTCAGGGTCCTCAGGAAGTGTCGGAAGAGCCCCCTGTGTGCCTCTCTGTAGCGGTCAGCTTGGGTCTGGGAGTATATGGATACCGAGGTCCCGTGCTCCGAAATCCCCAGAGGATTCCGATTATCCACCCGTAACGTTCCTTGGGAGCCGTGAACCTGCAGGGAGGCAGCACGCAGGAAAGAGAGCAGCGTTTGTGAGTTACCACACTTCCCATCCTAACCACTGCCTACTCCAGAGAAGCCCCAGGTTGTGAGAGAAAAAAAGGTAAGTAGCTTTTAAAATGAGGAGTTGCCACTGGCACAGCCCCTCGTATGGGTCAGGTGTGACAGAAAGCCCTGGGGACACATTGTACCACAGTGGCCTCCACTTGGATTTTTCCACTTAAGCAAAGCTCCTTTGTGAAGTATTTAACAGCTCTGACTCCCCAGTCCAGCCCAGGTGTCTGTTATAATTCATGACTTTGGGAACTTACAGACAATTTTCCTCCGAGTTTACACTTTTGTTCCCCTTTAATAACCTTATTAGACCTAAATACACCCTGGAAAGGCAACAAATGAACCATGAGACAACATTTCAGTCAACTTCTGCTCCAGAGTGACTGCTTATACCCCCCCCCAGCTTATACCCCCAGCAGAATGCCTGCAGAGAGAGGCAGCAGTGGGGTAACAGGAGAAAGTGGCCTGTGGACTAAACAAACTGGGGGGGAATCCACTGCTGGAACCCCACACGGCCCCAGGTGAAGGGTGAGGCTTGTCCCAGATCGTGGGGTTGCCACAGATGGGACTGAGCAGCAGGAAGGCACCTCTAGTCTCTGGTCACAGCTCCTGGTGCAGTGCTGGCTGACGTCCAGAGTGGCGATGGCGCCGCTGGGAAACTTCATGCTGACCGCTACGGCGTCTGCATCCTTCAAGCAGGCCATGTCTGAGGGACAAAACAGGCACTGGCTCACACCAGGAACAGCCAACCTGCAACAGCTACAACCACAAAGTGCTCTTCTTCCTCCAAGAGGCAATGCTGGCTCTATGACACCTTCAAACAGGAGGCAATGGTGACAGCAAAGTGCTTTCCTGCCACGTATGGCATCGGGTCTGCCTTCACCGGCACTTCTGATGGGCACCAACAGCCCCTGAAGCTCCCACTTCTTCCTCCAAACACACCTGGCTCCTTAAACCCGTGATGAGGCCATGGCCAGCAGGCAGCCGGTACAAAACCTGCCCTGGGGCAAGGTGTTTGTGACATTTCAGCGCTTTACCCCAGACTCCGCCTCCCAACAGCGCCCTCCCGGCCAAGGCTGGCGGCAGCTGCAATTACCTTCCTTAAAAAGCTGCATTTCCATTTGAAAACCAGCAGCTTCTGGTCACCCAGAGCGTGCTCATCAGCTTGACACCACCCTGAGCAAATTCCCATCTTTAACTGTGCCGAAGTCACCAGGAAAGCGCCAGAGAAACCAGAGAAAGGAAGGAACTGGGAGAGACTGCTCTGCCTTTCTGGCGAGCGCAAAGTCGGGCGCGTTATTTTCGGCGCTCTGCTTTTCGGATTGCAAACTGGACACCCCTCCGTGCCAGACCGAGCAGAGCAGAGCCCCGCTTCTCACAGCTAACGCTTCCCACCAGTGGGGAACGGGCAACATTTGGAAACCATCCCTAAATACCCACCACACCGTCTGGAGAAACCTGCCTGCTGCCTCACGAGGCTTTTTTTTGCAACCGATCTACGACGGAGCAGTTACGTCCCAGCCACCTGTGTGTGTGCTCTCACACGCTCTTTCTTCCCAATTTTAGCACCAAAGTCCAGTCACTGAACTACCCAAAGGCTCGCTCTTACCCGCACAGAACGCGTGCCCCAGTGCAAAGATGGTATCTGGCGCACTCTCTCCCAGCAGCAAACTGACGATATCGATATCGTGCACGGCAGCGTTATAAAAAATTCCACCTGGAAGAAGCCAAGCAGGACGTTACAGCCCCCCCTCTTCAAACCCCCCAGTCGCTGTGCTCCCCTGAAGGGCACTGAGACCCTCACAAAAGCCCCCGACGCCAAAGAAACCGATACCAAGAGCAAACAGAATAATGCAGCAAAAGCAAAGGTTGGTAAAGAACACGCTCCTGAGAAGAACACCCACCCAGCTTAAGGCTACACCAAGGTAGGGCACTCCCCACTCCCCACCATCCATTCCCCAGCTCCGTTTTCCGGTTTGGGAAGGAAGTTTCCCTCGGGAAGTACCTGCTGTTTTGAGGAAGCTCAGAGGCGCCGCTGGGTAGATGCTGCTGGTGGTCGATATGCGGTGGATCCTCCCCAGTGCCCGGCTGTCGCGCACCTTCTTGCACAAGAACTGCAGCGCGGGGTCAAAGCGCCTTCGGGGACAGAGAGGGGGGTGCTCTGGTCAGTGCTTGGAAGAGAAGGAGGGGACCCCAGCCCCAGCTGCAGCGCCAGCCCCCGCAACGGCAGCCAGCAGTGAGAGCGGGACAGGACCCTCATGGGACAGATGGGGTCAGGCACAGCTTTGCAAGCTCTTATTTTGTGTGAGCTGGGCTTCTTGCAAAGGAGAAGTGCTTGCTCAGCACTTTTGTCACCTTAAGTCTTCACCTTGAACAACTGCAAACCCTCAGAAGGGCTGCAGAGCCGTGCACCCCGACTGCCTTTGGCTGTTCTAAAAGAACCCAGAGCTTTCACGTCTTGAAAGCCTCATCCTTTGAGTTCCACTATTCCCACTGGAGTGGGCATTTCTTTTCATCTCATGACAGGGAAGTGGTGGAGTCCCCATCCCTGACTGTGTTTAAGAATAGATTAGATCTGGTGTTGAGGGATCTGGTGCAGGGGAGAACTTGTAGAGTAGGGCTGATGGTTGGACTCGATGATCCCGAGGGTATTTTCCAGCCAAAATGATTCTATGGCAGCCAGATTTTATCTCCATTAAGCATAAAGAATTAATCCAACCCCATTAACTCCCAGATGAACAATGTTAACCAGCAGCAGCGAAACTAAGTTTATTTGAGGACAAGCTCAGGAGGAGCCCGTGCTGCTTTCAGACACACACTTCTTATCAAGTATAAATGAGAAGAAAAACGCTGGTCTTACTTGTAGAATCCACACACCAGTGGTCTCCCGCATCTGTCGGCTTCATCGAAACACGCTTCTGCCGCCTGCCTGTCAAAACTGGGCAGCCTCTCACAAAACACACCTTTTCCTGGGCAAAACAGAACAGCAAACAGGAGTGAAGGCAAGAGGCAGTCTGCACGAAACGCTTTCACCTTGCAGTTACAGAGAGATGTCATCACAGCCTAGAAACCACGTTTGATGAGACCACACCGTGGCTTTCTGCTTGTTGACGCTGCTCTGGCCCCAGCTGTGGCTTTCCCAGCTGGTGACAGACCCCAGGAAGCGTCACTGCTTTGACACCCAGCTTTGCTGTCAGAGTCCTAGGGGTATTTCGAGGACCAGACAGCCCACACAGCTGTACTGGGGCCAGCGCAGTACAAACTCCATTGGTGCTGAGCCACTAACGTCAGTGGAGTCGCTTCTCTAGCTACACAATTAGATGGTCTGCCCAACCCTAGGGACACTGCTGACAGGAGAAGGCATTCACATTTAGAGCCCTGAGTCGGACACAAGCTCTGTCTCATGGATGCCACTGGCTGCAGATCAAACCTGTGTCTGCAGCCGTTCCTCTTACCCGCTCGGAGAGCATCTATCACAATCTCGGAGGCTTCTTCGGGTGGTGAACAAATAATGGCTCCAGAGACTCTGCACAAAACAAAGACAGACCTTCAGTGAAGACAGGGCTGCCACAGAACAAACAATGCTCAAAAGCTCCTTTCAGTCAGAGCGGTGTTTATAATAACTGCCTCAAACTTGGAGGAAGAGTTTAAAATAAGACCTAAAATCCCGTTGCTCTGGAAGAGCACGGTACGGTACTGAAGGAGCTCAGCAGCTGTTTGCAAGGATGAAGCACGGGATGACAGACAGGTTAAAATCACAAGTGGCACGAGGGAATTCACTGCTTTTCCTGCAGCTTAAAGGAAAAAGTCTTTTAAAGGTGTCCTTTGAAAGTATGTTACATCCTGTGAGCTAACATACAGAGTGGAATGGGAAGCATTTATGCGGTAGAGCTGCTGCACAAGCGACGGGTGCCTCTCATCACCCTCTAGTCTCCAGTAGCACATCCATCTCTTGTCACAGCCACCTTTCACTTCTGCAGTGATATTTAAAAAACCCTTCTGAGAACTGCCTGCGACCACCTCACTGGTGTCACCTCTCCAGTTCAACTCCAAAGCAAAACACCACAACTGTCACTATTTACACCCACCCTCCCCCTTAGCTCCAGGTCTCAAAAGCTCTTCCTACGTCCGCAGCTGCTCCGGGGCAGACCAACCAGCAGGAGAGCCTGTTGCTTATGGCCCTCTGGGAACGGAGAAAAAGAAAGATTCTGTTTTTAATATTTCTTAACAAAGCTGCCTACAACTAAACTCCTCCGGGTTTCCATCGGCTCCGGGCACAGGAGCCAAACCGAGCTTGCCAGAGCCTTCTGAAGCGGCTGTGACACAGCAGGGCGGGCTTAGCCTGCAACAGCCCCTGTCTCGCTCCGTTCCCATAGGTGGGGCCGGCCCGGCGGGCTCTGGGTGCCCTGCGGCGCCGCAGCAGCATGCGGGGAGGGAAGGCAAGGCTGGCAGCAGGGCAGGAGCACGCAGGGGAGCTAGCGGCGGACAGTACCGCTGATCGTTGAGCGCGATATCGGCGTCCCGCTGCCGCAGCACCCTGGTGCCAGCCAGGAACTCGGCGCCAAAGGCACACTCCACCTCCTCCAGCTGATCCTCCACCACGTAAAGCAGGCAGCAGCCGCTTTCCTCCATCAGGGTTTGAAATAAGGCTTTGTTAACCAGCCCTGTGCCAAAGAGGGCGAGGCCGACGCTGCTGCTGTGCCGTGCGGCGGGTGCCAGGCTGTCAGAGCCCTCGGGGACAGCCCCTCTTTGGCCAGTCTGCTTGGAGGGGGCAGGCGCGATCCTCATGTGGAAGGCGGCAGGCGCCGGGGGGTGGCTGGTGGAGGTGGAGGGCGTCGGGTCTTCCCGGGGGGCGACCGTGCCCGTCGGGGAGCCGGTGACGACGGGGTGGTGGGGAACCAACGGCTTGTGGTAGGAGGGCGGCGAGGGGACGATGGCGCTGGTGCCGGCGAGGATGAAGGAGGGTTGGGAGAGCAGGGAGGGCGCGTCGAGCTGCAGGGGGAGGCCGCCGCCGCCGTCCGCACCTGCAGAGCTGGGCGAGACAGAGGGATGGGGTGAGCCGTTGCCGCCGCCGCCGCTCTCCCCTCACCCAGCGAGGGCCGGGGATCCCGCGGTTCCTCCCTGCTCCCACA
>VZTM01017888.1:367763-385240 GCA_013400555.1 Jacana jacana | reverse complement strand
GGCCCGCCCCGCCGCCACCGCCCACGGGGATCCGCCTGCGCGGAAAGCGGCGCCTCTAAAGCCAAAGCCCCGGGACCGCGGAGTCATAGAACTGTCCGGGCTGGAAGGGACCTTTGAGATGCTCGAGCGCAACCATGGACCTCGCTCCGATAAGCGATGAGCTCTGAGCTTCTGCCGGGTGGAAACAGCGGTTGAAGCAGAGTCACGGCCGGGGTGATGGAGCTGAGGGCAGCCACCGGCTGCTGGACCTGACGGGCCAAGAGCCACAAACTGACTCCCATGGGAATATCATAGACTCATGGATTTGTCTGGGTTGGGAGGGACCTTTGAGATCATCTCTTCGAACCATCACCCTAACTCTGACCAAGCCCATCCCTAACCCGTGTCCCTCAGCACCGTGTCACCCCGGCTTTTCAATCCCTCCAGGGATGGTGCCTCAGCCCCTGCCCTGGGCAGCCCAGCCCAAGGCTGAAGAACCCTTTCCATGTCAAATGTTTTCCTAAGATCCCCTCTGACCCTCCCCTGGTGCAACTTGAGGCCGTTCCCTCTTGTCCCATCGCTGGTCCTTGGGAGAAGGGACCAGCTCCCACCCCACACCCTCCTTTCAGGCAGATCACGTCAGGGATAAACCTCAAAAGAGGAACCTGGGTCACTGAAGCAGAAATAAAAATACATATATACACTTGTTAATACATATTTTTTTCCTAACAGATGTATATTTATTAATACATATCTATCTGGAAGGATGAAATAAGCACTTTCTACAAAGCCTTTGGAAGCGCAGGAGGGGCAGAGCTGGCAGAGCAGCTGCCCGCAGAGCAAAAGCCTCCAACCACCACAGACCCCCAAAAACACCCGGCCCCCAGCGCTGCTGCTACCACCACCCCTCGCTCTGGGGGACACTGAGGTGGGACCAGTTCATTCTGCCCTGGAAGGCAAGAGCGTTCCGAGCAGAGAGATGAGGATCCTTGCTTCAGCTGCAACGCTTCACCACCGTGTCTTAACAGACTTGGTTCTCTCTGAAACCATTAACCAGCCACACTCTCCCAGTTTACACGTGCTTATTTTGGCCAAGATCCAACCAGAGACACAGCACTACAGCCAGAATTGGAAGCGAGCCGAGAACTTCACCAGGGCAGAAAAAGAGTCTACGTTTATTCATCCAAGGTTTTCCAGGGCCCCGACCAAGATCTGTTTCCTTTCCTTAAGGGGCAGATCTTGGGGTTGTATTTCAGAATTAACCATCAGATTTTAGAGCTGGGCTATTTGGTTCTGGTCATTGGTCACTGGTTTGGTCATTACGGACCAACCGGGACCCCCGCGCCCCCGTTCAGTGCAATAAGGACTAATAAGGCACTTGGTGCTCAGCGAGAGGGGCTGTGCCAACGGCTGCTCCATGGAGCTCCTCTCACTCCATGGAGCTCCTCTCACCCCATGGAGCTCCTCTCACCCCATGGAGCTCCTCTCACTCCATGGAGCTCCTCTCACCCCACGGAGCTCCTCTCACCCCATGGAGCTCCTCTCACCCCATGGAGCTCCTCTCACCCCATGGTGCTCCTCTCATCCCACAGAGCTCCTCTCATCCCACAGAGCTCCTCTCACCCCACGGAGCTCCTCTCACCCCATGGTGCTCCTCTCACCCCATGGTGCTGGCCTGTCACACAGCAACAGCCAGCCCTGAGGCTTTTTTGGTGTTAACTCTCGGCGTTGAGCAGCACTTTGGGAGCTGCTCTGCTGCCTTTAGAACCCTAAACTTGAAATATGTGCAAATTCAGGCTTGGTAGGGCTTTTTGCTCTTCCCCCAAGAAAGCCAGAAGCCAGTCAGCTGCAGCTTTTGGATCTTAGGGCAATTCCTTCCTGGATGTCAACCCCAGGCTGTCAGAGCCCCAGCCCCAGAGCAGCCCCAGGAGCAGGGCTCACCTCCTCTGCCGCCTGTAACCGCAGCTGCGGCCTGACCTCGACTCCCTGGGGAGATTTTCAACAGGAGGAACCAGCCAAAGAGCAAGGCACGGCCTTCCCTGTGCCTCAGGGGGAGTGTGACAGGCCAGATCCCTCCCGCAACATTGGCACATGTCTAGGAGCAAACCCCGGTGCTGCACAGGCAGGGGACACACCAGGTACCAGAGCAGGCAAGAGCCACGCAGGGCTGAGTGACCAACAGCCCCAGGGAATCAAACCTAAAAGCAGCTATTGACAACTGTATGCCCAGTTATTAAGACAAAGGGAAAAATACTTGTCCTGTCATCGCTTTGAGTATGTTTTGCTTTGAGTGCTTTTATTTGGGCCCCCTCTCGGCGTCGGGATCTTGCTCCCTATAGAGGGAGGTCGAGATTTTGCTCCTGAAGGACCCATTTTCCTTAAATACTGGCCACCTGCTTTGCCTGTGGAGAGAAAACACAGCCTGTTACTGTGAGCACATCTAGTCCCACTCTTAAATCGGATCTACCATTTGGTTCTCAAGTGGTATTAAGTCTTGATGGCTGACACCAGCAGCTAGGAGGTGGCAGCACCCAGGCTGTGTGTCTCGTACCAGGAGGGTAGGACTGAGCAGTCAAGGTTCCCTTCCTGTCTCTAGGAATTTACTCTGGGGTTTTAGCTTGACCAGGGCAGGATTCAAGTTCCTCCTGACCATGCTTCCAAAGTCCAAGCAGCAGCAAACTAACCAGCACTCCCATTAGCAAGCAGAAAGAGCGAGCCTGCAAGCCAGCCAGGGGTGATGGTAGGTCCAGCTGAAGACTGGAACCAATATATCGAGTCCAGCTGCATTCGCTGATGAGAGCTGAAGAGACAGCTCGGTTCTCTCCAGGAGCTCGGGGTAACCGTGGAGCAGCACCAGGAGCAAAGCAAGTATCAGGGAGGAGGGTGACTCCAGCAATGACCTGAACCTGCAGAGGACAAATTGCCCTGGAAAAACTCTGAAGGAGGAACGGGTTTGGATGCTGCTGCCCAGAAGAGCTGTGGTGCTGCGGGCAGTGAAAATCGCTTGTTTGTCTAACTCCTGAGTTCAGGAAATAAAAGGGCACGTGCTTTGTAACGGTGACTGTTAGAAAACCACCCGCCAGCAGCATCCGTTTTCTCTTTGCACAGTCATAAATTCTGCCTAGCTCCTGGCTCTGAAGGGGAAAGGAAAAGCAGAACGCAGCACTAACGATTCAATTCAGCTTGCAATTAGGATGAGATTAGCACCCTCTGATTAGACAGTGAAAGCTAAATCGGGCCCTGGGTTCTCTGTGTCAGCGTTCAGGAGCCTTCCAGCAGATGAACTGATCGGTGTCACCACTGATGGTTCCAGTCACGGTGACACTATTGTGCAGGAACAAGACTGAACCCATCAAATTCCCCCAGTCACCTGAGCTGGTGCCCTCACTCACAAACCCCTGTTACTGAGCGGGTCTGAGCCTCGGCTCACAGCACACTGTAGGCCCTTCCAGCAGAAGAATCATCAGCCAGCCTACACACACACGCAGAAACCACGCTGAACAAGCCAGTAAGAGCCCTCTTGCTTCCAGGGATGAAATACTTTTCCTAAGCAAAGGCAAGCCAGTAAAACCCTTCATTATCATTATCATAAAACAGGGTCTTACCAGGCTGCACCAGAAGAGTTTTGTTCAGTGTGGAGAACCTCCGCTGATTCATTTTACAGCCACTGGTGCCCATGAGGTGAGACTTCCAGGCCTAAAGTCAATTAAAAAGAAGTGATAGTACAAAACCAGCAAAATTAGCTGAACTTTTATCTAGTCCTTAAGTGTACACCCTTAAAACACGGGGAAAAGGAGAGCTCTGCACAGATTTTATGGCAATAGCATTTCAATCTGCTCACTCAACAAAGGCATGAACCCCTCATGACCTAACAAATGGAACAGAAATGAGTATATCAATTTTTAAATGTACCTCCAAAGGTACCTCACAATAAAAGAAACTTCCAGCCAGAGGCTAGAAGTGAAAAGGAAGTGACACCTGGTTTGCTTTGTACGTTTCCTCAACTAACAGCTGAGTTCAAATCAGGGAAGAACAACGTCCAAATAACCCAGAAAATCTTGTCCCCTGCACGTTAAACAGAAGAGGCGTGGGCAGGACTGCAAGGTTCTGCCAGCAGCTGAAGCCTCCAGCAGCCTGCAGGAGCTGCTCCTACAAGGAACCCCGACAGACGCTTCAAACGAGCAGCTCTGGGCAGTCTCTTACTTTCTTACAGCACTTCTCATCGAAATTCTTCCAGAGAATGTTTTCTTACACCCCAGATCAAGAGCACCTTAATCCTGGATGCCCTGTTGCAAGGTGCTCGGCCTTGTTGCAGTATTTCAAGCTGCTAAGTGTCAGCTCTAGAGTTGGGAGGGACAAGTTAGCCATCCCAGAGCCTGGCAACATCCAGGCAAGTTCCCAAGTCGTTGGGTGACAGCAGCGTTAGGAGAGGACAGGGATTCAGCCCCAGTGACACAACACTATCAGCCCCACCTCGAAGGCAGCCTCACCTCCTCTCCAGGGGGAAAGTTCTCATGGCACAAGGGACAATGGTTTGCCACGTTCTCTGGTTTGGCAGCTGAAATAATTAAAAAATTATCAGGAGAATAGCAGAGACGGGGTAATTTCAAACACAAGAGGAAAACTCGCCCAACAAAGAGCATGAAAACCACTCCACAGCCAGCCCAGCTCCTACCCTATCCACCCCTCCCAGAGAAGCCCCGCGATTACTCGTCTACATCGAAGCAAGATCAAAAGGAACGATGGGGCTTCATCCCCGGGGATGTGGCTGTGGAGTTCTGTTGGCCTTCTGTTGGCCTCACCCGTTCTCCCCATGTGCATTTATAGCAGCAAAGCATTTCAAGCACTGGGAAACTCGGGTATTTATTCCAAAAAGTGTTCCCTCCTGAGGACTTACTTGGATTTGTGAATCCATAGAGCTGTACCTCAGGAGGAGCGCTCTGACTTCCCAGAGGTGCACAGGATTTGAAAAGTCTTGCTGACTTGCTTTTTGAGGTTCAACCTCCTTGTTCGAATCTACTCACCGTTGCAAGTCTTGCTCTTCACGTGTTTGGGCAACTCCTCTCTTGGCAGGGCCTCGCTGCACCGTTGGCATTTCCCAAAGTTGTCCTTTTTATCACAATCCATCAACAAGTGCTCGGTCAGGCTTGCGATTTCCACCACCTGCACCGGGGCGAGAGGGACCCAGAAGGTTTGTACTGGTCGGAGTAAGGAACGACAGTGCTTTAAAAACCACTTTTGTGGGTTTTGGAAGTTAAACTTCACCTTCCAAAAGGTGAAATTCCAAATGAAATTTTAATCCCCTTATTAAAACATTTTATAATGCTGCTCTTCCTGAAAAGGGCTGCCTGAGATCACCCAGCTGTGCTCACCTAGGTTGGCACTGAATATCCCCTTGAGCCCAGCAGAACAGCAGCTCACGTCTGCCAGTATCACCAGGCAGCGCCCGCCTCACCTGCTTGCAGTGCTCACATCTGGTCAGCACAGGGCAGTGTCTCCAGTAATGGAGATCCAAACCTTCCTCTGTGAAGGATTCGTCCCTTTTCCCACAAAAAATACATAAACTAGGGAAAAAAATACAAACATCAGTAACATCAGAGAGCGAAATGGACGAACCCTGTTTCTTCTGTGAGAAACTGCTCTGAGAAATAGCTTCCACCTTGGTCAGCCTTGCTTTCCCTCCATAGTGCTGACCGTAGGAGAGGGCAGGAACAGATGCTCCTATTGTTTATGGGAAGTACAACCACAACACAGGCAGAAGGCCACAACAGCTCTCAGAGCACCCACCGACACTGGCTTGCCTGGCTCCAGAACCTCTCTGTGACCGCAGCCCATAATACACAGCAAAGCTACGGGATGGCTTTGCCTTACTTTATGCCAGCAGCTGAAGGCTAAACGCTGGCAAGTGCTTATCCCCCAAGCAACTGCTCAGAAAAGGGGTTCAAGGTCACACTGTCCAGGAACTTCAGAAATACCACCGTTTGGTATTGCTGAATTTGATATTCCCCGATCTGCCAGAAGATTTTCCTCGTTTAATGCCAAAGGTATTTGCTTTGATCTACCGGAAAACGCTACTAAGGTGATTAGCTTGCAGGTTATACTACGTGCTTAAGATGATTAGAAGCTGCTCTTCTAACTTACTTATCCAAGTAATTTGCAGCAGAGTAATGACTGTCTGGAATCTCCGCCGCTGCTGCAGCCGGTGGGCTTTCCGTTACCTGGCAACCTGTAAAAAGAGAATTATTAAAACAAGACCCCATTTTAAGTCCATTTGGGGCATGCCTACAACCTGCTTCTCTGGATCCTAACAGTAAAAAGTCCTACCAGAAGCATCCCCACTGCCATACTGGTAAATGAGCAGACACACCACAGACCTGCAGGCAGCTGGCAAACCCCTGCTTTCCTCGTCTTCAACAGCAGAACACTTTGGTGAGTATTTAGACGTGCAGTAGATGATCTACCTCAGGTTGGGGAGAAACCTGAAGTGGTTTCAAGCCAAGACAAGCTCATTTCTCAGGAGAAATTAACTAGTCATCTGAAGGCCAATTTCCGCTGTGAAGTGGTTGCCCATACAACAGACTGAGCCTCCCCCCGGCTGACGCGCTCTGGCACGAGTGGAGCTGAGATCAGTCAGCAATGCACTGAGCACCTACACTCTTCCACAGACAGCTTGACATACTTATGCGTTTCTTAAGACTATTTGAAATTACCTACCTTGATGCTTTGGCTTCTGAGAATTGCAATCTTTCTCCTGTTGAACAAAGAAAGATAAATCAGAATGCCTTTAACGACAGTGACTCTGGCCAGGGAGAAGAGGAACAGATTACATCCTGCTTTTTTCTCTGGAATTAAAAGCCTAGAAGCAGAGCCAGTGTATTACAAGGTTTGTGCCTCTGGCCCTACAGCAAGTCTCTCAGGTGTTGAGACAGCAATCCTCGAGGACGGGAAGCAGCCCCACTGCCCGGCACCGGGTCTAAGGCTGAGATACAGAACTGCCCAGGGGCCCATTCCAGTGCTCTGCCTGACACAGACCACTCAGATCTGCAGAACCCCCTGATTTACCTCATGATAGACAAAGCTGTTATAAAAAAGAATCCAAGTGTTGTAGGCTGCTAGGAACAACACCCCCAGGTGTCAGGCTGGGCTGCTGAGGGGGAAAGGTAGGCAGTGTGCCATGGAGTTGCTTTTTCCCCACCCTTTTTTCCCCCCCCCTTTTTGTTTTCTTTAATTTTCCAATAAGAAACAGTGATGTTAATTCTCTAAAGCTACCCAAGGGGAAAAAGGTTAAAACAAATAAAAATCAGAACCAGAACACCCTAACCTTTCCAGCTTGAACTTCTGCTTGTATCTCCCTCAGAGCTGCCAGCTGTCCTTGCAGCCCTTTTATTTCTTCCTTCTTCTGTTTCTCCGCTTCTTTTGCCGCTGCTTTTCTCTGGGTCTGTCAAGAAATGCTCCCTCAATTACAAACGTTTCTGAACCATCTGTCACACAGAAGAGGCTGCAGAACACATCAGCATAGAGTAAACAGTGAAGGCAGCAGGAGAAATACCCTGCAACGATTGCTCTGTCACAGTAAGACATCTCCCTCCTCCCAAATCCCCCGGTACAAACCGGACAGCAACACGCACCGTTTCCTCTGGGCCAACTGCTTCCAACACACCCCAGCACAAACAGGATTCCCCAAAGTGGGTGTGTATTAGAGCAGGAGTAGCCCCTCCGTGGTCTTTGTAGGCTTTACTTGGAAGAGCGAGCACAGGTAACAAACCAAACACCAGCTTCTCACTCACAGTAATGCCAGCACCACACCTGGAGACACTCTGCCAGGCGGGTCACTCCGTGTCTCACGCAGCCATGAAGGCAGGGTGTCGCCCAGCGAGCGCGCTGCTTGAAGGAGCTACACACCACGTACCCTGAGCTCAGCTCCCGACAGGTTACCGTCTATTCTGGCAAATCCATCAAAGAGTGTTTTATAGAGAACAGTCTTGCGAACGCTGGCGTCGCTGGGAGGGAGATATTCCAGCACAGCAGCCCCGTGCCTCCCGTACAGGTCGAGGATAATCCGCAGCGCCGCATCCCGAACCTCGCAGACTCGGTGCTCCAGAGCCCCCCTCGCAAACTGGAAAGGAAAAAACCCCAAATGATGCCTCTCTTTTCCCACAGGCATTTTTTAAGGCCTTGGTCTAAGACAATGAGTTCAGCGCCGTGGGAGAAATCTTCACACAGATGGGTTTTTCCAATTGCTTTCTGGCCCAGTGATTCTTTCTCTCTGTGCTAGCATCTCGCTGCCTCGCAAAGTCGTGAGCTGCGGCTCCGAGGGGCTCCTGGGTTCTCTCCAGCAATTCACCAAGCACCCCAAACCAGGCAGACAAGCCTTAATGAAGCAGCAACAGAGCCAAGCCTCGCATGCTGTAAACTCAGGCTCTCACCTTCATGACGTTGCTGAGGGTAAAGCCGGAGTTTTCTGTTCCCAGGTCCTTCAGGAGACGCTCCATCAGCTCCACCTGACTCATCACCATGTGCGTCGGGGAGTTGGGTTTTAACGGCTGAACCAAATGAACTGGGATAATCTGAAGAGGTTTAACTTCACTACACAGTGCCATTTCCTGCAAAAGGCACAGAGAGCATTTAGGAATGCTAAACGAGAGGACAATTAACCCTCTTTGCAAAGTAGAGCTACTCTAAGTTAGCTGTAACAAGTACAATGAAATAAGCCTGCCATAAGGAGTAGCTGCTTATTTGTTACTTTAGCAGCCAGCACTCCTTACAAAGGCTCTGAGCAGGAGATTATACAGGTGCTTGGTCTTTATGTTTCGCATCAGAGGGGAAGCTGCTGAGAGATCTTAGACATGCTCAGATGAGCTACAGAACTGGGCTGTGAGGAAAACGTCAAGAACTCCATCTGACACCAAACCGTCTGAGGAAGATGTAGGTGAGAAGCCTCACAAAGGATACAAACGCATCGGGATGGACTTGAGGAGTGCTGCAGAAGCCGTGTCATCTTAGAACTTCTCGGTTTATTTTGTGAAGAACCTTAAGGGCTAAATTCTGCTGTTGCTGAAAGCTCAATGTTTATTTCTGTGCAGGTTTAATAACCAAAAGCAGCCCTGCTCCCCACTCCTGCCAGCAGGGGATGGTGCCCACAGTCCCTCCTCCCGAGGACCAGCGCAGTTGTCACCGAGCTGCTTTGGACACACTTATTTCTAGAAACACCCAGCAACCTCCCAGGAGAGCAGCTGACTGGGGCAGTGTATCAGCTATTAGCAGCAAGACAAAATAAACTCATTTTCCCTCTCTGCAGGCCAAGCCCAGTTTACAAAAATACCCTTGTAACCATTTCTGATTTCCTTTCTGGTTCCATTACAAAATCTATTATAAACCAGCCAAGCAGTAGCAACAGTCACCTGTCACCTCTGGGGTTTCAGTGACACGTCCCACCGCTCAGTAACACTGTCACGATCCTAGTTGTGGCCACAGTGAGAGAGAAGTCTTTCCCCTCCAGGTGTGGATGCAAGAGAGGGGAAGTAACCCAGAGCCGTGCCTCCCTCTGCTCCTGGGACCAAATTAACCCCCTTCCACACAGAACTACTGCTCTTTCCTCTAAATTCTGCAGGACAGTAGCGCCTGGAATCCTCTAGCAGCTACTCACAGCTGCTCTTCCTCAGCAAGGAGCAAGGACTGGGCTGTGTCCTTAAAAATGGGCATCTTTCCTATGCTTTTGCTAGGCTGATTTTTGAAAGCTGGCTGTCAAAAAGGCAATGGAATCCCACCACAGCCCGAGGAGCACGAGGTACCTCCCTGCTCTCAGCCCTGCACGTCACTTGCAGCTAAGAAGAATACGAGTCACACCTTTCTTGCTGCATCCCCACACCGTCCCCAGCAGAGGTGACAGTACACTGCCAGAGCAACGACAGCAAAGACAGGAAATTGGTGCCACCGCTTTGCCTGCCAGAAAACACGTAATACTTTACAGCAGCAAAGCCTGGACTTGAAATCAAACCTGATTAAGACTTTATCCACCTATGAACTCTTAATGCACATCAGTTTGAAAAGAGACACCCACCCAAATGAAGTCAGAAGCCAGAAGACGAAGGCGGGATGAGGAGTCTCCTGTTCTAGACAGCAGATCTGGGAGCGTTTTTTCCACACAATGAGAAGTTTCTAGTTTTCCTAGTTTATGCTTTGGTATATACTGTGTAATGATCATTTTTAAAAGTTTCAGGGAAGCTTGAAAAACCTAAGTTAGAAAGAAAAAAGGAAACACTGAGAAATAAAAAAGCCCACACAGCTCTCTGTTTTCACGCAGTATGGAATCACAGAATCATTTAGGTTGGAAGAGACCCTTGGGATCATCAAGGCCAACCATCAGCCCTATTGTATCATACAATCATTCCCGTAGTTCTAAAGATCAGCAGGATCTGGAATTACAGGAACACTCTCAGTGGAAGCTACTGCAGACCTCTCTCCTCCAGAAAACGTGTTGCTAGGGCTCGGGTGAGAGGCTTCAGAATTTGTTTTACGAGGAGTAACACAGCTCTTGGGTTTGTTTTCTTCCTTTTCTTCTTCTTTGAGGCTTGTTTGAAGCCCAAGCCCCCTTAGGCTAGCTTTGAACTCTCAAGATGGAAATTAAAAGTTACTTCATTACCAAATTTGAACTTGAAAACAACAAAAAAAGCAAAAGCAAAGCCCACACAGCTCAAGCACCCCCCGTGGTTACAGCCCCAGCAGTTGTTTCTGATCCTCACCGCTCAGCCCCGGACAGAATTTTCCAGGCTGCTGCATGCCAGACATTGCCCAGTCCTTGATGGTAACTACAGGCTGACATTCCAGTTGGTTTGGGGTTTACTGTGTTTCATTTCGGTTGGTTTGTTTGTTTTTGAACTTACTCAACCATTTTATAAACCGTTCACTAGAAGTTTCTAACCACCTGGTTCTACAACTTTGGCTGCTAGTTCTTCCCGGGAACATTCACCATCAAACGTATCTCAACTTACTGAGGAGACTATGTCTTTGGTTGCCCTCCTCACAAGAAAGATGGCAGCCCTCAGCATGTTCCTCAAATCATCCTTTGGGGTGGTCACTGACACTTCCATCAGCTTCTTGTACACCACCAGTAAGGCATCTTCTCGATAGGACCACGTTTTGGAATATGCTCCTGAAACCTGAACACAGAACCACTTAAACTCTTCAAAGGCCAACACTGGTACTTCACCATTCATTCACCATTTATGTACAGGAACAGCCTCAGGGGAATGCAGGAACTTAAGCATGAAATCCCTAGGTGTTCCCTACAGGAACCCAGCATTTATTAATAGAGGTGTTTCTGCACATTTTTTTGGAAATGGTGAGTAAAATGGACTAACAAGTCAGACTCAAGGAACTGTTTCAGACACAGTAATGCTTTCTCTCCCAACAAAAAGAATATTCACAGTGGAAGTTATGGGTCCTGTGGTAGGGTCTGGATACCCCACAGCAGTCTACTGACACGATCTGCTTAATATTGCTCATTGGACAATGGCTCACCGAAGCCACAGCTCCAAACACACACTCAAAGCAGGCTCCCACATACCAAATTTTAATCTCAGATTTTTAAGTTAACGGCTCTAAACATGTAAAAATCAGCAGGTCTTTGTTGACAGAGCAAATATCAAATGCTAGTTGTGCTGTTCTTTACCAGAGCTTCTCCAAACACCTCAATAGCGGGGCTGGCCTCCCTCAGCACCTTCTCCGTCAGCGGCTCCAGCTCCCCAGTGACACCACTTCTCAGGCTGTCGCTGATGTCCTCTGCGGCCACCAGCGGCTCGAGGTAGGCAACAGCTTCAGCAGGCTGTTTGCAGAGAGCTGGAAGGGGTCTCTCGTCATAAGGTAAAAGTTCAACCTAAGAGAGAAGGTAAAATTTGCTGTTCTAGAAATGATGTAAGATGAGAAGTTGTTTCACCACTAATTGGAATAACCTCAGTGCGGTTTTTTGCCCCGTCACAGTGGTATTGCTTTACAATGGAGCACGGATGTTCAAGTTCCCATAATAACATTGTGTAGAAAAGGCATAAAACTGTGAATGAAACTTATTTCTTGTCTACAGAATGCAATAAAACACACCAAAACCACTTGTTGTGGAAGTGCACACATCTCCAAAACAAATTGATAGGAGGCCAGCAAGCCATAAAGCTTTATTTGTTAAATTATCCCGTGTCAACAGCCTGTGAAGAGGGAACCTGACTGCTCTTAGTGCCAGCTTATCTCCCGCAGCTTCAAAACCTGAAGGTCAAGCTAACTAGAGACCACGACTTTCTTCCTCTCCTTAGACCTGAAACCACCTCCTACCCTACAGCCACATTCCAACAAAGTCCCTTGCTGCTGTGGATTCACCCAACACGTTCCCTAAGGAGGTTTATTAAGCCAGTAACGCAGCAAGCAGAACTCAGCTCACGCTGTGTCAGCCCTGTAACCCCAATTAGTCACTTCACGTCCATTTGCTCCCATTCATCTATTTGTCAATCAGGTATAATCCACCATTGCCTCAATCTGGGTGAACATTTGTAAAAGCTTCCAAAGAAATCGAGGCAAGAGCAAGGCCAAAGGCGATGGCTGGACGGGCAGAGCTCAGCACCAGGCAGTTCAGACAGTAGACAAACCACGGGAACAACCACCGAGGACCTTGCCGTTTGGGAAGGCTGAACTCCAGATGATTTGCTGTGATGGAGATAAACTACTCACATTTTCTTTGAGAAACACTGCCCTGGAGGTTGTGGGATGAGTCACAGGAGGAGGGGACTGATGGAGAGCAACGGGCTCAGCACAAGGGGGATCTGCTGGTTTCTCTTCCAGCACGTCTGCCTTCCACGCCTCTGCTTTTTGCAGCTGTGTGTGCTCAGAGGGAGGTGAATTTGTAGCTCCTGTGCACTGAGGATTGTCAGCATAAATCACAGACTCCAAAGGCAATTCAAGTGGTTTTCGAATCTGAGAAAGGGAAGAAGATTTTGTAAAGCAAAGCTAGCAATGCACTAAAATCACAGTTAATGCAGCTACAGCTCTGACAGCCGAGGAGATTCTGCTGCTTTCAAGTCAGGATCAGACCTCACTTACAGACCTGTCATCATTTCAACTGGATGCAGCTTTATGAAACACTGGGAGCAAAATTCTGTGTGAATGCGTGTGGTGAGATTATAAAGTTCCCCATTCTGAGACCAACATAAAACTCTGTTTTATCCTGTTGATTCTGTATCTTCAGCCACGACAGCGGCACAAGCCTGTTATACCCCTTCAAACTATGAATCTGCACTGGGGAACCCAGGAATTATGCCAAACATTCCGGATCCTCGTGTCATTCCCTTGAGACCTCAGCAGTTTGATGTCATGTAATTCATGGAGGACTCAGCGTGTTCATAAGATGCCACGTGCAAGTCTTTGGTCAGGGAAACCCACAGTCCAAGCAGAAAACTGTCAATCCATAGGCAATTGTCATAAAACTCCTATTCCCTGAATTTATTTTGGTAGCTCTGCCGTTCCTGTTTGCAATAACTGCATGGTAAAGCCCCCTGGGTTAGGAAGAAGAGTACCCACCATCAGCTCCGCATCCATCAGGTCGTGGAGCTCCAGCTGCTGGTAGACCTTCAGGCGATACGCTTCCATCTGCTGCTTCTTTGTTTTAGCAAGATCATAGTCCTCTTTCTCCACAGCACAGCGCTTCTCTACTTCATACCGGCCAAGCCACTCCCCCACCTAGGAGACCGAGTAAGGAGCTGCTGTGCCACCACGTCACCGGGCATTCGTACACACTGGCAAGCGTTCTGATTCCACCTGAATGCCAGGGTCCCTGCTGGACCCTCCGAAACACCCCCTGGTTTAAAAGACAGCCTCTCAGGAGTACCTTCTGCAGGTCGGCGATGGCTTGTTTGAGCTTCTTGGCATAGTCGTAGTGTTCATGACGGGCGGCTTCGCGCTTCTTCTCATCCAGCCTGCGTATTATCTGAGCAACTTCTGGGTCCTGGTACATGTCAAAAGCCAGATCATCCAGAGGTGAAATGGCATCAGAGTTCCTGAAGGTATAAAACGGATAAAATAAACTTTCAGCTGGCCAAAACAGACCCAGTCTTCTCCTTTCCCTAGCAGGGAACTAACATCACACAGAGGCTGAGAACTACTTTAGACCGAGCAGGCGTTTTGCCAGGGTAGATGCAAAAGAACATCCTTACCCAAGGTAAGTTCCTTCCAAGGCAGGATCATCTGATTTAATTCCTAAGTAGTGGTCTATCAGCTTCTCCCTGGCAGACTTTGTAGGGGAAGAAAACAGACCTTAGTGCACACTCATCAAGTCTGTGTTCAGGACAGGAGTTCTGACTTGCCACAGTCAACAACCACTGTGTGGCTTATGACAGCTCCGTTTCGGGGCATACTGAAACGTGGAGAGGCTGGAAGTGTGAGCGTTCCAGTTGATTCTGGTTTGTTTTTTGTTTCCACACATTAGGCTCAACCTTGAGAGCTTTCTTGCTTCAAGACAGCATATAAAAAACAAACCAAAAATCACTACCTGGCAGCTCTCCTACAGCCCAAATCTAGCAGAAGAAAGAGGTGCTCCGTTACCCCAAAGCCACGTAGCAAGAGCGACGGGAGAGGGAAGCTTCGCACTTACGGTGCTGTTGCTGTCGGTGCTGTAGTCTGCTGGCTCCCCGATGATGTTTATGGCCACCAGGGCAACCTGGGACAGAGTTAAAGACAATGTAAATGCATAAGGTCATTGCTTTTTCCGTATCTTACGAAAACTGAAACAAACAAACAAAAAAATGGATTAAAAAAATTGTATATATATATATAAAAAAAAGAATAGGAGCTGTGGTCTGTGGGGTGGTCTGTGGGGTGGTCTGTGGGGTGGTCTGTGGGGTGGTATGGAAGCACAGAAAAGCACCGAGTGCTAAATGTACTCCAGGTTTCATTAAAAATTCACATTCATTGCACAGTCATCAGTTGCTCCCTTTTCTGCTCCGGGATGGATGTGAGAAAAGCCACTGCAGAACTGGGGTAGATGTCTGCTCTTTCTGTATGGGGATGGCTGTACAACACCCTCCACTTCATGCCACACCAGATCCCACAGACCAAAACTGGTTCTCTAGCAACGGCAGAGCTGCTCTCAGAAGACAGACTCTGTCTCCAGCACAGAGCCTGCAGGGCAGCCTAGAACTCAGAATGAAAGGCAGCAACGGAATGTGCACTTATCCTTCTGGACAAGTTGCATGATTCCAAGTCTCTTAATAAAACTTCATATTTGTATTTTCTGTTTTAAAAGAAAGCAAAATTAAATGCAGCAGCTTTCAACCCTCGTTTTTAGCTTCTACCAATCAAGGGAGTGGATTTCTATGCCTCTTCTGTACTACTGAAACATCATGCAGCTTACCAAGCAAGGACTCTCGAGCCAACTCACCTGACTGTATAAGTTGTATTTATTGACATAATTTTTATGGAAAATCAGCTTCAGGTACTGGCCAACTGCATCCATGTACACAGATTTTAACTCTCGTGCTCTGAAATCCGTCTTTTCATTGTCCGAGAGGGGGACGTAGCTGAGAAGGAGAACGTAAGAGGTAAGCTGGGGAAAGGTACAAGCACACCACTGTATTTATGCCCCTCAGGCTGGTGCTCTGACAGGATTCAAAACTCCCTCAGAGCTGACAGGGCACGTGCTGTCATCTGGCAAGTGCTCATCTGCATCGTGCCTCCTACACCTACGTCTCCAGCTTGCAGCAAAGCGCAGCGACGTCGCGTGCAAAGCATCATGGGTATCACTGCCTCCTGAAGCCTTGCTGATTAAGGTAATAAACCCACACAGAGCTTTCTGACTTACCCTAGTCTGTGAAACCTCTCTGACTGATAAGGAGCAAAGTATTCAGGCAAGCTTTCACTGATGTGGAACTCAATTTTGCTTGAAATCATGTACTGGTGAGCAAGCAACTGCAGTTTTCGTATTCGACATCTCTCCACCAACTGCAGAACAATTTCCTGTGGATACTGACAGAGTCTGAAAACATACACAGCTTCTGAACCATCTTTTTAAAGATGACTTCACTTCCAACTTGAGTAACATTTAATTATGAAACTTTCCAAGGTTTAATTATAGTTTACTTCACCATTAACAACATTGTAAAGAGAAAGCAAAGAGTAGAGTAGAAACAACACACTGCACACACACGTGTGTGTTAAAGTCCCCCCCACCTTCCAGGGGGTGTGCTGAGAAAACTGGATTGTTAATACTCAGCCAAAGCAGCTGCAAACTCCAGGAAGACTGACAAGAGGAGAAATAGTTTCCTTTTTATCTTTTTGAGGGACTATATGTACATGCAATGGGATGCCTTTAGGGGGTAATCAAGGCACTTGCTCCCCAACCCCAGCATAAGGATTCTGTGGGATTAAAGTAACTTTTGGGGGTTTATAATGCATTTGGTCTGGGATGCTGTTAACTCCTCTGACCGTGCTGTGACACCTCCCACGTGTTTCAACCTCAGTGTCTCAGGGCTGTGCAGGTTCCTCCCCCTGGGCAGTACCTGGGCGATCGCCATCCGTTGACCGTCGGTGCGTGGACCATCAGCTCTTTCGCACTGAAGCCATCTTCGTGTCCCGAGGAGCTGACCACCACGAACCCGACCTTGTGTGGCATCCTGCCGAGCTGGGCCTGTCAGCCCAAGGGTGGTTCAGGCTTAAGCTCGTCCCTGGAAGGGCGGTAAAAGACCACTGAAACACTACAGTCACAGAATTAAATCCAGTTGATGATGACTACAAACCTTTCTTTTTTTTTTTATTTTTAAATTTATTTGGCAACATAAACAACGTGTTCTTATGCTGAGTGCTTTATTAGTACTGAGTGAAATGAGGGCTTAGCTAACTTGTATCGCAATATGCCAATACACTCAATTACATATGCTAATCCAAGACAGGACTTGAAACTATTTGACCTCAAATGGGTGCACAGGAGCAACCTGTCCTGTCCTGCCTATGTTTGAACCGAAGGAACAAACCAATCAGCCCAGCACAGGGTGAATTCTGCCAAAAGCCAGCCCCTCTCCACAGCCCTGCACAAGCCCCGGCCAGCAGCGCTGGGCAGGACAAGTCGCAGGACAAGTCCCAACCAAAGACCCCCGCTACCCCCGCCGTGCTGTGGGGATATTATGGAGTTAATATCAACCCTTTCCCTCCTCCCGTGGGCCCGGCCCCGCCGCTTCGCCTCAGCAGGCGGCAGCAGGCCGCGGCGAGGCCCCGCAGGGGTCATGGCGCCAGCTCGAGAGAACAACCGGGCGCGGACAGAGCCGCCCTAGAGGGCAGCGGCCTAGCAGGAACCTCGGGGGAGACTGGCCCGGGCGGAGGGGAAAGGAAGGGAAAAGAAGAGGGAAGAGAAGGAAAGGGAAGGCCAAAGCAGGGCCCACTTGCCTCAGTGCGGCCCCATCGCCGGGTCTCATAGCAACACCGCGCTCGCCGCCGCGCGTGCGCCCTGAGGGGCGGTGCGGGGACGCGCA
>VZTM01017888.1:343275-358602 GCA_013400555.1 Jacana jacana | reverse complement strand
TTGGTGGGTGTTGCCGAGGCCGGGGGGGGGGGGGGGGAAGAAGAAAAAACGGGAAAGAAGAGGTTTTGAGAGCTCGCTGGCTTTTGTGGGAGCTGCTGGTGGGACGGAGCAGCCTCTGGTGAGGTTGTTGAGCAGGGAGGGAGGCTGGGGCTGCGAAACTCCCCGTGTAAATTAGCTCCTCGCAGCACTCCTCCCTGCGCCTCTCGCTCCCACCGCTGTCCCTGGCTGTTAGCATCCTCCTGGCTCGTTTGGCTACACATCAGTGACAGGACAGCAGCCAGAAAAACCCCCGGTAAACAGGCTGGCTGTTAACTGCTGGTGAGGGGTCTGTCGCAGCTGGGAGTCAGCCCGGAGCGCTGGCCGGGCTTCTCCTGCGAAAGGAGTTGGTTCTAGTTAAGGTGGGTGAATTACTAGCCAGTGGGAGCACTGGGGGGTTTGAGGAAGAGGGAGCAGGAGGAGGGGTTTGGGGTCTTTCCCTCAAAATTTGAGCTTTTTAGCTGCTGTCAGACAGTTGTCACTCCCGGGTAATGACAGCAAATATGGAACCGCCGATTTGGATAGAATCACAGGACGGGTCGGATGGGAAGGGACTCTGCAGCCCATCCAGTGCCACCCCCTGGGCAGGGACACCTCCCACCAGAGCAGTTTGCTCCAAGTCCCTTCCAGCTTGGCCTCGAACCCCTCCAGGGGTGGCACTGGTCTCCCAGAGGCGCTGGATGGATTCCCAGAGAGTCGATATCCCAGCTGGAACCTGGGCGCTGCTGTCTCTGCTCCTCAAACCGAGCAAGACCTTCATTTTCAGTGCTGAGGCGCGTTCACGCCGGGGACACAGAAATAGCAGAGAATTTATGATACATAATGAAACTTTATGCTTGCCATGTGAGAAATCTCCTTTTGAGCCTTATTTTAGATTTCTTTCTAGTGCCTTATCAAGAGCCCAGCGCGGAGAGCTGGTATCTGAAGAAATTAATTAGCACAACTGAGGGGAGTACATGGGCTTTGCAAGAAAGAGCAGCAAAGAGAAAAACTATGAAATCCATTAATAAAAAAAACCCATCAGGGACATCAGAGAGACGGAGAACGCAGAGAGCGGGTCTGGCGTCGGGGGCCTGGAGCCTCCTCTGGCGGGGGCGCTGCCTGGCACCCACCTCCCTGCGAGGGGCAGGGCGGGAGATGCCCGACCCCTGCCCAACCGGATCCCCACCCCCATAGATGCAAACCCCCATTTTTAGAATGATTTCTAGCGTTTCTGGGGTGAAGCGCCCCACAAAGGCTAACCAGGGGGGGTTCGGGGCACCCGCCTTGCCCAGGGCTTTATCCTATCCCAGAGGCTGGGATTGCTTGGAGCTGATTCCCAGAGCGGTTCCCACGCTGCCGGTGACTCTCTCCGGGCACAGAGCATCCCGCTGGGACCAGGAATCTCATGACACCCGCCGTGGGGGCTCACACACATCCCCCTCCCCTCGAAAACCAGCAGCTCCCACAGACCTTATTCCTGCCTTAATTTCGGAGTGGCTTCAGCTGCAGCCGTGCTCAGTTACCCATCGCAACCCCTTCCCACCCCCGTCTGTGTCTGTCTGCTCCCTTTGTCTCCCGTGGCCGGGATTGTGCCTGAATTTGCCTCGGATTTAGCAGTGGTTTCGCGGTGATTCGCTGCCCCGGCTGCCGGACGCTGGGGGTCGGTGTGAGACCGGTGATGGGAGCCCCGGCGGCTGCGGGGGGCATGGGGTAGCTCTCGGGGCGGGGGGAGGAATCGGGGGGTCAGAGAAGGGGCTGAGGCCCCCACCGAGCCTTCTGCGAGTGGCCCAAACGCCTGGGGTTTTACCCGAGTTCTTTGCAGGAGCCCCGGGGAGCTGGAGCTGGGTAGGGGGGGGTTCAGCTGCTCCTGGACAGCGTGGAACTGGGAAAAGCAGCTTTTCCCTCCTTTCTCTTGCTAAACCCACCTCTCCTGCCATCACCCTGCCTGCCTGGCTGTGGGTGGGACACGCTGGGAGCGTTGCACCCAGAAAGGCTGAACTCCACCCAAAATCTGAGCCAGGGCACTCTCAGCATCATTTGCCTGGTTTGATTAAAACCCAATTTTTTTTTTTATATATATATATCTCCCCATGTACATAAACTACAGATATACATACAAAGGGAGTTGGGGTTGTTTAGTTTGAGGAAGAGGAGGCTGAGGGGAGACCTCATCCCTCTCTACAACTGCTTGAAAGGGCATTGCAGAGAGGTTGGTGCTGGTCTCTTCTCACGGGCAATGAGCGACAGAAGGAGAGGGAATGGCTGCAAGCTGCAGCAGGGTAGGGTTAGGCTGGACATGAGGAAAAAGTGTTTCCCAGAGAGAGTGGTCAGTCAGTGGAATCAGCTGCCCAGGGAGGTGGTGGAGTCCCCATCCCTGACTGTGTTTCAGAGTAGATTGGATGTGGTGTTGAGGGCTCTGGTGTAGGGGAGAACTTGTAGAGTAGGGCTGATGGTTGGACTCCATGATCCCAAGGGTCTCTTCCAACCTGAATGATTCTATGATTCTATAGAGAAATCTAAAAATAATCTAGAAAGTTCTAGCTAAACGTTTAACAAAGCCCCCGGTGCCAGCAAGCGTCAGGCTGGCCCGGCCCTACCTGGATTTCCTGCCCGTGACAGGTAACATTTCTGGTAAATGTTGTACATTATTTAGCCCTGTTTCTTCGGGGGAGATTAAAAAGGCTTTCTGAGTAAATGCAGCTTTTCCACACGCACCTGACAATGACAGAAGAGGCTGTTTTACACAAGGTTCATTAAAAATAAAACCACAGCGTTGATTTCAGCAGCTTAAATTACTTGAGCCAGTGTAATGGGATAAATATTTGATGGTGAAGTTTATTAAATCTCCACCACCATCTCCTGCCTGCTGAAAACCTAAAGGACTCTTTAAAGCCTGCTGGGTGGTCTCCGGAGGGAGAGGGGCTGGAGAGCTGTCCCAAAACCCACCTGCAGAGATGGCTTTGGGGGTGGGAATGAGCTCCCTTCTCCCCTCTCCCGCCTGCAGGTCCTACTCTCTCCTCCCCGCTCCCGGTCCCACAGCCATGGGGACACCGCGTCTCTCCCTCGGGGAGTTGGGAATTGTACCCGCCGGGGACTTGTCCTGCTGAAAACAGGGGGTCTCCAGCACGTGTTTAATCCCAAACCTACAAAATTCTACCTTATTTTATCGCATTAGCACAAGCCTTTGAACCCAGCCTGAGCAGAGCCGTGGCAAAGAGTGGCCAAGCCCCGTCGGAAGGCACTGCTCCCCTGATCCGTGGCACAGTCCCACGTCCCTAAATATACATATTTCCCTTTAAAATGATTGCTACGCAGTGGCACCTTCCCTCTCTGCCCTGTAATTAGCTGTTGCTCCTTTTCTGTCACTTATCTTGTGATAAATCCCCATACAAAGTTTGTAAAGGCTCAGCAATTCAATTCTCGGCTCCCAGTTGTCACCAGTTGCGGGGCAAGCGAGTGGGACCTCCAGGGACAGAGCTGGCCCCAGCAACGCTGCCGTCCCCACTGCTGGTCCCCAGACTGAGATGGAGGAGGCAGCTGGGCCCTTTGGCACCTTCTTAGCAGAGCAAAAAGCCATCAGTGTTCTCCTGAACAGGCAGCTTTTCCCCGGTACCTTGCAGGAGCGGGAGTTAAACGGTATCACAGTTCAATAGCTCCCCAAATTAAACGGGGATAATTACAGCTGGAGCACCCCGGAGCAGGACCGCGGAACAGGCCACCGAGGTCGGTCTCTTGTCACGTCTCACCAACTCCTTCCAGAAGAGGAGGGAGCTTCTTCCCAAAAAGCACTTAGACTTCTTTTGTTTTTATTTGTTTTTCCCCTCCATTACCGATGCCAGGGGTTACGTGTAAAGAGCTGTAACTGTACCTCGGAGAAGACCTTCTACCAGTGGGGCTCCGCAGACAGCGTCTCTCTCAGAAGAGCAGGGAAAAACAATCAGAGGAGACATGTTCTGTTCATGCAACAGCAAGCAATATTGTTCCATTGGCAGGATTCATGCTCCGACAACCGCTCCCGCGTTCCCGGGGAGCCCAGTGGTGGCGCCTGGGCTCCAACTGGGGACCTCAGTGCAACAGGAGCGACTCCGTTATCAGCCCTAGGAGGCCCCAGTAATGGAGCCAGATCTTTGTCACAGCCTGCTGAAGTGTTTTCCACACGCTGGCGTGCCTCCATCACCGTATGGCTGGTGGGTTCTCCTCTGTCCCAGCTCTTTGGAAGCCGTTTTTCCTCCCGGAGTCCTCTCCCACCTCTCTGCCCACACCGCCATGCGGAAAGCGGGGTGCCACGGTGTGGACATGGCCCCGGGGGCAGTAGCTGCTCCTCAGACAGGGACAAGTTAATCCTGTAAGTGGACAAAGGCTTTGGCTGAGAAGTCCTCCACAAGCAGCGAGTGTCTGGGGCTCTTTTCTGTCCGCACTGAGGGTGCTCAGCTCTTGAACAGGGTGGGAATTCACTCCCTGCAGGGACAGCCAGTGTAGGACACTGTGAGCTGCAGGTTCAGGAAGAAGGGACAGACTCAGGGCTCCAGTACTGGGGCAAGGAGTTCTCTGGACCATCTCCATCAAGGAAGAGAGAGAGAGAAAGAGCTCCTCAACGAACTTCCTAATTCGCCTGGGTCCCACTCCTCCTCCTCCCCACACTTGGGGAGCTTGAAAACATCACGACCTCGATTCCCATACCCCAGAACTGGCTGTAAAGTAAATAGTGTCAGGGTTACACACACCAGAGTCTCCCAAAAGTGCAGTTCTCCCAAGCAGTAGAGAAGTTAGTCCTGTGTCACTCAACCCAGCATACGTGTCTTTCTGCCCTCCTCTTTGCCTCTCTCCGTGGCCATGCAGGCTGTGTTCCCAGCTCCAGAACTGGCCACCTGGGCCACATACCTGGAGCTGGGTTGGCACTGGGAACATCTCTGGCTGGGTTCAAGGTGCTCTGGGGCTGCCCAGGTCACAGCAGAGATGCTGCTGGCTGGTGTTCTTCCAGTCCTCTCCTATTCCAGTAAAAGCTTGTGCATTAGTTTCTTCTTAAGAGTCTTTGGGTCGTCTTCCTCACTAAATAGCCCTTGCTGGTTATCCTTTTCAACTAAAAATACCCACTCCTCAGATGTCCACCCAGCAGCCAGAAGCTGGGGCTGGCATTCTGGGGATGTTATTTGGACACTTTGATTTGCTGTGAGGATACACGACTAGAAAGGCCACCAATGAATAGAAGAATAAATCTATATCTCCCTCGCTGTCACTTCAACTGGAAAGCAAAAGCCGGCGGCTCTCGCTCTTGGGGGAATCTGAGATTATTTGGACAAAGGTTTCCCCACGGGTAGCACACCTGCAGGAACAAAGGAGTAGGGTTCACAGTAGGAACAAGTGTCCTACAGCCAGCGTGATCAAAAGCAAGCCCCGAAACAGCGTGTAAACCAGGTTAGGCAGGAAAGATTTAACAGCCGTCAGCCTGCACGAGAAATGTGTTCAGGGAGCGGGTTCTGAGGGAATTCAAACCAGGCCTGTCATCTCCAGAGAGGAGGAGAGCAGGCAGGCACACGGCTGCAGACAATAGCCCTGTTTGATGAGAAGCTGCCACGATGCGCCCGGCTGTGGTTGTCACCCCGCTCAGTGGGAAGAGAAACCCCCTTCTGAGGCAGCCAGTAACTCCCCCAGCCCCACTGCCCTCCGCAGCCCCACTGCCCTCCGCAGCCCCACTGCCCTCCGCAGCCCCGCTCCTGGCCCTACATCTGCCGAGGCTTGGCAGCGCTCCTGCCCGTCCCCAGAAAAAGCAGCCGCAGCATCGCCAAGGGCTTCTGCTCTCCTGCCCACTGCAGGGCATTTGGAAGCCTTCCAGGGTAGATTTTGGGGTTGAAAGCGGGAAATGGTAGAGCTGTGTTAAATCCCCGGCTCCGACTGGTGCGGAGCATCCCTCACGGCTCTGGGTGCAGCACCATCCTGAGGTGGCAGCGTGGGTCCCTTGTATCATCTCCTGGATGCCAGTGGACTCCTCTCTGCTGCCACCAAAGCCAGCAGAGCTGCTCTGAGCCCAGTCCATGTCAGGCTGATCCTGTCAGTGCTGAGTTCTCCCAGATAAACTGCTCTGGCTGAGAAGCCCAAGGGCTCAGCCGTGGCTCCTCCAGCCCCGGATCTCACCATTCTCCAAGGAGCACATTGGTTTTTTCCCCCACTGTCTGGCATTTCTGCTGCCTCCTCGAGGTTGAGCTCCCTGCTCGGTGTGTGGCTTCCCCGGCATATGACCCCTGGCCACGCTCTGCGTTTGGAGCTCCACGTTTCTGACCGCTTCACGCTTCTGCTCACGCTTCTGTGCGGGAAACAGGCAGATTCCTCAGTTTTGTCTCTACATTCCGCAACCGGGGAAGGAAAAACCCCTGAAGAAGTGCCAAGGTTGCATCTCTGGGAAAGGGAGATGTACAGGTGTGCACTTCCATAAATATTTCAGAAAGGAGTTTATTAGATTCTACTAACAGGGCAAGTGCTGCATTACAGATGCCTGAGACTTTGGAAAGAAGCCAACGGCCCCTTTCCCGGAGAATATTCTCAACTCCATTGCGCGGTGCTGAGCGGGGATCCTCCTCCTCAAAGCTGGTCTGCAGATGAGAGGGGCCACCACAGTCAAGTTGAAGCAATTCTTTCTTCTGTAGCTTAATCCTCTTCCTTCCCCTTGATACGCAGTTTATTTAATTGCGGAGACAAGATGCATTTCTTTCTTAAGGGATTGTGGGAGAATATTTGTAATCCAGGGGCTGTAATTGAACTCAGTAATAATAATTACACTTCTCTTCATTAATATGTCTTAAAGCTCATTACAAACTATTTTTGTGCCAGCATCTTTGCCAAATCCCTGCAGGGTTAGAGATAACTTTTTATTCCACTACAGCAGCAAGTTTAAGGAGTGCTCCTGCAGTTGCCGGGGAGCAGCAGCGACCAAAGCATCACCTCGGTGTACAAGGAGTTGCCCCAAGCCCTCCAGCTGGCCAGAGGTACCCCAGGAAGGGGGGACCCCAGGCTTGCTGCCTTCCAGCCTGTAGCACCCTGCCTGCTCCCCATGGGCCACCCACTCTGTCCCAACTGGGGCTGCTCAGAGCAGGGCCCTCTCTTACGTACCTACAGCAGAGGCTGAAAGCGCTCTCCCAAGCTCAGCAGTGAATAATGGCTCTAGATGTCTTGCTTGGCTTTACCCATCCACAAAACAAAGGTCTTTCCTGAGCTGGGGGCCATTTCTGAGACTTTCTGGGCAGCTGCAGCAGCTACTCAAACAGAAGCCACTGCCGGGTCTGTGCTGTGTCCCCCTGCAGGCAGCACACATGGAGCCCAGGGACGTGCCTTTGTCATCGTATACCCCCAGGACCGGGTCTAAAAGCAGATGCTTTTCAGTACAAGAACGTCTATTGCGGATGAAAGGCCTGTGATTAAGATGAAAAATTCAAGCTCCTTTTCCTTAGACAAGAGCTAGGAGGGACGCAGTGCATTAAGAGACCTTCCACACTCACAAATCCCATTAACGCTGAAGTGAGGTCCCTGTGCAAATCCCAGTGCATGGGGTGGGGGAGGGAGGAAGCCATTCCCCAGATCTCAGATCATTTGAAGCCCCCCCCGATGCAGGGATGCTGCTCCATCCGTATTTAAGCTCAGTCTGTGAGACAGGCGAGTTACCCGGCTCATTATCCTGTTTGTGCCAGCATCCCTGCCCAGTCCCCAGCGCGCTGGGGAGAACCGTGTTCTTGCTGCCACAGCAACACCAAGGTGTGCTGCTGCAATTACCAGGGAATGCAGGTTTATAGCTCTCCTGCAATCCCAGCCCACAGGCTGTGTGCTAGATCGGCCCGGGCAGCGGCAGGGCCAGACAGTAACCCTGGTGAGATCCTCCGGAACACGCTGGGTGCAGCTGAGTTTGTTTCTGGATGAAATGAAGTTCTCTCTCCCCAGCTCAGGGCAAAAAAAACACCCCACAATAACATGAAAAAGGAGCAGAACAAGCAGCAGCAGCCACAGCAGGCTTTCTCCAAAACAGTTCTTCCAGGGCTATGTGCACTTGCTGCCTAAATCTGCAAAGTATTTGTCAAATTCAATTTTCTCAAACAAGCGCCACCGCTTTTCACTGGAATCTCTCCTGTTGAGGGCACCTGTGGCATTTTCAGTTCCTATTCCCAGAGAGCCACCAGAGCTACCAGCAGGAGCTGCCGGGTCCCTGGAGGGCTACTGGCCACCCAGCCACCCCCTCGGACTGTGGAGCCGTTCCTCCTGGCCCCATCAGCTGAACTGATGGCCCAGCTGGGGTTTGCAGGGACAGAAGAAAAGCAGGTGAGAACATGCTTAAAGCAGTGAAGGCAGGAGGTGTCAGAGGCAGCCCAGACACCTGGAAAAACCTTCTCTGTGCCATGTGTTGGAGCAGAGCAAAGCAAAGACGTGTCAATAGAGGGGGAACAATGACTGTCCCCTCCTCTCTGTTCCCGGGACCTGTGGCTGCCCAGCCTGGAGCCTTCAAGAGAGCCTGGAGCCCCGCAGGGCACACCAGGAAGCCCCCGCCGCAGGTCGCTTGGCTGAAGGCGGTGATGCACAGAGCAACAGCTTGGCAATAATCCTCGCCTGTCTCAGAGCTGCCTCTGCTGGGAGCAGCTGAGCCCGTGTGGGAGCCAGACATCTGGATCCAGGCAGTGTCACCGAGCTGGGGCTGTCACTGCTCGCTGTCGGGGACACGGAGGAGCACACACCTCTGCTCCTGATGGAGACACCGGTAAGCACTCCCCTCAGGGACGTTCACCCTCCGTCACCTCCTCTGTCCCCAGTCCTAATGGGAAAGGGGACAAAACCCACCTCGAAATGGCTGCACTCACCATGTCCGTGTCCTCACATCTCTCTCCAAGCTGTTTCCTTCACAGAAGGAAGTTTCTGCCTCGCAGTTTCACGTCTCCATCCAAACCATCACATCCCCCTGCAGCCGCCCGGGACCTACACGATGCAAACGCAGGGAAGAAGGTAGTTAGTCTCTGGAGGCAACACCTGGGATTAAAGCCATGCAATTGTGATTAATGGATAGGGTTTCACCTGGCAGAGGAAGGAAGAAACCCCTAAAGAGCAGGGGAGCTTGGGGAGGGGCTGCAGCCCACCCTTCCCCAGCCCGAACAGCAGTGGGTTTACCCATCCTCAAAGGTTTGGGTGCCTGGGGCCAGGCAGGAGGATGGGCTGTGGCCAGAGACACACACCAGCCCCAGCCCATAAAACCCCCCACACCTTGAACCCCCCAACACCAGTGTCTCCTCCCCTGGCCTTTGCCCCCCTGAGCTCTGCACCCACCCGGCTGCCAACGGCTCCTCTGCTCCTGGCCCCTACTCACCCCGGGCTCCCCAAAGTCACTTCCCCACCCCGGGCCAGGAGCTGCAGCTGCAATCAACTGGCTGGGCTCATATGCTCCAAATCACCCTAATGGCACTTCAGAAATGCAAATAAAAGTGAGATTATGATATTTTACGTAAATAAGCAATGTGGCAATCCCAGCCTGGCTCGGCCTGCCAGGGAAATTCGCTGGAGAGATATTAACATTAAAATATGTGAGCGTGTTTGCATGGAACATTTATTGTATAACTCTGGGCTCCAATAAAGGCTTGTATAAATTATTCATTCTGGAACAGGAGATGAAATGCCAAAAACCCCACCCACCAAGGGACTGCTTTTATTACTACCAAAGATCTACTCTTAGTTAGCAGCTAAGCGCTTTAGACGGCCTGCAAGGCCATCAGGAGTGGGAAATGAGCGGCGGCCTCCCCTGCTGACACATGCCCTGTGCCCCGGGGCGGCTGCTGGCTGTCCCCACGCCAGGCTGGTCACCTCACCGCCAGGCTGGCCTGGGATGACGCAGAACCACCTCCCTGCTTAACAAAGAGCAAAGCTCCTGGTCACAGGGAGCTCAGAAAGCAAGTGGTTGCCCGAGGAAACCCCAGCTCCTGCAAGAGCGACTCACGCTCAGAGCCGTGGGCAGTGAGTGGCCACCCGGCTGTGAGCCCACCACGGAGGAGAGTGGGCAGAGGAGCACGACGGCCGTGCCACGGCTGGGCACGCACAGCCCCAGCCTTTCCCTGTACCCAGGCTCCAAAAAAACCCCCACCCCGGGTAGCGGTTACCATGGCAACTCCTCTTTTTAAACACTGCCTTTAAACACTTGCATGGATCCCTCCCTGGGCATCACCAGCCTCCTTGTTGTCCTCACAGGAGCATCATCGGGGAGGGCACCATCCCGGCCACCCCGGGGGCTAGTGCTGTCCCCCGCCTGGCTGGCCACATCCCGGCACTGGTGGCGAGGCCTCCCAACTGGTCGCTACATTTTTTGGGACCACAGCACTGACACTGAGGGTCCAGTTACCAATTTGGGGTTGAGAATTGCTTCCCCCCCGTATCTCAAATGCCCACAGTGCCCTCAGCCCCGAAGTGCAGCTGCAATTAGTCCTCCATGCACCCCCTCCCTCCGCCCTGAGTTTCCAGGAGGCAAAACAAGGTGGTGGGTCCTGGACAAGGATTTGGGGGCTGCTGGTTTTCCCAGTTTGGATGGGGACAGTTGCAGGGACTCCCTTTTTCAGCCTTCCCAGGCTCCTGTTTCCCCCTGCCCAGCCTCACCTCCAGCTCCTTCACCTCTCCACAGCCCACCAAGTGGTGGTTGCTTCCTCCTCCTCCAAGCCATGGGGCAAGCAGAACTCTAGAACCCTCCCTTCCACCTGCAGCTCTTTATACCCTTGCCCCTGAGGTTAATTAGGCTGCTCTGGGACCTCTATTAACCCCTCCCTGCCCGCTCCACTGGCCCTGGAGTGCACACCAGGGGGATGCCAAGGGGACACAGAGCAGCAGGGGGGCTCTCCCAGCCCTCTCCCAGCAATAGTGCTCTTGTGCTGCACCGACCGCCTCACCTCAGCGAGAGGGTGATGGAGCCAGAAAGCCAGGGGCAACCATGGCATCCCTGTTGAGCTGGCCCTGCTGGCACAGGGCACTGGGGGAGCTGGGATGGGACGGGCAGCAGCGGGGCTTTATTTCTGTGTTCCAGCACAGCACCTGCACCGTCCCAGCCATCCCCGACCACCATGGGTTCCCTTTACCAACTGCCACTTTTATGTGCCAGGAGCTCTCTGCCTCCAGCCGTGCTTTATGGATCGTAAGAAAGGCTAAGTGGAAGTTTTCCTTCCTTTCTTTCCATTTTTCATTTTATTTTGTTGGAAGCAGATCAAACATCCCCAGTTGAGCAGCTTTGTGGGGTCTGGGGCAGAGCCCTGTGTGGCAGGAGGTGGTGATGGGGTGGGTGGAAGCGCAGCGGGGTCCCCTCCCTGCTCCCCCTGGGAAGAGATATGTGTCTCTGCAGCTCACCAGGGAGCTGTGCCATGGTCCCACACCGCCCTCCGTGACACCACTGCGGGGACCACTGCAAGGGCTGGCACAGGAGCCGCAGAAAGGCGATGGTAACAGGATGCTCTCGTGCACCAGCTGCCTCTTGGCTCCTTCCTGGGACGGGATGGGGAATGGTTTCAATGGTTTCGTCGCAGGGACTGCTGACGGGAGGTTTGGGTGGGAGAGGGAAATAGGGAGGGGTGAAACTACCTATCACAATAGTGAATAACCGAGTCAGGAGAGTAGTAATTACCAGTGCATGAGTCTCCAAGCAGAATAATTATCACAAGTGCTGTATCACCGACTGCTGGGAGTCTCCAGGCGCGTCTCCATTTGGTTTCACCCCCGCCGGCTCCGATGCTCCGCTGTGGCTGCCACCCTGCCCTCCCACCTCCCGGGGCTGGTACAGGCAATGAAGGGCTGGAAGGGCATTTTCCTGCCCTGCAGCTCCTGCTCGGGGAAGGAAACAATTTCTTTCCCTTATAACCCCATGTTTAGAAGCTGAAGCCCAAAAAGCCTGCGTCTGCTGTCGGATCTCAGCGGTGTTAGGCTCCCCAGCTGGGTTAGAAAATAAGCCCTGCAATGCTGCCTGATTTTCCAAGGCTCCTAACGGCACGGGGAGCACCCGGGTGGGTGAATCCGGCTCATTATTGCCTCTGGCTCTCAGCACTGGGGAGCGGGGCTGGCACGGGGCAGAGCCCCACGGCTCCCCGAGGACACAGCCTGGGCGTGAAGACTTACAAGAACGATGCACTCTGAATAGGTCTGAAAAATGCATCTCGGGCTTCGGAGGCCAAATCGTGCCATCTCCTCGTGTAACGAGAGATGATACAATTCCAGGTCGTGGCATCTTTAGTGGGGGTTTTATTTCCTAGCCTGCAGCGGTGTGACTTTGGGAGGGCTCGGTGTTTTGTTGGGGAGATGATCAAATGACTCAGAGGACCTGGAGACCGGCGGCGGCGGCAGCCTCTCTGCTCACCAGGTTTATATTTAAAGCCTGTGCATTGTGCTGGAACGCTAATTTGACATATTTCTGAGGGCTGCCTCTCCTCAGCATCAGCTGGTGCTCACAGGCAAGCGCATAAGGGGCCAGATTGTGGGGCTCTCGCTGCCCCTCGCTTCCCCAGGCACAGTGGGGAGTGGAAAGAGGGGTCAGGACCTGCCCCTCCTGCCGGGTACAGATGAACATCCCTCATCCCTCCAGCACCACCGCGGGCACAGGGGGCTGAGGCCTGTCCCCCCAGCTCCTGGGCTCCATCCTTCTGGCTCCCAAGCGAGGGGGGGGCCTGTTGCATCGCTCAGTGCTACATGGGGGAGTTCGATGCTGCTTCCCAGCCGGATGGTGGCTGGAAGCACAGCCCGGAGCAGCCGTGTCCCCCTGGCCCCAGTCCCTGCAGCTGGAGCGGGGTCATGTCCTGCAGAGGCCCCTTCCCGCGCAGCATCGCCCGGCACGCCGAGGAGATTGAGCCCTGCAGAAAGCCAAACAATGAGGGAAAAGTGTCAATAAACATATATTTTTTACAGTCCATTATCTTACCCTTGCCAGCTTTTACACTGTTATTGCACCAAGCCATTAAATCCCCTCCATGAGCGAAACATGCCATTTGTGTAACACAGCGTAATGGGGCCGTTAATGCTCTCCCTCCCCCTGCTGCAGCGCCTTTCCAGGGGAGGCATCAATATCCCCGTGCACAGAAACAGCCCCTTCCTTCCAGGTTATTTGCTCTTACTGCAACCATATTGCAACAGCCCCCCCTAAAATTAGCACAGAGGATTTTTAACAAAACCAATAAAACGTACTAATTAATAGTCCCTGTGATGAATGCAGGAATATAAGTAGGTCATTACAGCCACCCAGAAGTTCTTTGAGGAGCAGAAGGTTTAGGGTTTCTTGAGGACGGTCGTCAGAGGACACGAATAATTTGCAGCCCAGTGGCTACATCAAGCCACAGCTGACTTGCCCCGAGAAGGGGGGGCACGTTGGTTGCTGTCAGAGGAGCAGCAGGGCTGTGTTCGCTGGTATTTCCATTCACTGACCTTCCAGAGCCTGTTTTTTTAGGAAAATAATTAAAAGCCGTTTCCAGTTCAATAACGTTTTGCTCGATTAGTGGTAGAGTCCAAGATGCAGAATGAAAATAACGAGGTGAAAACCCTCAGTGGAGCCAGAACCCCATCTCCGGGCTGCAGCCCCCGTCTTCAGCCTCGCCCTTGTCTTCCTCCCCACTGGGGGCAGCTCGTGGTGATGGGGACTGTCCCTCTGGGGGCTGAGCCCAGTCCCTCAGTGCTGAGCCAGCCCCCCTGCCTGTGCCAGCCCTGCTCCCCCTGCTCCCTCTCCAGGGTTCCCCCGTTCCCCAGCCCGGAGCTGGGCTCTCAGCTCGCAGCGGAGCCACTTCTGCTCTTTTTCAGCTCCTCACACCCGGCTGAGGCTGCCAGCAGGGTTTGCCCGTGGAGCAGAGCATGAGAAGCAGCGTGTGGGCATGGTTAGCAACCCCCCTTGGAAAGCGTTGTTATCAGCAGGGTGACACGGGGACAGAGCTGGGACGTGCCCCGGGCGTGCAGGGAGCGAGCAGCATCGTCCAGGGCCAAAGCCAGCTTGAGGAACTCACATTTTGGTGATGGCTGGCTCTGGCAGGAGCTGGAGCTGCTGTGGGAAGCATCAAACTGGAGGCAAAGTAGAAGGACCCCCACGACGTCCCCAGCACTGCTCGGGTGCATCGGGACTGGCCACTGGTGCCAGCCTGGGCACGCCAGCTCTGGCACTGCCACTGCAGCCCCAATGCAGGTTGGTAAGTGTTTTGGGTACTGCTGGGGGGCACATCCACAGCAGCAGTTAATGCCTCAGTCTGTGTGCTGCCCGGCTGCAGAAGAGGGGTTGGACTCAATCCAGCTGCCAAAAGACACGGTTATCGTAGGCAGCGGCTGCGCTTCCTGCCTGATGCCAGGTTGTACATTTTATTCTTCCAAATTCCTGGCACTAAAAAGCATAACCCCAGGCAGTGCCCGAGGCTTGTGCCTGGTGGAGATGGGAGTCGTCGCAGGGACTGCTGACGAGGAGCGGTGAGGAGCTCTGGAGAGGAACAGTGAGGAGCTCTGGAGAGGAATGCACACCCCGGGCAGAGGGGGGTAGTTACACCCCTTCCCTGCCAGCCCCGCACCCGCAGCGTGCTGTGTGTGACCAGAATCCACCCAACCTGGGCTTTACCCTCCTCTTCCTCCTCCGCACAACCCCAGCTCTCACTGAAGCACCTTTGGGAAGGTGTCGCACCCCCAGCCTGGAGGTTGCACCTCATCCTCCTGGAGTTCTCCACTTGCACCCACATTCCAGGGAAAAACAGGGAATTCTAACCCATGTGTGACCCCAGCCACACTCCTGCCTGTGGGTCTTGGTTTTATGAAGGCCCCAGTGAGGAGAACTGGAGCTGGCAGCTCCTGAGCATCCTGGTTAACTCTGGCTGCCCCTCCAGTGCCCCGGGCAGCTCCCGGAGCCCAGCATGGACTGGGGGTGGACGTGGGGGGAGACCACCCTCTTCTCTGCAGGAATCCCCATCCCCATGAGAGAATTCAGACACCTCTCTGTGTGACTGTCTAGTAGTCTCACCAAAGCTTTTATGCCACTTTTATGCCCTCGGTGCCACAAGGATGTGTGGCCGGAGGGGCTGGGGGCTGGGGGGGCGAGGGCTGGAGATGCTCTGGCTGCTCGGACGCTGCCCTCGAGGTGCCCAGCGTGTCCTGGGAGCACAAACCCCAGCTCCTTTCTGGCTTTTCCTTCCAGCGCTGTCACTTCCACATTTTCTGTTATGAATTGATTCCTAATCTCCTTTCAGAGGAAGATCAAACAAGCCCTTATGTCTTTGTTGGCTGCTTCCTTTGCTTACTTTTAAGTCATTACCCTGGGTTTGAAGTGTGGTTAAAAGCGAAGCGAGAATCCCGAGTTGGGGGGGG
>VZTM01017888.1:316199-338658 GCA_013400555.1 Jacana jacana | reverse complement strand
CCCAGCTCCATCCCAGCGCCATATCAGCCTCACCCCAGCTCCATCCCAGCTCCATCCCAGCCCCTCTCCCAACACTGCAGCAGCAGGACCCACCGATGGGTTTTCTCTTCTCCCCCCTGTCACTGCAGACTCAGGATCGCCGCCTGACACGTTTATTTACTTGTAATTACACAGAACAAGTTACAGAGGGGCTCCCCGAGGCCCCTGGGGCAGGAAGACAGCACACACAGTGAGTGAGCAGCGCTGCCGGAGCCGGGGCTGGAGCAGGCAGTGAGCAGGAGGACAGCGTGCTTCGGGAAGCAACAAATTATAAATTGAGGTATTCAATCTCTAGAAAGCTTACACATTTAATTATCTAGCCAGACCTTCAGGGAAAAGAATTAGAACAATAATTATCAATTTGTTCTTTGTATCCAAGGGCAAATTTAGCATTTAGAGGACGGAGTTGTTGCTGGTTTCCTTTCCCCCCATGCCTCGCTCTTTGTAATCCTGATTAGCAAAATGTACTCGAGTCTTTGAAAAGAAAGATTCCTCCTCTCCAGCCAGAGGAGGAATCCTTGCTTCCTTGGCAGTGCCACAGATGGAGCCAGGCTGGGGACTGGCAGTTTTGCCCAAGGGGGAAAGGCAGGAGAGGATTTTGCTGCCTGGCCTCTGGGCAAAGGGCTCCTGCATCCTGGAAGCTCCTGGGGCAACACTGGGAGAGCAGGCAGGGCTGCCTGGGGAAGGATACCCCCCAGATTCCCCTTCCCACCCCTGGGAAAGCAGCTTTGCCTGGAGCCTGCTGTCTCTTGATGCTTTCCAGCAGCACATACTGCTCTCCCTGGGTTCTTTCCAGGGCTGAATGGCATCGGGTGCTCCTTGCTGGGGGAGCTGAGCCATCAGACCCCTCCTCGGGCTGCCATGGCCGTGCAGGGCGGGCACAGCCCCTCTCACCGGCCCCGTGAGCCGCCCCTCTGTGCCCGGGCTTCCATGGCACGGCACGTTCCCTGCGCCTCAGCTCGTTATTGATTCCATTCCCTGTTAATAGCCCCCTGTCATAAACCACATCGACGATAATGAGCCATTTTATGCTGATTGTTGATCTATGGGAATTTCCAGAAACCGCGTTCTTTATTTATTCAGCAGCATAATGGCAATTCAATATTGTGGCTATGCAAATTAAAGGTCTTTTTTTTTTTTTTTTCCCTTTTATTTTCTTATTATTTTTTTTTTCTGGGCTGGAAGCTGGGCAAGATGTGATTTTTCCAAAGCAGAATTGCTCCTGAGCAGAGGGATGAGAGGAGTCGTGTCCATCCAAAGGGCAGTCAGCCCAGTGGTTGCCCTCTCTTGCAGCTCACACCTTGCCCAGCTCACCCTCCCAGGCGGAGGAAGGCTGCTCATCCTCCTCCTTGAGACACACATGGAGCAGTTTCCCCTTCTCCTTGGCTCTGGCACTGCCTCTCATCAACCTGTTGGTGTTTGTTCAGGGTTTATTTTTCCGGTGGCACACAGTGTTTTGGGGCCTTGTCCTGCAACCAAGTGAAATATCAGGTGACACTGGAAGGATCCCTGATATTTCACTCGGTTGCAGGACAAGGCCCCTCCTGGCAGGGTGGTTCTGGCCCCAGCTCCTGCCCAGGCCCCTCCTGACAGGGTGGTCCTGGCCCCAGCTCCTGCCCAGGCCCCTCCTGGCAGGGTGGTCCTGGCCCCAGCTTCTGCCCAGGCCCCTCCTGACAGGGTGATCCTGGCCTCAGCTCCTGCCCAGGGGGCTCCTGCAAAGCGAGGAGCTGAGCCTGCAGTCCCCAGTGCCTTGCAGTTACCTGCTCCCGACAGGCTTTAATTTATAGATAATGGATGGGTTTTTTTCCAGTTATTATTTGAATACATCAGTTTCCACTTGACCGGTCTGAACAACTTCCTGATGGATATTCAGCCTCTGCCATAAAGGGAGCTTATCCTTCAGCTCGAGGGGAGAATGAAACACTAACAAGAAATAGAAAATGCAATTCAGCCTCTTCACCAGCAGAATAATCCCCGGTCGGGGTTGGCCGTGCGGGTGTCCCTGCAGGAGCTGCTCTGCCCAGCGGGAGGGTCCCCAGAGACACACATCCCCCTCTGTCACCCAGCCTGTCCCCCCCAGCAAGAGCCAGCGCCGCCTCCACGCCAGCTGAGCCTGCTGGAGCCAGCCCGGCTTTCATTGCTTCTTTCCTCCTTTTGGGTCATTTTTAAAACTCTGGAAGGGCTGGAGATGCGGAAGCTGGCGTGGAAAGCCTGCCGGAACGAGCCACATGATTAAAAACGCTCAGTTTAATTCAGATTGATAACTGCATTCAAGTAGCGGGTTTTCCCCTTCTGTAATTGAGTTACACCTACAGCATGGAAGTCAAACTGATTTTAATCAGGGGCGGTGTTAGGTGACGTATGCTAAACTCCCGCTGTCACTGCCGCCGCTCGGGAACATCAATTAGAGATGCCGCTCTCTGCTCCCTCCTCTCCTCGCTCTCAAGTGCTGGGGGACAGCCCTGGCTGGCCACCCGCTCGCCCCGACCTCGGCCACCTCCTGCCACCGCTCCTCGCCCCCCTCCTGCCCCCGGCTGTGTCTCTGACACGCGTGTCCGGGGCCCACGGGGAGGACGTGGACACGCACAAACACACAGCGTCCCCCGGCCGGGTTCAAAACCCAACCAGCCGGGCTCTCTTTCACTCCCGACATCAGATAACCTTGATAAATTCTCTTATTAAATTTAATATCTTTGATCAATCACAGTAAAACTTGAGGAGATGAATTATTAAAATGAAGCATTGCTTTGTGGGGTTTATGGTTATTGTGCTTCCTAAATTAAAAATGTAGGTGCTGTTATTTAAAAGAAAAAATATTCCCACTGTCCCTAAAGCCACGTATAGCATTTCTGCTCCGGGCAGAGATCTCTGATAAGCAGAAATCACACCCTTGCACACACTAATTAAGCCCCCCCGCCCTTTCCTACCCTGTGAATGACGGGGGCACGAGGGGGTACGCAGGTCCTCGTGGCCATGGTGGCTCAGGGTCACCTCACCCTTGCTGGCCTGATGTCTGCACCCAGGCATGGCTGCTGGGGGACGTGGCTGGTTTCAGCCCGTGGGCTCCCACCAGGTGAGTGGTGGCAAACAGACATGGCTCTACGTCAGCACGGTGTGGGACGGCTGTGCTGGGGTGGTGGCTGTGGCAGGAGAATGGTGGGCAGCTCTGCTGCTGCTCCTTCCTTCTCCAGATGTGTCCCGTGACTGGGGAGCTTCACTGGGGTCTCAGCGAGAGCGGAAATAGCTGGGGCCAAATCCAGCCCCAAGTTTTTACAGCAGGGAAAGGGCAAGGAGAGAGGTGGCCCAGGGGCAGGGGCAGGCACCCCGAGGTGCCCAGGCTGTGTCCTTCCCGGTCACCTCACCTCTGATCCTCACTGCTGCCCCAGAGACAGGCCCAGCGACCTCCCTGTTTGGGTGATGGTTGGACTTGATGATCACAGAAGTCCCTTCCAACCCAGAGAATTATGTGATTCTATGTCCCCTCCTGCCTGGCATTTTTACAAATCACTTACCACTTAGTTTTCTGACAACCCTCTTGGTTTTCTTCCTCTTCCTTGAGTTGTTTTTCTCCAGTCGCTTGAAGACATCATCAGTAAAAAGGGGCACTGGGGAATTGTTATTAGATGCTGGGATTTTTCAGTGCTAGGAGCCTTGGGCTTTTTCGGGACACAATTAAGGCACAATTCTCCTGTGTTGAAAGGCAAACCATTTCCAAACCCTTGCCTGTTTCTGATGCAACACATATTTCCTGTGCTGCAGCTGCTAAACAGCAAAAGGCTGGAGCAGGGTGTGCAGGCTGGGGAGAATTGCCATTTTTCATCCACTTCAGAGGTGTTTTACCCAGTAGCAGTGATACAGGGAGCGCAGAGCAGGGCGTTCGGGCTGGGAGCAGCCAGGGAGGCACCTCCATGGGGACATCACAGGTGGGGGGGTCCCAGGAGGGTCCCTGCAGCACCAGGTGCTGCCAAGTCCTGGGACAAAAGCGTTGGCTCCCAGTGGCTGGCACCCATCTCGGGGAACATGGAGCTTCCAGGTGCTGGTGGCTGGTTTCGGCTTTGGCGGTGAGGTGACAGCAGCCGGTGAGGTGACAGCACCCCTGGGGCTCCCTGACATCTCCGGGGGAAGCGCTGGGGCTGTCAGGATCACGACTTACAAGCTTAACATCTGAGCGTCTGCAGAAAAACTCCGGGGCAGAGCGAGCAGTTCTTCCACCCAGGAGACCTCAAAATGAGGTTTAATCTTCTCCAGGCTTATTTCAGCCTTTGGAAATCCAGGACAAAATGCTTGGGCTTGGTTTGTTTGGTTTTCTTGTCTCCTTTTGTGAAAGAACACAGAGCAACTGAGATTTCAGGGCCAGCAAGCAAAGAGATGCCCAGGATGTGATGCCAGCTGCATGCCCGCTGGCTCTGGTGGGGCAAACGCCAGCCCCGGGGCTGGTGCTTTACCTGGGGCTGCATTGGGCAAGTGCCACTGGCCACCGCTCTGAGCCCACAAGGCCAGTGGGTGATGGGGACACTGCAGGTGGTGAGAGCCAGTGTCCCCCTGGCTGTGCTGACCCTCACGCAGCCGCCCCTCGAGAAACACCACCCAAATTCAGGGGCTGATGGAGAAACAGCTTCTTAGGTTTACAAGATGGCAGCTTTACATTTTTTATTTTTTTTTCCCCTAAATTGCAGGGAAAAACAATTAGAAGGGATAAAATCCCGTGGTTTTGAAAAGAAAGCATTATGAGGCGCACACAGCGCTGCCTTGTCGGGATGAGCTGTGAGGGACCAGCAGGGACTCGGGGTGGATTGTGTGTTTAGAGGGATAAAGAGCAAATCCAAAGCTCTGTGCGAGGGAAAACCTGCAAGGGTTTAAGTATGTGAGGGAAGAAGCCGAGGTGCAGGCAGGAAATCATAATTACCTGCCGCCGCCTCCCCCCAGACTCCGTCTGCGGCATCAGTTACGGGTTATTCTGGGAGAGGAGCCGCTGAATAGGACGGGCAGGCTCCTGCCTGGGCTGCCCTGCAGAGAGGCTGGGCAGGCACATCTCGGGCTGGGAGATCTGTTCCCAGCATCTTTTTCAGCTCAGGAAACACGGGCAATGTCATAAGAAATAACGATCAGCCCGGCTGCCAGAGCAGAGGAGCGCAGGGAGCCTCCGCATTTCAGGCTACTTAATCAAAGCGAACGTCTACATTTCTCACCCATCACGAATTTTCTCCGTATCCTTAAAAAAAAAAAAAAACCAACAGCTTTAAACTGCCAGGCTGCAGATATTTTCCTCCCACTGCTTCCTCTGTGTTGGTTCTCTCCATCACCGCCTGTCAGCCCTCCCGCTCGCACCTCTTCAGCCGTGATGTACGAGCCCGAGAGCGGCGGCTGGAGACGGGGCTGCCGTGATGGATGGGCTGGGAGTGGGTTTTCCTGGAGCACCGGCCTGGCTAGGGCTCTGCAGGAGCTGGGAGGGGGGGCACGCTTCCCAGAGGCATGTTTTGGTGAGGGCAAGCGGGGCATCCAGCTGGGCAACACAGCTATGGAGGGCAGGGAGACAGCGGTCCCCAGCAGCAGCTCCTCCCTGGAGTGGTGGCAGCTCCTTTCCTCCTCCTTCTGCGACTTCACAGCCTTCATTTTGGGGCTAAAACGGGAAAATAGCCATGGCTGTGGCCAACATCCCCCTCTGGTGTACTCAGCTGATGTTTGGGGATGCTGGGGTGGCTGGGGGAGGCAGGGATGGGGTGGGAGAGCCCATGTCCTCACCAAGGTTCGCCAGGAGTTCCTTGGGCAGATAAACCAGACCTCCCAAAGCCAGGGTCACCTCCTGCCTGGTGGGACGGGACGAGCAGCCCTGCAGCCAGCCCCCAGGAAATATTACTGTTATATTGACTCCTCTGTCCCCTTTGGCACCTGAAATTAATTTTGTATTTGTTTGGACCGTGATGGGCTTTAACCCATCGTAACAGCAAGCTTTTGCCAACCCCAGGCAGTTTAATAGCTAAAGTGTTTGATTAAAAAATTTAATAGCCCCAGAATGATGGAACAGCTTCTGTCCACAATATATTAAGCTCTTGGCACCCAGATTTATGTGCAGTGTAAACTTCCTTTATATGAAAACATTTGTTTCCTTTTCTGCATCCGCAGCGGAGCAGACTCTTCTCTTACTTCATTTCCAGCCAGTGAGTTAATTGCACATTTTTTCTGAAGGTGTCGCCCGGGGGAAGCAGGTTCCAGCTGAAGTTATTTGAAGGAGCAGGAGGAGACACTGGTGCCAGCGGTCAGGGACAGCCTGGTGAGTGTCTGTGCAGCGGGTGGGCTCCGGACACAGGGCAGAAGGGGCTCTGTGATAACGCAGGGCTTTCCAAGGAACCCCAAAGCGAGCAGATTTCCAGTTGGAAAAGCTACCGAGGAGTCTGTGCCATGGTTAATTTTTCATCGTGGCCAGTCCTGCTCCAGCTCCCAGGCCCAGCTGAGGGATGGAACCAGTCACCTCTGCCATCCTGTCGAGTTACACGTCCATTCCCCTCTCTCAGGAACACTTTGTAGGAGCCGAAATAAACTCTTGCCACCAGCAGACCCCATAAATCTTCATTATCATTTGCATCAACCAATCTGCCCAGTGTTTCTCCCCAAGAGTTCCCAGAGTGGCCATAACTCTTTCACAGGTCAAGGAGTTAATCATATTTTATAGCAGATGGATACATTTGGTTTATATTTTATTTCTCAGCCCTCACATTTTTAGGCAAACATTGTCGCTCCATCCCAGAGGAGGGGCTCAGGCTGGCAACCACAGCCGAGAGCTGGGGCCGTCTCAGAGGGAGAGACAAAATCTGGCTGGGGTCAGCCAAGGGATGGAAGAAGAACAAGAGGGACAGGGACAATTCAGGGCATCGACTCAAGCTCTACATCCAAGGAAGGACGTTCTCTCAGCCCACGCCTCTCAGCATCGAGCCCTCGGCCAGGAAGGTGCCAGCAGAGTTCTCCTCCACTCATCTTCTGGAGGAACCGGCATTTAATTTCACATCCCACCTAATCCTCTTACTCCTGGGGACTTCCAGAGGGTGGATTTGGAGCTGTTTCTCGCTGTATCATCATGTCAAGCAGAAACACACACCTTAGGCTCTGCTGTAAGACTTAATTGAGATCTTTGCCACCCCGGAGGAACTCGGGAGGAAGGAGAGGTCCCCCCAAGCGCAGTGGGCCGGGAGGGATGGCTGCAGGCGGGGGGGGAGCCCCCGGTGGGACAAGGCCAAGGACGGGAAATAGCAAGTCCATGAACAGGCTCTACAGTAAAACGAAATTACCGATTATCTCCGGTGACATTTCACCAGCGAAGAACAGTTTGTTCTGATACTCTCCTGTCTGCCTTTTTTTTTTTAGATGAGAAACTATATGAAATATGCTGTAAAATACCTAATGTGCCTTTTTGGGATAATAATTCACAGCCCGTGTTCATAAATTCACATTTTGCTAAAAAAGGGGAGAGAGGAGAAGCCGGAGATGGTGGGTAATTTATGACACTTGCTCTGCGTTATCACTCCCCAGCCGTCCTGCTGCCGCTGCGCGGGGACTTGGCTCCTGCACGCGGATAGCGGGCGCTTTGCAGCCCTTCATTTCGCTTGTTCAGGCTACATTAGGTTTTTCAAAGCTGAAGTAGGGTTTGGGAAGCACGTGAGCCCGCTCCCGAGAGCTGGAGGCGAGCGTCACATCCCGGGAACGGGGCTGCGTTCATACCCGGTTTGGTCGGTTAAGGATAATCCCCAGAACTGGGCGATTTGCATCAAAATGCTGTTCCCATCACGAGAAACGGGAGCTTCCTACCCACGCTCTACCTGCAGGACGCTCTCAGGCCGTTTATACTTAGACTTTATGACTGTGCACACAACTGAAAGCATTACTCCCTCAGAGGTAGGAAATGCATCTGCTTCCTCCCGTGAAGGTTTCACCGGGGCTCAGACACTGGTCTGTAACGGGGACCCACAAAGGGGCAGTTCATGGGTGGCTCTTCTCAATTAAGAGCTATTTCACTTGGGACTGCAAGAAATGTAACCAAAGAACAACTGGGCTTTTTTGAGTCCTAAGTAGAAAGGCATGAAAAGAGAAGGGCTGGTGGCCAGGGCAGTGCTCGAGGAGAGCTGTGTGCCCCAAAACCAGCCTCTGGGTCCAGGCTGTCACCCAGGATTAGACAGAGCAGTGATTTAAGGGCTCATTTCTGGGTTAAGAAGATACACTCTCAGGGCAAAGCCGGCTTCACCTCCGGGCTCTACCTTTCCCGAGGCAAACAGCAGGACGGCTGCCTCTGTTTGCTTTCTCTCCTGCTTGCAAAATTGAATTATTATCCCTGCAATGATATTCTTAAGGTTAAGAACAAACACGTAGAAGAACATTGTGGGAAATTTCTCTGCTTCGGAGTCGACAGAGCAGCTCAATATTTAAAGTTGTCTGAGCAGTTTCTCTATCTCAACACAACCACTCCTCATTTCATTAGCACCAAGCGCACTCAGGCTGTTATCTCAAGGCCAGCTCCTGTGTGAAAACTGAGGAACCTCCAGTTGAGGCCCGTAAGACACAGCAGCATCACTCAGTGCTCGTCCTGAAGGGCCTTGGGGATGCTCCTCTTCCTGGGATACAGCCCAGCAGGCAAAACAGGCAGCAGCAGAGCCCCCCCCCCGCCTCCAGCAGGCAGGGCCCCCTCCTAATAAAGCTGTAATGAACCCGAATGAGGATTTATTGCACCGGGCAGACATTCCTTCAATACCTCGAGTCAATGACCTCAGTGTTGGTTTTGAGCTATTGTTCAATTTGCACTCATTGCAGTCTGAAACTCAGCCCGGTGATTAATCACCGGCCCGGAACGTCGCACAAATGGGGATATGGAGATTAATTAGCAAAGGGTATTTGAGTGCATGGTTCAGCATCTCAAATAACCAGAGCTGCTGCATCCCCAACGCTGCCAGCGCATCCCTGACCTGCCCGAGGTGTTCGCCGTCTCCTCCTTGAGGTGTTCTCCATCAGCACAGGAAGGACAGGATGCAGTGCCCGAGGTTCAGGAGGGGCAGGATGCAGCTCCTGGGGTTCAGGAAGGACAGGATGCAGTTCCCGAGGTTCAGGAGGGGCAGGATGCAGTTCCCAGGGTTCAGGAAGGACAAGATGCAGTTCCTGGGGTTCAGGAAGGACAGGATGCAGTTCCCGAGGTTCAGGAGGGGCAGGATGCAGCTCCCGGGGTTCGGGAGGGACAGGATGCAGTTCCCAAGGTTCAGGAGGGACAGGATGCAGTTCCTGGGGTTCAGGAAGGACAGGATGCAGCTCCCAGGGTGCAAGGACCTTTGTGCCCAATAGCAGCTTCAGGCAATCACCGTCCCTTGTGAGTGACACCAAGGAGGCTCCCTCAGAGGGAACTTTTTATCTCCTCCTTCATTAACTGCATTCCCCACCAGCCCTGCTCCTGGCCCTGCCTGGGGGTGCTCCAGCTGGGGCTCACAGCTGTCCTTGGTTCTGCCCATTACACCTCTCTAAGGAGGAGCTGTTGCATGAATTGCAGCTCTCCTGTGTGCCGGCTGCCGGAGCCGCTGGTCTTTGTCAGAAAGGACAAACCCAAGAACTGAGGAATTACTCCTGCGCCTCCCGATGAATCAGCCTGGCCATGTACCTGTCAGAGCTTTCAGGGAGCTGTTTCCTCCGAGCAATTAACTCAAATGACGAATTGAGAGACGGTGATTCTTTAAAAAACAAAACAAAAAAAGGTATTGTAATGTATTTGTCACTTGGATTTGCACCTGGAAGTTTGGGAGCTGTTCCAGATATCTTCCTCCGGGGATCAAATCCCCCTCGTGCTGCTGGAGCTGCCTCTTCCCTGCTGTTACTTACCCTGTGGGTGCTGCTCCCCGGCCTGAGACCATCCTTTGAGGGAAGATGGGTGTCTCCCCCCTCCCCACACACAGCCTGGGGTCCGGGGGGCTGGGGTGAGAGGGAGTGAAATGTAAACCCTTCAACAGCTCTGGTGGATATGAAAAGGAGGGGTTTGAGGCTAAAATAAGCCTTTGCTTGTGCTGCTTCTTGCTATAAACAAGTATAAGGTGTACTTTTATTCTTCAGTAAGCACCCAGGAGGTATCCAATGCAGGCTGGGGGGCTGGGGACCATCCCTGACCCGCAGCGCTTCTCACCAGCCCCAGGCGAGAGGCAGAGCTGGCCGGGGGGGTCATCCTGGGGATGCTGGAGCTGGGGATGAGGATGTCGAGGGGTATCACTGGAGGAGCTCTGCTCCCACTCAGCTTTTATACCAGATCCATCATGTGCCAGTGCAGCTGAGCAGGTGTAGAAGAACCAGTAGGTGATGGCTGGAGTTACGGGACCATTCCAGCAGCTGGAGTTCCTTCCTGCCACCTTCCTTAGCCACAGCTTGGGAGCTTTCATTGAACCACAGGGTGGAAGGGACCTTAAAGCCCTCCCAGTGCCACCCCTGCCCTGGGCAGGGACACCTCCCACCAGCCCAGGTGGCTCCAAGCCCCCTCCAGCCTGTCCTTGAACCCCTCCAGGGATGGGGCAGCCACATCTTCTCAGGGCGACCTGGGCCAGGCTCTCACCACCCTCACACTAAAGAAGTTCTTCCCCTCATCCCACCTCAGTGTCCCCTCTTTCAGATCAAAATCATTCCCCCTCATCCTTTGGCTCCCCTCCCCATCAAGAGTCCCTCCCCATCTCTCCTGGAGCCCCTGGAGGGACTTTGTGCAGACAGAGTGTGGAACTTCCCAGCAGAAGACCTGATTGATGAAAATATCGATTTCCAGGTATTTGTGGACACTTCTGGCTGGAGTGTGAAGCCTTTTGTCTGCTCACAGCCTCACGGTGGAGCATCCCTGGAGCATCCTGCTCTGTTGGCAGCATCCCTGGATGGACTCAGCTGCATCCTCATCCTCACCCCCAGTGCTGGGTTCACTCGTGCTGCTGCACCTCGAACCTGGCACTGCCAATAAGAACGTAAAAGCCTGATTTTTTTTCCCCTTCAGTCCATACAGATCTCAAGTATTTTTATAAAACTATAAATTATAATCAAAAGTAATGCACAGGCAAGATCAAAGCCCAGAGGTGGTGTCAGTCTTAACGGCTTTATTAAAGTTTTAATATTCTCTTCACCTCTACCTAATCTTGCAGTCATCATGATTAGGAGGAGGAGAAAATCAGGCTGTGGGGATGACGAGTGCTGTGCCTGGAGCAGGGGCTCATGTCTCTCCCCCGGCTTGGCTGGTCCCATGCCCCCCCTGCCCCCTCGGGTCACCTTCCCCGAGCCCCATCTCTCGCTGCCGACACTAACGACACCCTTACAGAAAAACCAGCGTGACCAGAATGTATTGATGTGCTGGAAGTGTCCGTGCCTCCAGCAGCTCCTGTGAGGACACGGTGTAAAATGGAAATGAAACCCTGAGAAAAACCTAATTTGCTTAAAATAACAGTAGAGGTTCAATTGTTTCCTGCTGGAAGAACAAATAAACAAATGGAAGAAAGGGAGTTTGAGTAACGAGTGAGAGCTTCGTATGACACTTTTTAATAGAGAATTAGGGGTGGAATCATGGCAGGAGAACATCCTATTTGTATTGTAAAACATGTCAGCTTGTTTAAACAATTGCATCCCAGCCCTGAGACCCAGCAGCCTGCGCGGGGTTATTAATGAGTGCTTCGGCCCGGCTTGTGTTTTTGCAGAATTTCTAATAACTGCTTAATAAATATGTAAATCTGCCTCCTTCCCTTTTGGCAGCGGGTGCCAGCAGAGCCCGGTGCCTCTGGGGGCTCTGCCCGGAGCCCTCCCCGGGCACAGCCAGGGATGCTGCCACGGCCAGACCCGGGACTTCACACCCCCAGCTCTTCCTCCCTGCTCCTCTGGGATGCTCTTTGGATGGAGAACACAGTCCCACGCGGTGGCAGAGCCCGAGCTGCCCAGAGGATGCTGGACACGGGGAGCTCTGTCCTCTCCAGGGCCAGTGTCAGTGGGTGACACCATTACAGTTTCACTGAATTGCTGTTTCAGGGCCGTGGCTCCCGGCAGTAAGAGGCTGACAATAAACATAATTTGTCGGAGGGCTGTTGATAAAACCCCGCTTATTGCCAGCTGTAAATTCAGCGCCGACACTTCCACCTTTATTTCTCACCCAGGGAACAATAACCCCTCACACCAAACTGGGAGGAGAGGGCAAGATATACTGCAATCATTCTGCTCCACCAGTCTTACCCAGGAGCTCGTAAAAATTAAGGAAGGTTTTTTATTCAGCGAGATAAGGGCTCTGTGGTTGCCAAAAACGAAGCACAAAATTGCTCCAGCCTGAGGAGACAGTTGCAGTGCAGTGAGGTTTCCTTTTCCGTGTCCAATATACCAAATTCTGGTAAACTACAATTAAAGAAGCAGCAACAATTCTGGATGTCTCGTTAAGTGTTTCCTTAACCCTTAATTTTGTCCATGGAGGGATAATTTGACATGAGCAACACCCCTGCAGCACGTGGGCCACTGCAGTGGTTCCCACACCTCCCTCCCAGCCGCTGGAGAGGCAGAAATGGGGGAAACCCAGCAAGTTCAGGTGGTTTCTGGTCTTGCTCATTCCTTTGCAATTCCAGCACTTTGCTGAGCGAGCAGCTGGCACTAATGAGCGGCAGGGGCTGGAGCTGCTGTGCCAGAATAGGAGTTAAAAATGTGATTTTTGGTGCTGACTTAGGCTGGATGGTGCCTTTCTGCAGACAAAGGGGTGCTTGAGCACCGGGGGAAAGGCAGCAGTGAGGGACCATGCTTGGAATGCAGGGGTTGGGGATGCAGGGGTTTGGGATGCTGCAGTTTGGGATGCTGCAGTTTGGGATGCTGCAGTTTGGGATGCAGAGAGCTGCAGGAGCATCTCTGATGTCCATGTAGGGTGCCAGCAGGATGTCAGAGATGCTCCTCTTCCCCAGTTCAGCCAGTCTGGCCACACAAAGATCGCATTCAGGCAGAGACCTCATTAGTCCCATTACTGTTCCCGGGTGGGAAACATCTCTTGGCAGGGGGGGCTGCAGGGTGCAGAGGGAGCGCCTTCCCGAGGCAGAGAGGGCAGAGACCTTCCCTGCCAAGACTGTGGGATGCTTTGGCTCTGCCCTGAGTGGGAGTCAACCCAAGGCCTGAACTGCTGAGACGGCCAAGATTCCCTTCCTGCCAAGGTCTGTGCTGCTGGGATGGACACTGATGCCCGTGGGGTTGGTGAGCTGGCCCAGGCTCTCCCTGGGCCCGAGGCCGGGCTGAGCCTTTTGTCCTGTGCTTTGCAGTGCCTCCAAATGACTAATCAATTATTCTTTATTAGGTTTATTTCTTTCATTAGTCATTTCTTCAATGCTTTCAGTGTTTCATTAGTCTCCTCTCAAGTTACAGTGGATTTCGAGCACTGTGTGGAAGAGGATAATTCATTTTATTAGGTCATTTATTTTCTGGGTTCATTTTTAAAGGTCAATTAATCCATCTAAATGGAGGAGGAAGTATAGAATACCATATAGTGGCTCCTTCCACTGCTGCCAGAGAGAACCCAATATTAGTTCACCCACCCAGGCAGGGAGGGGCGCATCAATACAGGTGAGTGCCACTATCGGCGTGACATTTGAACTGGGAATTATGCTTTTCTAAGCTGCTTTCAGGGGTACATTAACTGACTGCTTCTGAGGGATGAAGAGCTCCTCAGCCCGAGGGAGGACATGGCTGGTTTTCAGCACGTCCGTCCCAGTCCCCCTCCTGTCAGAGCATCCCCTGCCACCAGGCACCGTGGGACTCTGCGTGGGTGCACAGGGGACCAGGCTGGGGATGTCCCCACGGAGGTGTTGGAAGGGGCTTCATTCCCTCTGAGGCTCCACTGCCTTCGCCCACCAGTGAAACGCTGCCATCGATGAGAACAGAGATTGTCGCGCAGGGATTCAAAACTCCCATTTTCCAAATATTTCCACCAAAGTGAGCGATTTATTCCGTTCAAGGGCCGTGATCGTTACAGGAGTTGGGAAGCAGTGAGCTGCTCCTCTGGCTCCTGTGAATCAGCCCATTAATTTCCGAGCGAGCGGAGCCGGCGGGACCCCGCCGGGAGTGGGGGAAGCGGTGCCAGGGGGCATGGAAGGAGCTGAGCCCAAAGTGCTGCCGTGCCAGGCTCTGTCACCCCCTCACAGCTCCCCAGGAATAGCCAGGGGAACCCACAGCTCAGGGAAAGAGCCGTGGGGAGCTTTGGTCCTGACGGTGAGTGGAGAAGGCATCCAGCCCCACTCAGCCCCTTGGTTGTTAATCCTTAGGGGGAACCTGCCAGCTCAGCCCAGGGAGCAGGAGCCAGAAAATCCATTGCTGCCGCTGCCTTTCCTGTTTGTATTTACATTTTTATTGATGCCTACAGTGTAAAACACCCATTATTTTAACTGGAAAATCCATCGAGCCGTCTAATAAAGCTTCCCTTAAAAGAGGCAGCGTGTGAGAGAAAGCAGGAACAGCTTGATGCCTCCACTGAAACGTAAAAGGTGTGTTTTACTCCAACCGGGAAATACTTGAAAATCTTTGAAAAATCAAAGCCTCTGCCTCGCAGGAGCTGGACCAGAGCCCGTGTCCTGTCGGGTGAAGGGAAGGCACAGGCTCCCACATCTTTCTGGGGGACATGGGTAACACTGACCCCAGCAGGAAGATGCTGATTTGCCAAAAAAACCCTAATTATAGGGGCTAATTCTCCTAATTCTCCCCTTCTCTCCCCAGTTCTCCATCTCCCCCAGGTCCAGCTCTCCCAGGTGGGAGGAGGATGGAGAAGCCCAGAGAAGGGCCTGTGTTTGCCCAAAATAGACAGGGGGACAAAATAGACAAAATAGACAGGGGACTCATTTTTTTTTGCTGTCCCGAAGCCATCCAGGGTGTGTAAATGAGCCAGGGGCTCCGGGGTGCCAGGGCCCCCCTGCAGTTCCATCCTCACTCAGTCTCATTAAAGGTGTTGAAAAGCTTTGCTGAGAGCTCCTTGAAAAAACCAAAGGGGCCCAGGGAGCAGCGCTGGCAGCCGGCACAGCTGAGCGGGGTGTTTCTGTAACTGCAAAAACTAAAAACCCAACCCCATATATTATTTTTTCTTCTTCCGCTGCAGGAAGGATTTAAAAAACCCTTGTGATGCGAGGCAGGTTTCAAACCACTTATTAAATAATGCAGAGCAGGAGTTAAAAATTGATGCTAAACTTGATTTTCTTTGGCCTCCTGAGAGGCTGCACAGCGTGCTGCAGCCCGGCGTCTCCGCCGTTTATCAGGAGCAGGAGGACTCGCCACATGTTAATGCTTATCAAAGCTCCCGGTAAATCTCCTTTCTTTCATCTCCATTCCCATCCCGGGGTTCTTCATCTCCTTTCCCATCCCAGGGTTCTTCATCTCCTTTCCCATCCCGGGGTTCTTTGGTGCCACCCAACACCCTTTCCCGAGGAGCCCCGTGCTGCCGCTCAGCCCTGCCGGGTGCTGCTCCCTCCTGCCCCGGCACAACCCTCCCCTGGGGATCCGTTCCTGGAGAAGGAAGGGAACGGGTGGTGGGAAGGAGATCTCAGTGGAGAACGGAGCTGCAGCAGGGTGATTTATCCTGCTGGCAAAGCTTCTGCCTGTGTGGAGAAGCCTCCTGGATCTTCCTCAGGATGACCCGACAATTTGGGTCCCCCTTCTCCCTCTCTGCTGGCGCAGAGGTGATGCCATCATGGCTTGTATCTGCACAGACGGTGGGTAACTGCGTCCCCGACGTGGGAGTGCAAGGAATTCATGGGAAGCAATGGAAGAGAGAGACCTTGCCTGGCGTGGAGGTGGGAGTTTCTGCTGGAGGTGATGCTGACGCCTTTGGTAAGCTGGAGACAGAGCTCAAACACCTCTCTCCAGCCCTTCTCCACAAAGGACCCCCAAAGCATCACTCTCAGAGGGATATCTGGGTGCCTGGAGGGAATTCATAGAATCATAGAATCATTTAGGTTGGAAGAGACCCCTGGGATCATCAAGTCCAACCAATTCCTCACTGTCCATCATCGATATCTGGATGTCTGGAGCGTACCCCTCTCTGTCCATCACCCCTGTTGTCACCAGCACTGCTTTGTGATGCCTGAGAAGATGCTGGGGAGGTGTGGGAAAAGCAGCCTCGGTGCAAGGGAAGCTCCTGTGCATCCCTTGGGCTTCACCACGCAGGGCATCCGCCAGCTGCCAGCAGAGAGGGAAAATCCCCTGGGAACGCCCCGTTTGGCTCTCGGAGGGTGCCTGGGTGCAGCAGCGGCCAAGCTGGGAGAGAAGATCTTTGCAGATGTATCACAAGCCTCCTGCACCACAGTTGGGTTTTAAACAGGCTAAATAAATATTAATAAACCATAAAGAACATGGGCTCCGTTCGAAAAGTAGAGGGTAACAGATGGTCTGTAGTTAACCATAAAATTATTCTCATCAGAGGAGCCCGGCTGGTGTAAGAGACCGTGCGAGCAGCGCTCGAGCTCCTCTCAGGGCTCCTTGGACCACGAGATGCCAAGGCTTTGATGAACTGGGTCCATCTGCCGCCCTCGGCTGCGGGAGGAGCCCTGGGCGAAAGCACGGCGTGTCCCACCCTCACGGGATGCTGCCACCACCATGCTCACTGCCGCCACCACCGCTGTCGCCACTGCCACCCCCTCTGCTGCCACCACCCAGGCCACCCATCACCTCCACCCCAGGGCAGCCAGGACCCTCTCCCTCCCACAGCAGAGGGGCCAGAGCCCAGCGCTAAGCAGAACCCTCTCCAGTGAAGCTGTGGAAGTGAATGGGAGAAGAAAAAGCCACTAAGGTTTGGCAGAAAGGGCAGGGATGTAAAAGGCAGTGTCGTGTGGTGTCCTCCAAATGAGCCGGGGGGGCAGGAGGAGGTGACCCCCGGGGCTGGCGGGGGCTTTCCTGCGGCTGGGAGAGGGCTTTGGGGTGTCTGTGGCTGGTCAAAAGGCGAAGGGGGAGGGAACGCACCCAGGGGGGTCGGAATTTGGTTTCTGTTTCATTTTAACAGGACAGATAATGCAGGAAAAGTGGTCTGGCCCCCCTCTCCCCCCCCCAGTGATCAGCAGAGGGAGAGCAGAAGGCTCCTGGGTTCAGGCAAGTGTGTCAGAGACGAGGAAAGAAAAGGAAAGGATGGCATTTATAAATTGTAGCTGTTAAATCTAAAGGGGGGGAACGAAGCAGGAGATAATTGAGCTAACCAGTGATTGCAAGAATAAAATTTAAATTTCAGCAGTCAGCAAGAAAGTTTTCACAAACAGAAATACCAACTGCTCAGGTGGAGAACTTAAAGATCTCTGCAGAAGTGAATGATAAAAGAATTGCTTGAACACATTCAGAGCCCATTGTTCGGGCAAAGAAAGCAGTAAAGAGAAGGAAAATAGGGCTCCTCAAAGCACTGAGTGGAGCAGATGAGGGAGAACAAAGGCCCGGCAGCTCCGTATCCAGTTAATTTGTTCCCGTCTCATTGAAGAGAGCAAGAAGCGGGAGAGGCAGCAACGTGGCTGCTTGATACTACAGGAAGGGCGCCGTCATTACAGCTTAGATAAATAACCCAGAGGCAGGAGTCGGGGGGAAATAAAGCCGGGGGGGCTCTAGAAGTGGAGCTCGGTTTCCGTGCAGGAACCTCCCCGGAGGGTTCAGCATCCCTGGGGTCTTCCTAAGGAATCTGATTGCACTGGTCCCCAGTACCCCCAGCAGCCTTGGCACAGCGTCGCTGGCTCTCGGTGCTGTGCTGGCGGGGACACGCCAGCCCCAGTGGGGACATGCCAGCCTCGGTGAGGACATGCCAGCCCCGGCAGGGCCATGCCAGCTCCAGCATTGGGTCAGGACAGTCACTGAGGCAGTGCCCTGCTGCCCCGCGGCACCACCAGCTGCCCGTGACCTCTGCTGCCACCCTGTTTATTGTTCTGGGCTGTCCTTATTTCCAATTATGATTCAGTTTATCCCAATTAAATGTCACTTATACTTCAAAGTAGTTATCCAGTCCAATACTCTTAATTAGTTTGTAAAGTATTAGAAGTCAATTTTAATTATTTCCAGTGGGTTTCAGGGAAATCTCAATTAGATTTTGTTGTGCTTTTACCTCCAAGCAGCAGCTCTTTCTTCACCTCCACAAGTGTCTTTTGCCTTCCCCACGCTTCCCCTCGCCCATGGCAGACCCCAGCCTGAGCTGTGGGGATGGGATGGACCCCAGCCTGAGCCGTGGGGATGGGATGGACCCCAGCCTGAGCCGTGGGGATGGGATGGACCCCAGCCTGAGCCGTGGGGATGGGATGGACCCCAGCCTGAGCCGTGGGGATGGGATGGACCCCAGCCTGAGCCGTGGGGATGGGATGGACCCCAGCCTGAGCCGTGGGGATGGGATGGACCCCAGCCTGAGCCGTGGGGATGGGATGGACCCCAGCCTGAGCCGTGGGGATGGGATGGACCCCAGCCTGAGCCGTGGGGATGGGATGGACCCCAGCCTGAGCCGTGGGGATGGGATGGACCCCAGCCTGAGCCGTGGGGATGGGATGGACCCCAGCCTGAGCCGTGGGGATGGGATGGACCCCAGCCTGAGCCGTGGGGATGGGATGGACCCCAGCCTGAGCCGTGGGGATGGGATGGACCCCAGCCTGAGCCGTGGGGATGGGATGGACCCCAGCCTGAGCCGTGGGGATGGGATGGACCCCAGCCTGAGCCGTGGGGATGGGATGGACCCCAGCCTGAGCCGTGGGGATGGGATGGACCCCAGCCTGAGCCGTGGGGATGGGATGGACCCCAGCCTGAGCCGTGGGGATGGGATGGACCCCAGCCTGAGCCGTGGGGATGGGATAGACCCCAGCCTGAGCTGTGGAGATGGGATAGACTCCAGTCTCAGCCATGGGGATGGGATAGACCCCAGTCTGAACCGTGAGGATGGGATGGATCCCAGCCTGAGCTGTGGGGATGGGGTGGATCCCAGCCTGAGCTGTGGGGATGGGATAGACTCCAGTCTCAGCCATGGGGATGGGATAGACCCCAGCCTGAGCCATGGGGATGGGATGGATCCCAGCCAGTGGGACCTGGCTGCCCTCTTCCATCCCCGCCAGGAGAACAGGGAACACCTTCCCCTCCTACCAAATTATTATTTATTCCCATCAAAGCCAAGGCTTGTTTGATTTGCCCCGATCCCAGATGTTTTGCCCCGATCCCAGATGTTTTGCCCCAGCTCCTTCTCGACCTCTGCAGCACTACTTAAAATTAATTGTGTGCACAACCCCCCTCTTTCAAACCCTGGCTGGCCAAACCAAGGTTCACCTAGTCCTTAGCAGAGTGCAGTGACTGACTGGGGTCCCTGTGCCCTGCTGTGCCACGCCATGCCATGCCACGGGTACCCATGACCATAGCATGGGAAACTCTCTCTTCACAACGGGTGCTGCAAGTCTGCAGACGCTGAGGAATCAGTGGCAAGCGACAAGGAGGGGAAAAAGTGATTCCTTAAAACAATGAGAAACAATCTCCCACGTGTCCTGCGAAGCATTTCTCAGAGGCAGCCTCGCTGTGCAGCGTCCCTGCTGGTGTCCAGGGCCGTCTGGGGGGGGCAGAGCCTCAGAAACCTCCTCACCCGGGATGCTGACGAGCGGCTCCCTGGCGCTGGCGCCTCTTCACGTGGGGATAACTGCTCCTTACTTGATCCTGGAGGGCTGGGAAAACCGAGCAGCATCAGAATCCCCCCTTTAGGGTAACACAATAACAACACCGCAAAAACAGATAAAGCAATTCTCGTCTCCGACCGAAGATGAATCCTCCTTTCTGCTCATTATAAAATACCTATTATCTCCCTTTATCTCCTAGCCAACAGTGTTATTTCAATTTAACAGTGTATGAGAAATGCAAGGAAATATAATAAAAGAGCCATGGATGCACTATTTAATGTCAGAATGACAGATGCTTCAATTAGGCAGACAGGGCTATTTCTCCCCAAAATAGATAAAGATGAAATTTTTATAAGATTGCACTGTTTGTGTTTACGATACAGTACTGTTACAAGCTTTCATTACAATATAAATTAAAATAAAATCTCCTATTTCAGTGGAAACCCAAACGGATTTGCTGATAATTTCACAAGTCTCGGGAGCAGCCGTGCCCTCGGTGCAGCCGGGGCTGGGGCCTGGACTGTGCCACGGTGGTGACCGCCAGCAGAGAGCCCTGCCATCGCCCAACCCGACCCCACTGCGGGGCTTCCCACCGCGTCCCCTCTGCTGAAGTCCCCGTGAGCGGTTCCCTCCGTATCTCCAGTGGCTTTGTGGCCTCCCAGCCACCTCACCATGCCACAGTGGTGCCCTTCCCACCGGTGCCACCGGTGCCAGGGGCTCGCTGCAGCCACCTCCGGTGATTTGCCTGCGTGGCTGCCTGCGAGCCCTTCAAATTTCTGAAGGTCTCGTCTTTCCAGCGCCGGTAAATTCCAAGGCATATTTGTACAGTAACTGGGTCAAGGAATAGTCAACAGTAAAGTTATGTCTGTGTTTACCCTGGAATTACATATATATAGTTTGAATTATGCATGAATTAAAAAAAGTCAACACGAGTGACACAGTAAACACGGCGGCTCCGCCAGCGCCTCGGAGAGGGGGCAGACAAACAGGGGGGGATTGTACTGGGAAGGTTCCCACAGCACTGGGATGCAGGCACTGTGCTGTGCCACTCTGTGCCGTGCCATGCCATACTGTGCCATGCCATGCCACACCGTGCCATGCCATGCCATGTCGTGCTGTGCTGTGCTGTGCTGTGCTGTGCTGTGCCATGCCATGCCGTGCCGTGCCGTGCCGTGCCGTGCCGTGCCATGCCATGCCATGCCATGCCGTGCCGTGCTGTGCCGTGCCCTGCCATGCCGTGCCGTGCCGTGCCATGCTGTGCCATGCTGTGCCCTGCCATGCCATGCCATGCCATGCCGTGCCATGCTGTGCCCTGCCATGCCGTGCCATGCTGTGCCATGCTGTGCCCTGCCATGCCATGCCATGCCATGCCGTGCCGTGCCGTGCCGTGCCATGCTGTGCCATGCTGTTCCCTGCCATGCCATGCCATGCCCTGCCATATCGTGTTGTGCCGTGCCATGCCATGCCGTGCCATGCCATATCGTGCTGTGCCACACCATGCTGTGCCACAGGGCCCAATGGATTGGCCCAACAAAACTAAACCATGGAGTTTATTTATGGCCAGACCCCAGCTTTGATTGTCTCCATCTTGTATGTTTTAGCCGTTTAAAGCCTGTGTCGGACTTGTCACATAGGGCTGAAGATGTTTGTGGTAACTGAGTGCTATAAGCATTATTTATTATTATATTTCAACCAAAACAAGCATTACTCTAATTTATTTATTAATCACTTTTCAAATTCAAAGGAAACATCTGTGCAGATTTGCAATTAAGTGGGTTTATGGCTCGAGCGAGATTTCCCTAGAATTTCTATAAATAGAGGTGTTTATTCCTCATTGTGTTAATATTTCTGAACAATAATAATCATCCTCCCAGCCTCCTGTAACCCCTTCGTAGCCCTGTGACCTGGCTGCACCCCGCTGGGAGGATGGGGGGAAGCAGAGGAGCTGCTGCTCCTCCCCTGAGCATCCCTGCCAGAGCTGCTCCCACAGGAGAGCACAGGCAGGAAGGGACTTAATCATGGGAGCCCGGGTGGCTACAGCAGCCCTGACCCTGTGGCCACCTCTGGCCACCCCAGTGACGCCGGGAGCATCACTGCTGCTGCCCTCGGTCCCCAGGAAAACTCTGTCAACCCTGAACAAGTGCTGAAGCCCTGAGCCCTCTGTGCCATGGGCACATCAGCTGAGTCCCTGTGAAACTGCTCCTGCTCCTGCTCCTGCTCCTGCTCCTGCTCCTGCTCCTGCTCCTGCCTGCTCGCTACTTCACCCCCAGCGTGTCACTCCTCTGTCACAGTTTGAAGCCGCCTCTTCCCCGCTGGAGCACTGAGCTTGGCCAACCAGTGGCCCAGCTTTCCCACAGCCTCGGGGTACCCCGAGCCCCAAAACCACTCCTCAGGACCATCCTGCATTCCTGACAGAGCCTGGACAAGCAGCCCAAGGGCAGATTATACACATCCCGTTTGGTATGGGAAATTTATAATCTGACAGCATCCTCGGGGGGGGAAAAACTATAAATGAGGTGTTACAACTCAGCAGTTTCATCCAGTTCTCAAACCAAATAGATTTGTTAATGATAAATGTATTAATGCCATTAGCATTTCAGAGAGTGAGAGGATGATGGAGAGCAGGAGAGCATCTCTACATCTCAGGATGTAGAGATGGCTTAATTTCAAGGCAATGACTTCTGCTGGATGGCAACGCGCTGCTGGCACTGTCACGGCATGGGGACACCTTCACCCAGAGGGTGACAGTCCTGGGCCAAGAGCTTTTCTTCTTGCCTTTGCTCCAGCACATGAGGAGCCTCTCCTCTCCTCTCCTCTCCTCTCCTCTCCTCTCC
>VZTM01017888.1:256699-316153 GCA_013400555.1 Jacana jacana | reverse complement strand
CTCCTCTCCTCCTCCTCTTCCTCCTCCTCCTCCACCACCTTTTAGCAGGAGTTTCCCTATCCTGGCTGTGTTCTGCTCTGCCACTGCTCCTCTCTGAGCCGGGCTCTGACCCGCTTTGCTCCCCGCAGACACGAGTAACACGTTTAACCTTTTTTTTTACGAGGCATATTTATTGCTTTCAGGGGCTGCCCTTTCCAAACCTCCTCCAAACAGACATTTGTCTTTTCCAGGTTCCCAGCGCTTCCAGCGCGAAGCCCGAGAATCGATTCCGCTCAGGTCGTCCCAGCTCTCCCGGGGGCCGCATCCAGACTGGATTTAAGCCGGGCTCCAGCCCCCGTGTACTCCTGGAGCGTCCCAGGGCTTTATTGACTGCGGCGGGGAAAGCGTGATTTATCCTCCCTGATCACCAGTTCAATTTGCCCAAAGGAACCGCTCCTGGGGATGGTTGTAAGTGGGACTATAAACGTATTTCATACTCTGCTCCTGCAGCGGGAGAGGTGAAATACAGAGTGGATGGCTCTATTATATCAGCTGCCGGTTATTCTCCCTAATATTTATTTCAGAAGTCCTGAGCAAAAACCACTTTGTGCGGGGAGGAGATAAACCTGCTTTTCAACTAATTGCAAATCACTTTTGTTGGCAGAGGAGCCGTGCAAGGGAGCCTTTCCTGAAACAGCGGAGGGCTCCAGCCAGCCCGCAGAGATCACCCAGCACAGAGGGAGCCAGGGCTGGGCATGAACGCGGGCTGAGCCCTTCGGGGGTCCCCTCTCGCCCCAGTTTCGGCCTCTCCCAGGAGGTAGCTTGGAGCTGGTTTTATTCCATCTTTTAGGGGCAAAGCTGAGGGGATTCTGTCCATGGGAGTTTGCCTTTCTCCTCCAGCAGCTTCGGCAGCTGCTGCCCCGGCTGTGGGTGCCTCTCGCGGGGTGATGTGGGAGAGCCCGGATGCCCAGCGTGGGGCTACCAGAGCTGACAGCTGACTGGTACACTTTGCACACCCACTTCACTCGAAAGAACCGCTGCCAGTGCTGGAATTGTGGAAGAGCTGTCAAAAAAAGAGGAGGGAAGTATCTGGGGAGTCCGGCAGCCGCATCCTGGCAACCTGTTTGCTGCTGGCAGCCTGGCAAAATCCCTCTGGGGTTGTCTCTGGCTTGGGTGCCAGCACAGCGTGCAGCTTGGGTGCCAGCACAGCCTGGAGTCACAGCGTGCAGCGTGTGTGCAGTAGCCTCGGGAGCACAGAGTCTGTCCGCATCCAGATCTTTAGGAGAAGCCAAGGCTGCTCAGGTCCTGTTCCTGCAGGACACCCGTTGTTGCTGTCCCAGGGGTGGCAGTACCCACAGGGCAAAACCTGGCCCCGTCTGCCAGACCACACGGTGATGGGGACCCCGTTTCCTGAGGAGCTGGGCTGTTGGTGGCACTTACTGTCATTTGCCTGCGGGTAACTTCGGCACGAAGTTCTGTTTGCTCCCAGGAGAGGGCAATAACACCCGACGCCACTTCCATCCCGCTGGAAAGGCTCCTGGATGGTGGCCCCAGAGATGTCCCCGGGAGCAGAGGCCAGGAGAGGACCCTGGCACGGCTCCCACTGCCCGTCCCGCCGGGCAGCCCCACCGCAGGCAAGTCGGTTTGAAGCAGCAAACTTGCCCCGGTCTCGGCCGAAGATGGCTGGAAAACTCCAGAAGGCGTGTGCTTCATCAAACCAGTAGGAATTAAAGCAGCTTATTCTCAGGAATTCAGAGCCGGGAAGGAGGATTGCTGGCACCCCCCCCAGCTCCCGCTAACCAGCCTCCAGGACGTGGCAGCGAGAGCCGACAGGAACCAGTTGTGCAAAGCCGGAGGATTTCATCTCAGTTGAGCTGCCAGAGTGGGAAGTTTTAATAAGTGAAATCCTCTAACGTAATTAACCAGCAGAGAGATTGGCCCTGGAAGATTTAAACACCACGGGCTCCTGGAGCTGTAGAGGGGAGGGCTGAGGAGCCGGGACCTCGCTGGGAGGAACTGGAACCCTTCCTGACCTGAGAATAGCGGGCTGGCCTGATGCTGTTTGAAGGGAAGGGCAGCTCTCCCACGTGTAGAGCACCACAGAGAAGCCAAGTAATTGCATCATCTGTACGAGAACATGGGTAGATGCTTGATCTGTGGCAAAACTCATTTCCTACAGCGTAGGGCCAGCACTGCACGCCCTCCTCCTAATTTGGGGGCTGGGAAGGAGCTGCCCCTCCTGCCCTTGCTCTGCTGTTCTTCTTTCAGATCCCTTCCAAACCTGCCAGAGGCAGGGTGAGGAGCTTTGGCACAAGCAAAAGTCCTTTCCAGTGCAAATTTGTCTATGATTCTCTGATTCCATGAATCCCCCCCCAAACCGGAGGCGGTGGGGTCCAGTGGGCAGAAAGCCTCGAGCAAAGCGAGGCCACAAGGGCCCTTCCAGAGCCAGTCTGATGCAGGATGCCTGGGAGGCTGCTGAGCAGGAGCCCTGTAAAACGCCAGGATTTGGGACAAGCCCGTGTTTGGCCACAGGGGAGCCCGGGCAGTTCATCGCGTTCCCGCCTGTCGGCTCGGTGCCATCCCCCGGCAAGTGGAGTTTCTTAAAGACCCCCATTAAAGCAATCATGTTGTCGTCTCTCCTCTGCTCCAGTGACAGTTCCCCCCTGACACCGCCGTTATTGGAAGCTATATTCATGTCACATCAGGAGCACGGATCTGCTCTCTGGAGAGTCCTTCTTTACTGGGAAGTGGCATCTCTGTCGTGTCGTCCGGAGAGAAATCAATGAGAAAACTAGTCAGGGATCAGCAGACGGGGCTGATAACTCTCTGCAGTTACACTGGGAAAGCCTCTTTTGGCTTGTTTAAGGGGAGAAATGGCAGAGAGGAAAGGCTGGGCCTCTCTTCCTGGAATGGGGCTGCTCTTTCCCATCCCACCTTCTCCCCCCCTGGCATTTCCCAGGCAGACGCTTCCCCTGGGGACCCCTCAGGAGGTCAGGTGTGCTTGGGGGCAATTTCTTCACGCTCAGCAAGTCTTTCATGCAGCAAGAAGGGAAATACAAGAAAAATGGCCAGATTTTCTCCTTCTTTGACACAGTTGAATATTAGCTCCTGATACATAAGACAAAGTGGGGATAAAGGGTCATGTTTCCATTAGATCTTCTTAATTGGGCTTTCTCCTGAAAGCACAAAATCAATATTTTCATCTGCACGTACCCAATAAGCTATTTGGGTCTGCTTTAATAGTGCAAATCTGGCCTTTGTGCCTGTGGGCTGATGGCGTGGGTGGCTGCCAGCCAGGAGCCATGTCCAGCCATGGGACAAGCTGAGGAGATGCCACCAGGCCCCTGGAAGCTGGAGAAATGCTACATGCCTGAAACATGCCACAGGGATGGAGGCCGTGGCACAGGGATAGGAGCCATGGCACAGGGATGGGGGCTATGGCACAGGGATGGGGATCATGGCACAGGGATAGGGATCATGGCACAGGGATAGGGATCATGGCACAGGGATAGGGATCATGGCACAGGGATAGGGATCATGGCACAGGGATAGGGATCATGGCACAGGGATAGGGATCATGGCACAGGGATAGGGATCATGGCACAGGGATAGGGATCATGGCACAGGGATAGGGATCATGGCACAGGGATAGGGATCATGGCACAGGGATAGGGATCATGGCACAGGGATAGGGATCATGGCACAGGGATAGGGATCATGGCACAGGGATAGGGGCTATGGCACAGGGATGGGGATCATGGCACAGGGATAGGGATCATGGCACAGGGATAGGGGCTATGGCACAGGGATNTGGCACAGGGATGGGGGCCATGGCACAGAGATGAGGACCGTGGCACAGGGATGAGGACCATGGCACAGGGATGGGAGCCATGGCACAGGGATGGGGGCTGTGGCACAGGGATGAGGGCTGNGACCATGGCACAGGGATGGGGGCTGTGGCACAGGGATGAGGGCTGTGGCACAGGGATGGGGATCATGGCACAGGAATGGGTGCTATGGCACAGGGATGGGGATCATGGCACAGGGATAGGGATCATGGCACAGGGATAGGGGCTATGGCACAGGGATGGGGATCATGGCACAGGGATGGGGATCATGGCACAGGGATGGGGGCCATGGCAAAGGGATGGGGGCTGTGGCACAGTGATGGGGATCATGGCACAGGGATGGGGGCTGTGCTGGCTGCTGGGAGCCCAGCCAGGCACCGTGCAGGTGATCAAAGACTTTAGTGCTGGAGAAAAAAAACCCACAAAAACGTCAATTCTGAGCCCAGCATCCTCAGTCGATACCTGCCAATTCCTAAGAAATTGGCCACCTTGAAGTAACCGAAGTGACAAAATAGAGCCGATTAGAAAAATTAAACTCAGGCCGAGCTGGGAAAAAGGCCATTCAGCTCACTGAAAACATTATCTGCTCTAATTGGAAGCTTTGTTTAATTTGGCTTTGAAATTGAATTCCTTTTCCTTCTCGGAGAACTGTTATTACCTTAATTCTCTGATTTGAATGAGACCATTTATATGGTCAAAACCTGCTCGGTTGCAGACTCAGGGAGCCGGGCAGCGTGGGGCATCACTCCCTCCTACCCCTGTGCTCTCACCCCTTGCATTTTGCCTTTGCTGGGTGCTTGCATTATTCATGAGACTGAAAGTTCTGGTTTAACTTTATACTCCTCCCGAGGCAGACACAGGCACCCCTCAGGCTCCCTGGTTGTCCCCTGAGCAGAAAAAGGCCAGCAGGCTGGGGGACTGGAGGGTTTATTCCAACACACCACGTCCTGCCGTGCCCATGGCTGCTGCTGCTCCAGGGAATGAGTGGGAAATTGTGGCTTTTCCCACCTCCTAACCACCTCCTTCCACCCACTGCAGCCAGCTCGCCCTCCCGGAGCTTATTTGCAGAGGAACAGCAAGAGAGGGAAGACAACAGCGTAATGAAGGCATTGCATCCCAATTTCCAAGTGTGGCCAACAAGATCAATCCGGCACTTTGGAAAAATGAAGAACTTTATCTCCAATCAGCCAGCTTTTATCTGCTTGGGAATAAACAAGGCTGAGGAAGCCGGTGGTAGCAACAGCTGCATCATAAATAAGCCTGAAGCCAGACCCTTCTGCTGGAAGTAAATAATTGATCTCAGAAAAATTCTGCTTAGGCAAAGCCATTTCAATTACCTGGCAAATGGCGACGAGTGCTGGGAGAGGTTAATGGCTCTAAAATATTTAAGGAGAAGATGTTTGCCTGGGTGCACCCTGGTTTGTCTTTCATTTACCCAATCGAGGGAGATTATTTGAGAAACCAAGCAGCAGGGAGGTGTGATGGTCCCAGCCCGCTCCGGTGTGGTGTGTTGGGGTGACCCACTGGCCCGGAGGGTGACAAGGGGTACCTGGCTCTGGGGTGAAAGGCAGAGGTGGCACTCACCCAGCGGTGTTCCCACCAGAGGTTTTATTAGGTGGTCATATCGACCTTAACTGGGACTTTTCCAGACTCCTGGAGCGCAGCGAGGGCTGCGAGCTTTTCTCGGGGATTTATCTCCAGTGCAGCAGAAGTTGGGCACTTGGTGGATCCAGGAGATGAGACATAAAAGGGATTTACTGTGAGCGAGGAGCCGCTGCGCAGTGTGCCCAGGGGCACCCACAACCTGCACTTTCACTTTAGTGCTGTCGTATTTCTGCCTCGGCAGAGAGAGCAGCCTCCCGAAACCACCCATCGCCCGCTGGAGCTGGGGAGCAGTGGGGCCCAGCTGGGCTGCTCTTGGTATCGCTACAGGCGGATCTTTTGGGGGGCAGGAGGGGGATCTCGCCTCATTTCCATTTGGAACACAGTCAAGTTTATTGCAGGATGTATTGGATAAGTTATTAGGGAAGCATCGGCCCTCGATGAGCACTCTGTGCCTGCTGCCTGGCCCCCAGGTGGGTTCCCAGGGACGAGGAGCATCCCTGGAGGATGTGTGCAGGGGGGACAGCCCATGCCCAGCACTATCAAAGCCTTGGTGTCCATCACCGCGGCGGCGGCTCAGCCCTCGGCTTTGGTTCTGCGAGAGCTTTGATCATGGTACCTCAGCTGTGGGAAATGTGTGGTTCCCTTTGTTTCAGTTAACTTCCCTTTCTTCACTTTCATCCTCATAAATAATTTATTCTTGTTTGTTCTATTCACTTTCATATTTTTGTTTTCCACCCCATTAAAATTCTGCTCCAGCAGCTTGTGGAGAAACTTTGAAGCTCTCCCTCCCTGTCCTCAACCTTTCTGGAGGAACAAATTCCTCCCCAGTAGGGTCATGGGGAGGGAGATATGTAACTCCTTCACTCCCAGCTCCTCTTTGCAAAGGGCATCAGCCCTTGTCCCTGTGTCCCTCTGGGGTGAAGAGCATCCGGTGTGTGAGCACCCATGGGTGAGAGCTGCTGCACCAGGGACCGGGCAGAAACCACCATCTGAGGAGCTGACCATGAAGATGGAACCATTTCTGGCATTATAACGCTCTGCTTTGGATATGCTGGGTCAATAAAAGCCTTTGCTGGGGAGGGATTGCTTCTCTGACATTAAAAAGACTTTAAATTTTCAAAGCCAAGCACAGGTTCAGTGGACAGAACGGCCCTCGTGCAGCGCTGCCAGGGGGGTCTTTCAAACCCACCACATTGCTTGTCCCCCATCGCAGTCACAGCCACCCTTACCCAGCTCTCCCTTTCTGTGCAGCAGCTTCTGAAGCTGCTCTCTTTATAACACAGCTCTGGTTTTTACCTTTTGTCAATGTTTTTCCCCAATTTAAGGTTGGGGTTTATTGTATTCACCCTTAAATGAGCTCTCCAAAGCCAAAGGAGGTGCCTCTGCCATTTCCCAGCTGTTCCACAGCTCAGGAGCTCCACCTGCAAGTGCTTTAGCGTCTGGGAGGGCTGGCTTGAGGTACCCGCTGAGGCAGCAGGTTTTCCTCATGTGGCAATCAGAGCCCAGGCTTTAAAACCCCTGGGGGAGGTTAGTAGGTCCTCTCTTTGCTGCTCTCCTGGCATGCGGGGATGGGGGCAAAGTTGTGGTGCCCAGCAAGTGGAGCAGGGCGGAGGATGGTGGTGTCCTGGGGAGGCAATCCTTTTGGAGAGGTGGTGTTTGTGGAGCTGGGGCAGCACATGGAGAACTAACAACCTGGAGTTGGGGCCAGCTATGCTCTGCCAATGCGCCCGAGGAAGGGGTGACCAGCCTGTGTGTGCGGGAGAGAGCGGCCGGCTTCCCCTCCTGGATAAACAGGTCATCTCCAGCCTTTTCCAGGAATCAGAAAGGTAATTGCTTGGAGGGGAGGTGAAATGCCATCGTGTTAGCAGGTATCACTTGTTCTCAGATTGCAAATAGCACTGGTATGGCTGTTATTTCTCTGACAGCAGCACCCAGGGCCCTTGGGAGGAGGGAGGTGCTGCTCCCCACCTCGGTGACCGTGGAGTCTCTTGTCTCCTCCAGTTCCCATCAATACTTCTGAGTCTATTGTGGAGAACTGGCTGTGCTTTCCAGCCCATGGAGGTTCAGTGTGTGTGTCACCTCAGGCTTCCCAGTGCAATGAAAGGGCAATTAACAATTATTATCAAACATGTCAATGACACGACTCCTCCTGGAGGGTCTGGAGCGCTCTCTAAGTGGCTCTCAGTCGGGGAAAGGACCTGGGGAAATCAACTGAGAGGGATTTTCACCCCCTGTCTGCCATGAGTTCGGGGCTGCCTCTGGGAGGGCTTGCTACTGATTGTAGCTCTGGTCTGAAATTTCTGGGTCAGGGTTATTGATGGGGCTCGTTAATTGGCCTGGCTTTGCTGAGGGGTGGGGACAAGGGGCTCTGTGCCACTGAGGTGCCTCTGTAGGTAGATCTCTGCCGCAGCCTGCCTGGGCTTCGGCTCTGCTTCTCTGTGTGGCTCCTGGATTTGCTGCTGCTGGATCGTTGCCTTTTCCCTGTCCCGCTCCTGATGCTTACAAATACCAGGAGGAGCTTCCTTTCCTCACCTCTGTCCCCAGGGCCCATCCCAGATCCTGTGTGCCATGTCCAGCTCCCCACAAAACACCTTGGGTGTCATGACCTGGTGTCCCCATGGGTTCTGGGGTCCCCAAGAGCTGGAGTATGAAGGTGAGATGCGGTGACTGATGTGTGTGTGTGTGTGTGCAGGAGCTCTTGGTCTGTGACCCTGAATAAAGCCAGTGGGGTTTTACCACCTCCCATGGGAAGGAGGATGCAGCCCCCACTTGTGTGAAGGCATATTCATTTGTAGGGAAACATCATATCTGTGACTCTCACAGCAAATATATTTCAAGCTGAAGGGCTTATGGCAATAATAACCCTCGGATATGTCTCTCTCTCTTTACCACTGTGGGATTTATAACATCCAGAAAACAGTTGAGCCCAGGATAGCACCTCAACCAACACGTATTATGTCAGTTCACACCATGTTACCCTCCCTGCATATTTCCTGTAGTAATCGGATTTGACTCCTTCTCTGCAAATTGACAGAGCTCACAGGTTGGCACATGGGCAGGCACAACTCTTGGAATTAAAAATAGAATTCTCCGTGTCAGGGCTCATCTGGCTAATCAGCACTGTTGGGTGTCTTTGATCTCCATCCCACGGGAACTGTGGTGGTGTCCCAGCACAGGGGCTGGTGTGAACACACACTGGCACGAGCAGAGGGTTCTGTGTGTGCATGGGGGTGGGCAGGCTGTGAAACCAGCCTGATGGACATGCTGTGAGTCCCTGAGCCTCTGCCATGTGCCAAAACCTCTGATTGACCTGAGGTCTGGGGATCAGGCTTTGAGACCTCCAGAGTCAAGTAAGGGACCTGGCCTTCCAGGTCCCATTAAAATGGGTGGGTTCACTTAAAACAAGCTATCTGAATTCTGGAGAACCATCTGGTGAGGGCCAGAAGCGATGGGAAAGGGGTGATGGTGGTGGCAGGGCCAGGTCATGCCTCGGGTACCTGGGAGAGACTCTGCTTTGGGGAGGAATGGGGCACTTCTCACACCCTGACCTCCAGCCCCATCTGGTTGTGAGCAGCAAAGAAAAGGCCCTTCTGAGAACCAAACTCACAACTGCAATTTTTTCAGAGGCAAGGGTTGGTTTGAAGGAAATTGGAGTTTCTTAGCCCAGAGGAGGGAGGGAAGACAATAGACACAGTTCAGTTAAACTGTAATCACAGGTTGAGCAAAAGAGCTGAGAAATTTAAAGCTAATTAAAAGTATCTGAGGTTTTCTAAAACCACTTCTAAAGCAGACAAATGGAAATAACCCACTGGGTGATGATGAGCTTTGAATTTTGTTAGGAATCGCAGAAGAATAAATTTAGCAAATCACCAGGAAAGCCTAATGCAACGCTGGAGCTGGAGCACACAGTGGGTACTGGTAATTCTCCAAATTCCTGACAATTATCCATTTCAGGAGACGTTCCTGCTTATCTTACCTCACCTTAAAACCTCCCTATTGAACCCTGCCTGTGATTAATCCTCAGCTGTGCTCACCTTTCTCTGTTCCCCATTATTGCTTTCCTCTGGCTCTCAGCGTGGTGACATCCATCCTCACCTTCCTGTCCTTTTCCCAGCTACTGCTCCCTTTAAGGAGGATTAAGCTTTTAATTGCAGGGGGAGGAGGGGAGACACGGTTTGTTTTATATTGCTGTGGGATTGCAGAGCTGCTGGGCAGCTGGAAGCCTTTCCCAAAATCTCTATCCCGGAGGTGTCCTCTGGTGCTCCCGGGTGATTGGGATGTTCCAGGTGGCAGATCCCTGCTGGGAGGGCAGAGCTGGGTCTGGACCCCGAGCAGGCAGGGGTGAGAACAGCAGCTTTTGGAGCTGATGGGGATGCCAATAGCTTTTTTTTCTGAAGGAATATGGAAGTGGGAATTTTCCAGAAACTGTTATTTAATGAAGGACAAACACAAGGTGGAGAAACTGCAGTGTGAGCAAGGATGCCGGCCCCCAGACATCCCAGCATCCCTGGCCGTGGCACAGGGGAGGTGTGGGAGGCTGGGGAACGGGGAGGAAGGCGTGATGTGATGGCACAGTAAGGACAGGGAGATAATAATAATAAAAAGGGAAATGAACACAAGGAAAAAAAAAGAAAACCAACCCCAAGCTGCATCTCAATAGACTGGAGGGTTCAATGAGCAGCTGGGACCAAAAAAAAATGCAAACATGGTTCTTCCTGACTAACAGGGAGATGGGAGCCCAGGTGATAAGGAGGCGACCGAAGGAAGGAAGGGGGGAAAAAATAGGAGAAATTACTGAAGGGAGAAACCCGCAGGTGATGCGCTATTTTGCTATGCTAATAGAGAGATGAAAGCAAATGGAACAGGAACAGAGACTGGCAAAAGTCTCACTTTTGTTGGAAAGAATAAGAGGATAAACGCTTTTAACATTTATGAAGTAGCAAAATAAAGCAAAGAAAGGCTCAGAACATCAAGCTCGTAGATGAGGAAATTAAAGCACATAAAATATTTATTCATTTGTGCTTAGTGGCTGTCAGCCATGCATGCATTGGAGAAATGGTATGTTTCTCCTCTCCCAGAGATGAACAGGAACAATTTGGTAAATCGGAGCTGAACGCTCAGCTCATTTTCTACTTTCCGTTAATGTTTCATTTCTTAATACCCTCGAAACAAGAAGGGGAAGTTGGTATAAAACATTATTCTCCTTTCAAATCATGGTGAAAAGGAGCATGGTTCCAGGCCAACCATCAAGATTATAAACTGGCATCTGGATGGGAATGGGGCTGCAGTGCTGGCTTGTGCCAGCGACGCTTTAGCGAGCCGCGGGAGGAGAGAAGTAACACGGTTTTCTGGCGTCACCAGATGGCTCTGGGGATGCTCCTGGCTGCTTCTCCTCTGTTTCCTCACTGACACAGGCAGCAGGTTCCTCGGGTCAGGTCACTTACTGATTACTGCACTGAGAGCACCCCTCATTAGGGATGTGGACCTTGGTGATTTGAAGCAGCAGTGGGGCGCAGTGTGGTCCTGAGACCTTTGTGTGATGCTTCTCACAGTGGGACCGGTGCCACCAGCACCCAGCTCCGTGCTCCCAGACCTGGGAATGGGGGCTTTTGGGGAGAACCCCCATCCCTCCCTTCCCACGCCTTTCTGGGAGAGATTGTTTGTGGATAGTGGGTTGGGAGAGAGGCACAGGGGTGCTGCTCAGAGCAGGGGGTTTGTCCCGTGGCTGGGGCATGGGGCCGGGGCAGGGGACCCATCTGTAGGATCCGGGGTGGGATGAGCGGTGCTGTGTGCCTCGGCAGCTCTCAGCACCAGGGGAGTGTGTGGGGATGGTTTCCTCCTCCTCGCCTGCCCGGCAGCGCTGGCCCCAGGCTGTGGGCATGTCAGCCGCTGGCCTGTTGCTAATGTCAATTTGTTTGATGGGGATGCCAGGCACTCCAGTGACTCGCTGGCATCGCCCGCTGCCTGTCACAGGCACTTATTCTCCAACCTCAGCATCTGAAATTCACCAGCCCTCAGCTGGCTTGCGGTCCCTCTCCTCCAGCAAACACTGCTTTTTTTTGATTGCCAGGCTGCCAGTAGGCATTTTCCTGCTGGTTTTAGTCTTTGGGATCCTGTGGAGCTCTGGGGTCCGCTGATCTCTTGGGATTAATGGAGGAGCTGCTGGGTAGCCCAAGGGATTTTCTAAACCCTGCTCTTCCAGGGAATGTTGGGGGAGAGCTGCGAGTGAGCCTTGGGCAGGGTGAGAAGCACAGGAGAGCCCAGCTTCTCCTTCTGCATCCTTTGCAGCCTTCTGTGAAGCAAGGAGACATCAATATTAATTTCAATATGAAGCTCAGAAAAAAAACCCTCTTGATCTTGGCATTATCAGAAGCGATAAATTCTTGAAGAATTTCTTAGTCTGGATATTATGGCTTCCAGTGAGATACTTGGATAATGTAAGCTACAATCAATTCATTGACTTCAGCTGGGATCTGCCAACCTGCACCAGCTGAAAAGATGGTCTCTTTGGTTGGTTTTTTTTTTTGTCTTCTGGTGACAATTTTATCTGAGCAAAGCTGGCCCAGCCCGAAGGAAACGAGGAGAAGCCGATAACCACGGCAAGCGGTTTGCTGCTTACCCAGGTGATGTGACTCTCGTCTCTGATGAGGGTTCAGAGTTTTCTCAGAGAGAGGAAAAATAGAAGCAACAGCTTCTCGGGGTCGCTGTCACAGCTCACAGCGGCGCTTCATGGAAGGCACACACCGACTCCCGCACCCCGGTGGTGACAGTGGTATTTCTGAAGCGCAGGCAGCCTAAGGGTGCCCGAGGGGACGGGGGGCTGCCCCATGGGCAGGTGGACAGCCCCCTGGAAATGCTGCCAGATCCTGGATGACTGTGGGAATCGAGGGAAAAACCCGGCTACAGGGATGGGGGTTGCGGATGGGGGGTGTGTGTGAGGGGGCTGTGTTAAGGATTTGACTGCAGGAGGGGAAAGGGGCTGTTCTGGAAAAGGTCTTCTGGAGGGTTTCCTCTGGATTCCCTACTGTCTCTGAGGGTGGCTGTCAACAGTGAGTTGTGGGCTGTTGTGAGGGTACACCCACGCAGGGTGCTGCTTTGCCTGTTGGCTACAATAGTTCTGCCTGTCTCGGTCCCCTCTGAAGAGCATCCCAGCCTCCTCCATGGTGAACTTCTCATCTCTGGGCTCCAAAGCCCTTTGTGTTTCCCCCGTGGCCTTCATCGCCAGCGTTCTGCATAGACTCTCTTGCAAACCCCTGCACTTGATTCAGTCACCGCGTAATTTAATCCTCTAATTTAATCAATACTGCATGGGCCAGGTCTTTGTTTTTAAAAAACAAACAGAAAACCTTCCAGTTGGTTTTTTTTTTTTTCCTGTTTTGCTCTGTGCAGGTCTGATTAGGTAAATGCAATCAGCAGCGATAGAGCTGTTAATGAGGGAGCAGCCTTGTTCTGCCTGCGGTGGCAGAGAGGGGGGGCCTGGAGAGGAAACCCTCCTGCTGCCAGAGCTGGGTTCTTGAGATGTTACTGCTGGTGTCACCAGCTTCACAGGGGTGACCCTTTCTATTGCAGGAACGATGGGAGGCACCAGCAAGGACCCCACCTCCTCTCCAGAGGCTCCACAAGATGTGAGTGAAGGACACAACAGGCTGCAGTCTCGAGGCAAGGACGGATGGAGAAAGGTAGGAGGATGGAGAGCACAGCGAGGAAGGAGGTGGAGGCAGGTTCCCCTGAGGCACTTACGGTAGGGAGTGTGGGCTCTGGTCACACAGCATCAAGCTGTTTGTCCCCCTTAGGGCTCCAGTTGTGCTGGGGCACTGCTCTGAGCCTCCTGTTGCCTTCTCTGCCCTCCCAGTACCTGCTGGTGGCACCGATGGAGCACATGCTCGGGGCTGGCTCTCTGCTCAAGGAGAGGATGTGCCTGCTCTTGATAAGCATGAATCCTGCAGCGGTTGTTCTGTCTTTAATCAAATTTGTAGAGCCTCAGGCCATTCATGGAGGAAAAAAGTGTTTTCCATCTGTAATAAGGGGAAAGTTTGGCTGTCAAGGGGTGCAGATCCTGGTAATGAAGTTATTACTTTCTCGTGGCGTTTTACCATGAGTTTCTAAAGAGTAGTCTCAACAAAGTGGTGATGCATGTACGAGAGTTTTCAGGCTCTGTGAGAGGGATGGCAAGTGGTGATGGCAGTTTCCACTTCCAGGCCTTACTGATGCATTAGGGTGTCTCCAGCTTCCCAAATTGCACTGTGCAAAGCAGGGGAGGGGGGGCAGGAAGGCCTGCTCAGGCCAAATCCTGGCGTGGATGGGGCTTCAGGGGACAAATGTGCAGTGAGGAATGGGGAACCTGGTGGAGGGTGAAGGAAGGGGGTGATGTTGCCAGCTCCAGGGAGCTGTGAGCATCTGGGGATGCTGTGTGGCTGGGATTCGGGTGCTGTGGGTCCTAATCCCCGTGTGGGGCTGAGATCAGGAGCTCTGGGCAAAGCCTGTGGAACGAGCTGTTCCTCTGGCCCTGCTTGCTGGGATTTTATGGTCCTTGTGGAAGGTCTCTGTTTTCACCCATTTGGGAGCATTCCCCTGTCTTGCCTGCAAGCTTTCACGCTGTGGTTGCATTGCTCTACTGGAAGAAAAACCCCTCAACCCCAGTAAAGCTAGTGAGGAAATAAACCCCCAGAGAAGCCGTGCTAAGCACCAGGAGGGTGATAAAAAGCAGCAGAAACATCTCTAGCTTCTTGGTTTTTTTTTGAGAAAGGTCAATTGACTCCCTGCCACCTTGGAGCCCATAACAAAATCGATGATACTTCATCTTTAATTTGATTTTTCCATTCAATAAGGGTGGTAAGCATTAGTGTCACCGTAATTTTACAGAGTACTGTTAGATAACAGGGGAATATCAAACGTGACGATTATGTGCGGTATCAGTGGCAAAATATTACACCCAGGGATGATTTAGAAGAGCATTAATGTCTCAGACACGCTGGAACACATGCCGTGAGTCGGACAATAAAGAGTCTCGCTCTACAAATAATTACTCCCGGGCTGACGTGGGGCTGGGGGCGGGGGGCAGATGGGTGCTGTGGAACCAAATCCCCCCTCTGCAGCCGGTGACCCGCTGGCCCCTCTCCTGAGGCAGGCTCTGCCGCTCCCGTCCCCGGTGACAGGGAGGCGACACGGCCCGGGGAGTGAGGGATGCTGCACGTTTGAAGCAGATCGATAACGGCCGCGGTGTAGACCAGGGTTATTTTTTGTGTTTAATTCGCTGAATAAAATGGAACAGGTAAATCACCCAGAGGAGATGTGAGGTGATGTTAATAGGCACATTTGCAGCACTATCTTGAAAATGAGTTCTGCAATTACTGACTCACACCATCGCTGTTGCTTGGTGGGATGAAGCCTCGGTGGCTTTGCTGGATGGCAGCCCTTGGTGCCAGCCTCCCAGTGTGGGACCAGCTCCCCAGCTCCAGCGGTGATGCTGGGGTCATGTGTGGATGGTGGGAAGCACTTGTTGTCTCCACAGGGGCACAGGGGGCTCTGCTTTGCCATGGCCCAGCAGGAATGCAGTGGAGGCAGCTGAAAGCAGCAGGGCTGGGTAGCCTTTAGGACTGGGCAGCTCTTCCAGCCGTGGAAGAGATGACTGGTCTCCTTGCCTTTCTGGCCCCAGGGCAGGGAAGCGAGCAGTTAGCGTGGCCATGGCCAGGAGTCGGTGACCTGTTCTGCTGCCTCTGCTCCTCCTGCTTCCCCCAAAGGTTTGCACGGCCCCTGGCACAGGGAGCTCAGCTCATTTGGTGGTGTGGCTGCCGAGAGCCCCTTCACCCGGGGCTGATGGCAGGCAGCAGAAAGCACAGAAACTGCAGCTGAGGAGGAGAGACTCTGGGATAAGTGTGAAATGGGATCAGTGTGGCTGTTCCCTGGGCAGTGACTCCTGCACGAAGCCATGGTGTGCCCAGCTCCCACAGGGGCTGAACTGGGCTGGAGGCTTGCTCACTGGGGAGGGAGGGGGGAACACGTTTGCCTTGAACCTTCCTGGAGAAGCCTTGTTTAGAGCAAGGGGCGTCTGTCTGGGATGTCAGAAGATGTGAGAGAGATGATCAAATGATTCCAGCTGTGTTTTGCTGCTGTCGCCATCACCCCCAGCTTGGAGTGAGCCCCCCAGCCCCCACAGTACTGCCAGCTTCTGCCAGGTTTGCTGCTGGCTCCCTTTGCCCAGGGGCTGAGCTGGAGGGGCTGCAGGCAACACTCCAGAGGCAGGGGGAAACGTCCTGTGTCCCTTCTGCTGAATAAACCCCCTTGCAGCACCCCGAGGTGCTCGGAGGAGGGGTGCCAGAGTGGGTGGCGTGGGTGCCTTGTTGCTTGTAGTGGGACTGGAAATGCCCCCAGTGATACGAGCCTGTGTCCCCTCCGCCCCGCAGCCTGAATGTGTGTAAGGGTGTGAAGGAGACACCCACACTACTGTATTCCAGCCTCTGTGCCAGCTCCATGCAGCTGCCAGATTAGAGACAGGGCTTTTCTGTGACCGATCTCCATCCTCCTGCGCTCGTGGCTGCTGCGGTGGCCGTGTTTCCCAGCCACGGAGGATGCGGATGCCTTTCTCCAGGGGCAATGCAGGAGCTCGGCTGTGGGGTGTGTTAAACCTCTCTCCTATGGCTGGGTGGGATGCAGGGGCCCCCTGAGCACCCTCAGACCCCAGTCCTTCTGGGTCTCTGTGTGAGGACCAGGTGTTTGGATGGGTGCCGTGGAGCACTCAGGAGCTTCCCATAATAGCATCCTATGGAAGGCTGGAGTAGTCCCTACGGATCCTTGATGCTGGAGGGAAGGCAGAGGGGATGGGTGCTGGGAGGGGAGGCAGAGGGGATGGGTGCTGGGAGGGGAGGCAGAGGGGATGGGTGCTGGGAGGGGAGGCAGAGGGGATGGGTGCTGGGAGGGAAGCATTCCTCCCAGCACACGGCGTCCCCACCTCTGCAGAAGGAGAAATAAAGGATCTGGGACCTGGATGACAGGGCTCTCAACCCTTTCATCGGGCAGGAGCAGAATTAATCGCTGGGATCAGCAGAGTCATTGTGGCTTGCTGAAAACAAAACAAAGCCAATTATTATGTGGAACTTGTCGGGGGGGCTGTAGCTAATCTCATTACAGGCAGAGCAGCAAGGCACCCGGGAAATCTCCCGGCGCTGATAAAGCGCTCGGCAGCTGCACAAAGCAATTACGGTGAAACTTCTGGGATGCACTGGGGTCTCAGCTGCTCCTTGGGACCAGGCAGGGAGTCCCCACCTGAGACTCCCCTCCCTCCTTTGCAGGGCCCCCTTCCTGCTCACAGCAGGGCCAGACAAATGGTTCCTCTTCCTCGAGTCCATCCTAGTGCTTTTCCCCAGTGTCCGTGACGCCCGGTGAGCTCACAGCTCTGCCAAGAACCCTGCCAGAAGCGAAGGCTGGGGGCTCTGTAGGTGCCCTGAGTGGGCAAACACCATCCCCACTCTCCCATGCCAGGGTCATCCTGAGGGTGTCGGGCACTCACCCCTCCTGGTGCTGCCAAACAGAGATGTCTTGTCCCAGCAGATGGTAGAAGATATTTACAGGGAGCTGTGCTGGCTGTAATGGAATGGCATTAGAGTGGGGCTATTTCATTATTATTATTTTTTATATAAATCTTAAATCATGCCACAGCTCTCGCTACTGTTTTAAATTGTAACTTGGCTTTTTAAAAGTTTATTGTGCTCTAATTCATTCAGCCCATTCATTTACATTCTGCTGACAGGGTACAAAACTGCTGCTTTTTTTTTTTTTCATCCCAGAGAGTTCTAACTTTGGCAATTTATGGTGCCTTTTTGATTTAATCAGGAGATTTCCTAAACTTCCATAGCAATAATAAGGCATTTTTCAGGAAGCACCTGAGAGATGGCTGGGTGGTATTTATGCCCCCGGTGCAGGTGGTGTTTCTGAAGGGCTTCCCGGGAGCTGCTGGTGCTTGTGCCCAGGCTGGAACCCGCAGGCTGGGGCTGGGGTCCCCCTGGCACCACTCGATTCCTGGAAGGAGCTCGGTTTTTGCCGTTGTCAAACACGCAATTGAAGTTGTTCTCACCCCGGGGGAGCTGCTGGGCTGAGGGACGTCGCTCCTGTGCTGTGGATGGAGGCCCTTTGGGGTGGCTCCGCAGAGCCAGGATCGTGCCGTGAGGTGCCAAAACACTCTTATTTCACTCTTCCAAGCGCTGTCAGGGGAGGGATTATTTTTGGCTCTGCTGAGGGTAGTTACCTAGCAATTTGCAGCACGCTCGCTGTTCCCGGGTAGTTACTTGAGCTGCGATTCATTTGTTGCCTCTGGTTCCTTTTGCTGCTCACAAACGGTCCGGCCGCCGACTCGGAGTCTCACAAATCTCTTCTCTGTGGGGAAGGTTTCAGCCCCGTTGGTTGTTTGGGAAATATTTCCTCTGGTGGCTGCCTTTCAGCGCTCGCCGCCTGTAATTCCCAAATCGCGCCTGGGCTCAGTCCACTGGTGGGAGGTGGCGCTTTTTCTCTGCCCTGAGGAGGGAAGGGAAGGCTGCAACTGGTGCTGATGGGAGTATCCTGGAGGATGTGGCTTGGAAGCACCTCCTGATGCTTCTCAGGTCATAAAGAAATACCGTGCAAGCGCCTTCCTCTTCCAGCACCTGGCCCTGTGCGTTCCCAGCACGCTCAGCACCGCTGCTTTAACCAGCCATAAATACTCTTTATATTTGCCTTATTATCTCCAAGGTAATTCATGCTTTTTTGCTCATCCAGGGCGATCACGGGCCTTCTGTTCCCTGCAGAAGTTGAAGAATTGTAATGAGGAGCTGTTGTTATTCAGCGAATGAGCAATATCGGTTGCTACAAAGCAAACAAAGTCACCGCCTTCCGTCCTCCCAGTGTCAAACTGGAGGGGGAAAGCCCCGGGGAAAATCCCAAGTGGTGCAGAACAGGGGAAAGAACATCCAGGTGGCAAAGAGCCACGGCGCTACCGTAAATTTTCAAGGACCTTAATTAGGAACAAATTAAAGATACTTCAGTTCCATGGATGGCATTACTCACACTGCTAAATTATAGCTGAGAGGAGAGAGAACCTGCTCTAGGCTTCTCCCTCTCACAGCGTCTCCTGGATCCATCCCCAGCGCTGCTGAGGTTCCCGGGTACCACATCTGCAGCCCCTCTCAGTGCCCCTCCTGGCAAGTGCCCACCCGCTGCTCTGGCCACGTTTTGGCCAGTCTGGAGAATGTACTGGAGCCAGTCTTGCTCATAAATGGCTTTGGAGGAGGACACAGCCTTGGTGGGCACCTGCACCTCCGGCCTTGGCATCCTGCCACTGCCAGTGGGCTTTCAGATGCAAAATGATGGGTTCAGATGGGTTCAGATGCAAGATGAGGGTTTAGGGACTGCTTGGTTGGAGACTTCTTGCAGCTCAGTGCTCACCCAGGCCTGGATCTTGCTGGGTGTTGCTGGGAGGCTGAGCCTGTTCCAGGGTGGGAGCATCCTGGTCTGGTAGGATCATCCTTGGTGGATGGGAGCATCCCTGTAGGTTGGAAGCATCCTTGGTGGATGTGAACATCCTGGTCTGGTGGGAGCATCCCCATCAGGTATGAGCATCCCTGGTGGGCTGGGTAGGAGATCCCCATGAGGAGCATCCCCCACGAGGAGCATCCCCCATCCCCACCCTGGCAGAAGCCTGTGACACACAAACTGATGAAGCGATGGCTCTGGCTGAAGGACACGTTTAATCTCGCCAGCGTGGTGGCAGTGCTGGGTCTGCAGCGAGCAGCTTCTGGGCGTGCTGGTGATGTCAGGTACAAGCAACGCTTTTCAGGGGGAAGGTGCTTGTGGAACTTTGCCCCCGTGGCACATAGATGTCTGTTAGCTCCGTTACCCCGACCATTTTGTTCTCCAGAGGGTTGCAGAGAAGGCGAAGTGAGAGCGACGGTTCTCCCGGAGCTCCAGCGGATGCTGGATGTTTGCTTTAAATAGAATTAACCATGCAAATTGAATCATGTGAGCGTAAATTAGCGCTCATTTCGCTAGTGCTCTCGGTAGCGCTTAACCTACCATTTACCCCAAGACATCTGCTAAGTGCCATTCTTTCAAGTACTTAAACAGCACCTATTGCTACCAAAAAAACCCCAGCCCCACGGAACAACAAAGCTGCCGGAAAGCCTGTAATTATCATTAAAGGGCTATTGTGCTTCTGGCACTGATAAAGCCGGCGGGTGAGACTTTCCAGGCTGGCTCTCCCGCTTGCCAAGGGGAGATGGAGCGGGGCTGGGGCTGAAGCCTGCACTCCTTTCCCTTGTCTCCTGCTCCACGAAGGTCCCGAAACGCGATTGTGTGATGTTTGCCCCAGCCCCACTCGGTTTCAAGCCCAGTGAAGCTCTGTGACCTCGAAAGGGAGTGATTAATGGGGAGATGACCCAGCACTGCCCACCTGGAGGGGACCTACAGCCTGTGCTGAGGTTTGGTACAAGGGATTGGAAGTCTTCTCTCAGAGGAAGGCTGGAGCGGGGCCAGGTGACCCTCAGGAAGGAGACCGTGTGTCTGTCGGGACGTTTCAGCCTCATCTGTCCCTTGCTGGCATCCCTTCCTCTCCAACCGATAAAGAGCCAGACAGCCCGGGGCTGCAGCAGGCAGGGTGTCACTCCTCCAGGCCTTCTGCAGCATGATCTATTATTTACACGGTTATTTAAGCTTTTGTTGTCATAGCTGGGAGAATTAATGCATTAACCTCGCGGAGGAGACGGAGTGCCGGCAGGCTGGAAGCTCTGCCCTTCAGCGCGGGTTTGTGGCTGCGCATCAGATCGCAGCTGGAAGCGGCTGCGGGGAGGGAGGAGGAGGAGGAGGAGGGTGGCATCGCTGGTGCCTGAGGGGCTCAGAGGGGTCCCACGAACGCTCTGGCTGCTCCTGGGACAGACCCTCGTGGGAAACATCCCTGCGACGCTCCTCGGCTCCTCATGCGGTTCCTGCCCTTTTCCTGTTGTGAGAGAGTCCATTGTGGCTGGGATGAATAGAGTTGGGCACAATTCCTCCGGAGCCGTTATGCAAATTCCCAGCATAATGACACATTGTCTTGTGCGCTCCTGCAAGCAGATGGCCCCAAGGCAGGCTCAAGATCTGAATTAGTCCTGGGCTCCCGACACGTAGCTGGGAGCATATTGTCCTCGGATTTGTGGCTTAGCCTTAATAGTTAAGTGAACTATTTCAGGCAAATTAAAGGGAAAAGAGGAGGAGATAAAAAAAATAGTATTGTGATGCTCCAGTAGCACCCGGACTTCTCTTTGGAGAAGCTGAAATGATCCCTCATCAAACTCCTGCTGCCTTCCAGCAGCAGATGAAGTCGTTGCTGTGATGATCCATGCTGATGGGAGCAGCTCTGCTCCTCTGCAGGAACACTGATCGTCCCATGTCCCAGGACAGCAGATGACACTTTGACCTGGGAGGAAAGCCTCTGGTGACACCAGACAGTTCAGCTGTGTTGCTGCTCAGCAAACTCGTGTTGCTGTGGTGAGCCTGTCCTGCGTGGGACACTGGTGGGAACTGGGTGACAAGGGCACACGCCGGAGCTGAGCTCTCATAGAGGCTTTCCCTGGGTGTCATGGACCATGTGTGTGGGCCAGAGCTGGAGGGCTTCGGTCTCCTCCTCACTGTGAAAAGCAAACTGCTGCCATCTCCAGCACTGGCATCCCCTGCATTGTGCCATATTGGGATGCAGCCAGGGAGGGATGCTGGTAGGGAGGGATGCAGGCAGGGAGGGATGCTGGTAGGGAGGGATGCAGGCAGACACACTGCCTCTTGGCCAGGGCGGCTCCTCTGGCTCCCACATTTGCTCCCATCAGCCATGGTCCCTGCAGACCAAGCTCAGGGTCTGCTTCAGACCCCTTATTTACGCTGCGGCTTCCCAGCCGGCTCGGAAAGCACCCGCAGTGGTTTATAATTCCCTTTGGCACTTTGCTTTATTGCGGGGCTTTAGGAGCTGCTTTGATAGATTGCTCCTTTTCTCCCGTTTGTCACATCCCTGCTGCATGTTTCATCATGGTTTCCAACTCGCAGCCGTTGGGATGGGCACCTCTTTTGGAAAATGGGGCATCAGACGCTCGTTTCTTCCAGTTTTGTAAATCTGTGAAGTGCTGGGTTCCTTCTAAAGGTATTTTTGAGGCAGCTCATCGATGCTGCTTGGGATTTCTCTAAGGAAACTAATACATATGGTGGAGGTGCTGAGCCATGATGATTAATTATGTCAGTTAAATAGTATTAAACAACGTGCACCGCTGTAAATGCCTCCCCTCTGACATCAGCAGATCCCAACTCTCCCCCTCGGCAGACGAGCTGTCCCTTCACGTCCAGAATGCAGAGGCTGGATGAAAAGGGACTCTTTCATTTTTGAAGCTATACTGTTTCTAAACACTTGTGGGCCTGGGTCCTAATTTTTGCCTCGAGCAAATTCTCTCAGTAATCTGGATAAGTGGTCCCCAAGGCTCCTGACGGTGAAAGAGGGAGGGAGGGAATTTGGTGCTGCTGCCGCACAGCTTGATGGTGCTGCAGACGCTGCTGCTCCCCACTACAAAAATTATAACCAGCAGCAGATGTTCCAGCTCATTTAGGTTTTTTCCCCCATGTCTTGCATTAGTGTAAACCAGCTCAGCGGGTCTGCTGGGATTTCCCCAGTACGAGGGCAGTCTCATACTGGGTGGAGGAGGAACCTGAGATTCAGTGTTTCCATGAAAATGCACAGCTCCAGCTGTGTGGGGAGGGCTCCGCACTCCCCTCTCCCTCCTGCCCGCTGCTGCAACCCACCAGCCATCCCCAGACCTCCACCAGGACCACCAGTTTGGTGGTGCTGCTGGCATCTTCGGTTTCCATGGCGACTGCAGGATGCTGTGCTGCGGAGCTGGGTACAGGTGCACGTCACGGCACCGCCAGCGTCTGCTGGTTCCTTTGGGAATTGGGTGACAGGAGGAGCTCTGCAGCTGGAGGAGCCTGCGGGAACCCGGGTGCAGGGCACAGAGCACGGCTGGAGCCAGCTGCTGGGGATTTACTTCATGGCAGCAAGAGAGCAGAACCTCCGTGCTGGAAGGGAACACTTGCAGCCCTGCAGAGACTCACCCACAAATATATATATTTTTAGCAGAGCAGCAAGACAAATGAGCCCAGCTCTTGGAGCCATTCATCTCGCTCATGTGCCCTGGACTCCGATTGCCACCACAACCTTTTCCAAGTAAATTAAGTCTCGTGCCTGGCACTATTTGCTCCCCCCAGGCTGTCCCGCTCCAAGGCTCAGGAGCTGGCAGTGGGTTTTTGGGTGCCCACAAGTGAGACCTAGCTCCGTGCAGGGCACTCGGTGTCGGGGGGGAGACGATGCCAAGCATGGGGTGACGGCTGGTTCAGGTCGGTGTTAGATAACGTCTCTTGCGTCTGCTGGCACAGGGCAGATACGTACTGGGATTGCTGGGAGAACCGCTTTCACTGATGGTGTCCTTGATTGAGAAGCTAGGATTTAATCTCCTACCTTACTGGGGACACTCGGCTGGGTGCTCGGGATGGACCGTGGCTGCTGCTGGCAGCGTTGGCACCCAGCCCCTCCCCTTCCCAGGATGCTGGAGGCAGAGTGAGCAGGTGAAGGGACACAGACTGAATAACAAGCCCTGGTTCTGTTGGAAGAGCAGCCTCTCGGTGTCTGGGGCTCCCTCCCAGTCACTCTTTGCTGACCAGCAGCAGCAGAACCCAAGTAGACAGGCTGATGGTGGTGTCTCCCAACACGCTCCCTGGGCCCATGGAGGATGGAGCTGCTTCCCCATCCCTGGTGGTACCTGGCTGTGCCCGTGGTTACTATTAATGCCTGGAAGCCGAAGGGCAGGTAGAGGCAGGTGATGATGCTCGTCTGTTGTCTTGCACCGGGAGTGAGGGCAGTGCGAGACCGAGCTCCCCCATGCCGCGGCCGGGGCTCCTGCTGCCTTTGACAGATGCACTTCTCCCTCTCTGTAGTTTGTCCTTCATGTGCTGCTGGAGCTCACCCCGTTTTGTGCCAGCTGTGGAAAGGGGGGATTTGTCTACTGCGGGTCATATTCTGTCGGCATCGCAGCCCCCAACGCAGGGGCATCGCTTCCCTGACCATTCCCTCTGCCTGCGAGGACTTTCCCCTCTCTCCTCCTGTTGCTGGAGGTCAGATGCTCACAGTGGATCCCCATGGCCTCCCCACCTTCCCTCCCAGACCAGCTAGGCACCAGCACCTCACTGGATTTCCCACACACGCGGTTGATGCGCCTCCTTCCCCCTTTAACCGCCCCGCAGCCGATAAAAGGGAATAAAACATGAAACGCCACGCAAAAGGCATCCCCAAAGACCCGTAAAGAGCTGAACTGCTGCTCCTTGCAACAATCAGAGGAGATTTCTGTCTTTAAACAAATAAAGCCTAGTTAACAAAGAGGGATGTTTGAATTCTGTGCATGGATGGAAGGAATCGCAGCGACTCCTCGGAGGCAGCGGGATGTGTCCCACGCTCGGCAGCACCGACGGGCAGGAGCAGGATGCGGCACACACTTGTGTGGCAGGAGAGGCCCTGCAGCAGCGCTTTGCTGGGATTTTAAAACACTTCATAAACTTTCTCTAGAGGTGAAGTGCCTGTGCTGCGCCCTGGGACATCCCCCAGCCCGGCCAGAGGAAACCTGCAGGGGGGGAGAGCGGGGAAGGCCTGGCAGGAGCAGAGATGGAAGTGATTTGGGAGCATCCTGGCCTAAATGAAGCTGCCTGATGGAGATGCCCGGCGCGGCGCAGAGCTCGGTCTCCCTGGCGATGGTTGCCATGCGATAGCTGCTCTGCCACCGCGGCCGCCCGACTTCACTCAAACGCATCTTTTCTCCCCAAGGGAAGGCGCCTGTGTCGGAGTCCCCGGGGAGGCGCAGGCACCGAGGAGCCCTGCGACGTGATTCCTCCATGGAGAGAGGGGGAGAGAAGTGGGGCTGGACCCCAGGGTGGAGCTGCCCCCGTCTCGCAGCGCAGGTGAGACGTGGATGTCACGAACAGCACGGTAACCGTGCCCTGCCTTTCCAGGGTCCTTCCCAGGTACAGAGTCCCGAAGGGGAACGCGACCATCAGTCCCAGCCCTGCAGCAGATGCAGTTTTGCAAACGTAATGTGGCCTGGAAGACATTTATAGCCTGGTTTTTGGTGTGTATTAGATCCTTTCAGGCCGATGCCCAAGCTGCTGTTTGGTGCTGCAGCCTCACGGCCTCTTCTGTGCTTCCAGTTTGAGGGATTAGCAAATTTATAGCAGTGTCTTCTGTCCCCTCCCAGCAAACGGCTGGAATTACACTGGAAGTTAACTCTGCTATTAAAAAAACACAATTAAATCCGCTGTAGGAATGTAAGTTTCTTATTTTAAATCCAAATAAATATATGAAGACCCCGCAATTAACGCAAGCAGGTAGTAGAAAACCGGTGGGAAGAGGCAACACCCCCGGATGAGCAAGTGCTTTGTCTCTCGCCATCCCGTGAGGAGCAGGAGCTGGTCTGGGAGCTGAGCATCCCTCCGGGCTGGGAGCTGAGCATCCCTTCAGGCTGTGCCAGGTCGAAGGCAACCCCGGGGGCACACAGGCATCGCGTGGGGAGGGATCCTGCCTCCAAACAGCATCTGAGATAGCCAGGAAAATGCTTGAAATGTGCCGCTCAGAGCAGAGCTGCTACCGGTGTCCATCCCTGGGTAGAGCCCGCTGCGGTGCCGGGGCTCTTGGCTCTGTCCCCGTCAGCAGCAGCGCCACGGAGGGGTCCCACCAGCAGCCGCCCGCGCTGCCGTCAATTACTCGCATCTGGGGTGGTTTTTTTGCAGCCGCTTTTCCACATGAACAATAACGTTGAGCCGAACGTCAGTCATCAGACAGACATAATTGGATTTGGAAAGTGTTATATTGTGAATTAAGTTGACTGATGGGGAAGTGTCAGTTTTATTAACAATCTTCCTTCAGATGATAATTTTATATCTGTGCGGATGAATTACAAAAGAGTACTTGAAGGCATCCGTTCAAAACGATGAAGTCGTTTTAATAAAGGCTGACTTTCTCTTTCATACACTTGTTTTTAAATATTTTATCTCCTTGTGGGAAGCCATCCAATTAGAAGCCCAAACTGGTGTAAAATAAAAAAAAATAATCCATGCAATCAAGCGCTGAGTTTGTGTCCGGACCCTGGGAGCTGCCGCGCTGCAGCCGGGCTGGCAAACCCTGGCCGGGGACCAGTTGTCACCAAGGCTGGGGTGACCCGGCTCCAGGGGGGCAGTGCCTGCGTGTTCTCTCTCTAACAAGAGCGTTTTTCCTTCTTCCCACCCCAAACTGCTCTCCAGAGAGCTCCCCCCTGGGCACGGGGAGGCAGAGGCACCAGCGCCGAGCAGGGCCCTGGCTCTGGGGCGATGGATTCCAGCTCCCTCCCGGTACACTGCCTGCTCCAAACACTGGTTTGCTTTGTTTTTTCCCCTCTGAACTGTTTGTTTTTCATGTTATTCCCATGGCTGTGGGGAAAAGCGAATGGGCTGAATTCTCTGGGCAAGAAGAGCTGGACAGTGTGTTCTGCTTCCAAAACCTAGTCTTTTCAGAGGAATTCACTGCGACACGGCGCTCGAGTAAACCCGGGGATTATACCAGCGTGAAAAAGCTGGAGTTTTGCAGCAGAAACCTGTTTCTGTTGTGTATTATGATAAACAGGCATGTCGTTTGCAGATAAGAGCAAGCAGCACTCCGAGACACAGGTTTGGGCTGGAGTTAAGGTCTGAACTAAGCAGCCCCAAGCTGGGATGGGGTAGGAGCCATTGTCACCTCGTTGTCCCTTCCCTCCTTCAGGCTTTGGTACCTCACAGTGAGATGCAGGAGGGGTACCCAGCGCATAGCCACCACCTCAGGCAGCTGCATCCCCATCACCCCCGTCTCGGCTGCCTCCTCCTGCCCTTATCCCCGTTATCCCCCTTATCCCTGCTCCAGTCAGGCTGGAGGATGAGAAGAATCCCAAGAGGCATCAACTGAGGAGGAGTGGGACCATGGGATCCTGGTACCCAACCAGAGGGGACAGTCCCCTGTCACCCTGCCTGCATCAGAGCAGGGTGTCCCGTCACCCCGATTTCTGCATCACATGGACACGCACCGACCCCTCTTCTTGGGGGTTCAGTGCAAACCTGAACACTGGGAAACCAGACTTCCCTTACTGTGTCCTTCCAGAAGAAAGAAGTGGGAAATGTGGTAAGAAAAGGGATAGGATGGACAAACCCAAACACTTGGAAACGTCCCCCACTCCTTTCCCCCGAGGGAAGCTCATCCTTGGCTTTGCTCCCTCTCTCTCACAGCAAGGAGATGCTCTTTCCCCTGGTTGGCTCCAGCCACGGTACAGCTGAAATCTAAAGGGTTTGGGGTTTACCACCGCTGGTAGGGCGGCTCAGAGCCCTCTTCCAGACACGCAGGTCACCGCTTCATTTCCCTTTTCTACTTTAGCTCATTCTAATTAAGAGTGTCTTAATAAATATTTGATGTGCTTTTCAGAGGGAATGGAGGGTGCAAGCCGTGCCTGTTACTAAGGCTGGTCAATGCAGCCTGCAATCCAGGAGTCACCTTTGACCGCTCCTTTATCACCAGACAATGTCCACTTCATTAGGTCTCTATTGATCAGTTAAATACTCTCAGCTTTATTTATCCCAACGACAGGAAGGAGTATTGCAGGAACGCAGAGCAATCAGGTTAGACTAAAATCTAAGGAAGAAAAATGGGCTGTTCAAAGCTGTGCTACACCTGGCTCCTTCTTTGGGGGGGTTTGCAGGGTTCGAAGGGTTGTTTTTTATAACTGATGAAAAAAATTGGCTGCAAACCTGCAAATCAGTGAAAAACCTCTTTGGCTAAAGTTTTAGTGCTCTGCACAGATGCAAACAAATGCACACTGTCCCGGATGAAGGAGAAGGTCTGTCTGAGCTTCCCAGGGGAGCCGGAAGGATCTCAGGGAGCTCTGGGGTTTTGTCCCCAGCTCCTCTGCCTCAGGGGCACGCGGTGCCTTTGGCCTGTTGTTGGGTGACCTTGCCCAGCACAGAGTTTTTTGGAGCTCAGCGGGGTGGTCTGGTCCAGGTGGGGGGCAAAACTGATTTAAATGGGGGGGGATCATAGAATCAGAGAAACCCCATGTTGGGAGGGACCTCAAGGACCATCTGGTCCAATCTTTCCCAGTGAAAGTGTCTTAGATAAGGTGGCCCAGCACCCCCTCCAGCCGAATCTTAAAAGTGTCCAGCCTTGGGGATTCCACCCCTTCCCTGGGGAGATGATTCCAGTGGCTGATTGTTCCCTGAGTGAAAAATCTTCCTCTTGTGTCCAACCAGAATCTCCCCAGGAGCGACTCGTACCCATCACCCCTCATCTTTTCCCTGTGACTCCTTGTAAAAAGGGAGGCTCCATCTTCTTTGTGGAGGCATTTCCCACGGTGCCTTTGCCCTGTGCTGCGGATCAGGGAGGAGCAGAACCCCCTCTCCTCAACGGCTGTTGTTCTAAAGTGGGTCATGGGAAAACAACAGGCATCGAGCAAAATCCTCCCTGATGGCGTTTTTCCCTTCCCCCTGTGCTCCTTCTCCCACGACGAGGCAGGGAGCCGCTCACATCCAGCACCCGGGGACGGACCCATGGCCAGGGGACACCAGCAGCTCCCAGCTCCGGGTCGTGGTGGCCACAGGCAGGGCTGGGCAGTGGGCAGTGACACCCCAGTGAGCCCATCCACCGGCACAAAACCCTCCTCACGGCCCCTCCGAGCACATGGGTGACCCATTTATTTACATTTTCCTTGAGAGGAAGGAGAGAGAGAGGATGGAGAGAGCCAATACTGAGATGAAACCCACCTGCACGATGCCCAGCAGAAGGGCCGGGTGCTCTTACTGGTATTTCAGCTACTCCTGTCACTGGGATATAAACTGTAGAAACCTGGCATTTCCAGGGACCTGGCCTGCCCTCAGAGCCAGAAAGCCGCTCTGTGACAGGGTGCTGTCAGAGGTGCCCAGTGCTCACCAAAGGAATCCCAGGTTTCAAAGCAGAATTAGGATTCCAGATGAATTCTCTGCTGAAGAGCTGAACCTCCGTCTTCTGCTGGAACGGTTTTGTGCTGAGATGGTTTGAAGTCAGATGCTTCAGTGGCACAGAGAGCGTGCGGCCGGATTTGCATGTGAAATGAATCATGCCTGATGTGATTAAGAATGCCATAAAGGTTGAATTTAAGACTTTTTTTTGTTACTTACTATTAAAGTTTTTCAGTAATTTTCCACCCCCTCAGATGAGCATCGTTCAGATGAACTGGAGAGAAACTTTCTCTGCGATTCATTACCGAGGGGTCTGAGGGGAATTCTTCACTTTTGAGTGAAAAAGCAAAGCTAAAAATAAAGGTTTTTTCATCAGATAAGTATTTTTTGTAGAAGCTGAGATGCTGGGAAACATGAGGGCAGCGTTTTATCTTGTGAATTGTTGGTGGTAACTAATTAGGGCAGGAAGAGGGTGCGGCAGGGCGCTGGGAGCGAGCTGCCAGTGTTCTCCAGGGTAAGCAAGCTTGGCACTGGCATCTCCATCCCACTGCCTCTCCATCCCACTGCGTCTCCATCCCACCTGTATCTCCATCCCACCGCATCTCCATCCCACTGCCTCTCCATCCCTCCCATATCTCCATCCCTCCCATATCTCCATCCCTCCCATATCTCCATCCCACTATATCTCCAACCCTCCCATATCTCCATCCCACTGTACCTCCAACCCTCCCATATCTCCATCCCACTGTACCTCCAACCCTCCCATATCTCCATCCCACTCTATCTCCATCCCTGCTGTATCTCCATCCCACTGTATCTCCATTCCTCCCATATCTCCATCCCTCCCGTATCTCCATCCCTCCCGTATCTCCATCCCTGACATATCTCCATCCCACTGCATCTCCATCCCACTGTATCTCCATCCCACTGCATCTCCATCCCACTGTATCTCCATCCCACTGCACCTCCATCCCACTGCATCCCCATGCCCACGGGCACAGCAGTTAGTCCCCAAGGAAAGAGTATTTGCATGATTAAAATAAAGGGGGCGGAAGATCACAGGCAGCAAAGCACATTCCTTACCCGTGCTCTTATGAAACAGCTGCGTGTCAGCCTATGTCTTAATGGGAGTGTCTGTGCCAGGGCTGGCGGAATCAGGCAGTGGCTGGGAGAAGAAAGGGAGCTATCTCTCCATCTCCGTAGTTGCGGGGCTGAAAGCATATTTGTATGTAAATGTGGTTTTTCTAAATGCACGCTAACTCACCAGTTGCTACAGGAGATATTGCGTATTCATAGCAGGAGAGCTTTTTAGCAGAACAGGAGTTTTGGAAAGTACTTTGCATGATGGGGGCTTTTTTTTTGTTGTTGTTGGTTTGTGGTGGTTTTTGGGGTTTTTTTTTTTCCCCTTTTTTCTCCAAGTGTTGGAGTTGGACTAACACATTGAAAATTAAAAAATAATCGAAACAGATCATATGCAACTCAGCAGGGGCATTATTTTCCGGTGAGTGGCAAGGGAACGGTGGAGCAGTAATGTGTGCCTTTTGTAGCCTTGTCACTTTGATGAATTCTTTAGTGCCATCAGAGGCAGCGCAGGGAGACGCGGGCTTCGCGCCGCTCTCCCGCCGGGGAGATGCCAGCTGGAGCCGGCCGGAGCCGGGGAGCATCGTGCCGGGGAAGAGTGTCTGTGTTTTCTGCTAATCAGCAATATACCTTTGCCTTGTAAACACAAATTGGACACGGGGAAACGTCATTAGAAAGGAGGCTGGTTCGTGCTGGCGCTGTTTCCCCAGGAGCCTGTGGGTGACTGAGGAGTTAAGGCCGGGGAAAGGCCCCCCCACACCTCCATCCCACCCAGCAAAGCCCGGGCTTTGTGTGAGAAACCAGCCCCCCAGAGCACTGGAGTGGGGAGCACCTGATCTCAGCCTGGAGAAGAAGAGGCTGAGGGGAGACCTTCTCACTCCCTACAACTCCCTGAAAGGAGGGTGCAGCCAGGGGGAGTCGGTCTCTTCTCCCAAGGACCAGCGATGGGACAAGAGGGAACGACCTCAAGTTGCACCAGGGGAGGGTCAGAGGGAATCTTAGGAAAAAAATTGACATGGAAAGGGTTCTTCAGCCTTGGGCTGGGCTGCCCAGGGCAGGGGCTGAGGCACCATCCCTGGAGGGATTGAAAAGCCGGGGTGACACGGTGCTGAGGGACACAGGTTAGGGATGGGCTTGATCAGAGTTAGGGTGATGGTTCGAAGAGATGATCTCAAAGGTCCCTCCCAACCCAGACAAACCCATGAGTCTATGATCTGTGCCAGGGGGGTGTCAGTGTGAGCTCAGACTTACAGATGTACCTCATAATTGACCACGGATGCTGTTCCCCCAGCCCATGCCTTCTCCTCAAATGACACTGCTTTATCCACTCCCGGACACCCTCTGCCAAGTTCCCCTCGGACACTGAATCAGGCAGCGTCAGTCATGAGGTTTTAAGCCCCGGGACAGTTTGTGGGGACAAGAGCATCTCTGGGGGGCACCGTCCCCTCACAGTGTGTGAAGGGTATGGGGGTAGGGGAGGCTGGCCCAGCTGGCACAGTCCCATGGCTCCCAGTGGGCTCCCAGCTCTGCAGGGGAGGGTTGGCTGGGGACGGCTTCCCAGGGAAAATAAAAACACAGGGATGCTCGGAATCCTGCCTGCGAACGTTTCCCTACCACATCTGCTGCTTGGAATTAGGACCTGAATATTCATCTCCAAAATGTATAATTTATACTTACAGCAGACAATTCATAATTTAAGTGTTATTGCTCTAAATTAAGTATAACATTTAAGCTGGCTGCGGACCAGATAACAAAAACCAAGATGCCACGAGAAGGAGGAAGAGCCGCTGGGCGGGCAGCTCGTGCTGCGGGGCAGCAGCGGGATGGAGATACCCCAGTGCCTGCCCCTGCCCAGGGTGCCCGGTCCCCAGCGGGACTTGGCTGCCCTGGATGCCCCGGCCAGCGCCTCCCCCTCCTCCGACAGCAGTCGACTGAGAAAGAAACAACACCCCCCCCACCCCCCTCAAAATAAAGTCAGAAATGAAAAAGGAAAATTAAACATGAAAATTTAATTAAATCACCCTTTGATCACTCTCTGCGGAATGGACTTGGTTCAGAAGATTGTTTGTTGGAGAGCAGTAATAGCTTCTAATTAGGATGGGATTCAGGCTGAAATGAGGGGTTTCGGGTTTTGTGTTGTTTGTTTTTGTTGATATTTTTTTTTTAATCAACCCTTTTCCCCCCACCCCCATGAATCAACAAGGCTCCATGCACATCTACCAGCTAAATATTCTTAAAGTTGGATTTTGTAGCCCGGTTCCTGGCCGTTGGGTACCCCTTAGAAATGCCTGCCTTCACGTCAGCCCAGAGACACGGCCCAGGCGGGCGATGGAGGGGCGGTTTTCACTGCTGGGGAGCGCAGGGGCGAAGGAGAGGGGCTTTCTCTGCGGGTGCTGGGGTGACTGGTGTCTGCAGCCCCCTCCCCGCCGTCTCCCCGCTCTGCTGGGGAGCGGGGACTTTTGGGCAGCACCATCCTCGTGATGCGGCTTTGGCTCCCGCGCTGCGGGTTCCCCTGGAAGAGCGGCCCCGGCCGCGGCGGCTTTGTGAATGGGGCCCTTAAAGATTTGCATATATCATAATAAATGTGAGTCATAACCAGCCAGCATTTAAAATGCTCGCCGAAAGAAAGAACCAAATATCCCCATTAGAGCTTTTATCCCCTGCTATTTCATATCACAATAAAATGTCAAAAGGAAAAGAGAAGCAGATTTCTGATATTATTACTTTGAACTTTTCTTGGCTATACTCCCCTGAAGCATGACATTTACCGAGGAGAGGGGAAAAAGAAGAGGCTGGAATATCTCCTTAATCATCTTCATTTCAGCGCCGTGGCATCGAGTGGCTGGACCTTGTCTCCCGCCTGGACAGGATCAGTGTGTTGGGGTGGCACCGTGTCCCTGGGACCCTGCCTTCCCCCAGCACCCCCGGGGCTGCTCTGCCTGGGCAAGGCCGAGGAGAAGAGATGGGCAAAAATAGTATTATGATTATTGTTGTTGTTGTTATTGTTATTGCTGCTGTTATTATCATTATTATCAGTGGCAGCAGCATCGCCATCACCACTGTTATCAATATCAACACTAATATTGATATAATAACCCATGCTATAGTGTGGGATATTATACTGGGGACCATACTCGCCCCGATATTTAGCTGGTTTCCAGGCAGGAGCAGTTGGGCTCCGGGAAGAGCAGCCGGATGAGCCAGCCCCTGGGCACACTGGCACTGCCGTCCCTGCGGGTCTGTCCCGGCCGAGCCCCCGAGGCCTGGCTTTGCCGTGGGATTTCCACCCTAAAGGTGTCTCCTGGGGCTCACAAATGAATGGGGTTTTTAAAAAAAAATGGAAGTCCTTAAAAGTTCATAGTGAAAGGAAAGGTGTGAATAGTCCTCGTAAAAAAGTTAGAAGAATAAAGTGTTTCTTCCATCAAAAGGTTTTATGAGTCCATTTAAGAAAACCATTTTAACTGTATTTTAATTTCATTTATGGGCCTAATAAAGTCAAACAGTGTCAGGGAGACTCGCAAAGGTGGGGCACTAACACCATTTACGACTTCCATTTGGGTGGAAAACCCACTTTTTGCTGCGGAGTGAGTTCCCAGGGGTGCTGCTGGAGGAGGGGCTGGGGGCTGTCGTGCCAATAAGGATGGGTCCCACCATCCCACTGCCCCCGGCGGAGAATTCGGGGATCCCTGGGCTGTTTCTGTTCCCTGGGGAGCAGGACCTGTCCTAAAGGGGTTCTGCTTTATTTTGCAGGGACGGGGGCTGTTTGCAGGCACGGGTCCCACATGCCCCACTCCTGGGACGGCTTCACCTTCGGTCCCGGTGCTGCCGGGGCGATGTGGATCCGTGGCAGTGAATTTAATTTAGCAGGTTCATCTCCCGTGTTTCATTTTCCTGTGACACAGCAGGGTTATGTCCCGGCACAGCCAGGGGCAGAGGGGGGGACAGAGCATTTCCAACAGGGCAGCAGCATTAACGACCCTAGGGGAGGTACCTGGGGAAGAGGGTTTAGGGGTGATGCTTTCCCTCTGGGCTCTGGGGAGCTTCCGGGGTGATTAAAAGCAAAACACTCAAAGCTCCCAGCACCCAAGAGTCTCGTGCCATCAGGACCGAGCAAGGACCAGGCCAATGGAGGTGCCGAGCTGCTCCTTCTGGGAGCTGCCAAGGAGATGCTCCACGTGGAGCTCTGGCTTCTCGTGATGCCAGAGGAGGTGACAATCCTTCTCCAAAGCTCAGGCCAAGAGCTGGACCGTCAGAGGGCCACGCTGAACCCCAGCAGCACTGGGGGTGGGGGTTGGAGGGTGGATCCTGCCCCACAGCGGGGGGTCCTGTGGGTCTGGGTCCAGTGGGGTTTGCTGGCAGCGGCGGGGGCAAAGGCAGGGAGGGGAGCGGTGGCTGCGGATCGGGAGGAAAGGTGTTGTTATGGTAACAAATGACTTGTATTCTCCAAAGGAAGCACGATTTCGGTTTAATAGGGGGAGAGTGCGGGGAAGAAGAAAAGGATAATATTTCAAAAAAAAAAAAGAAAATTAAAAAGAAAGATGTGATGAGCCGTGAATCGCACCCGCGCTCTGGGGTGTGCAGGGCTTGGAGAGGGGGGACGAGCAGCGTTTACCCCCGGAGAAAACTAACTTTGAGACACCTCCAACGCCGGGCAGCCTCCCCAGCCGGGACACCCCGAGAGGCTTTACCCACCCCAGAACCTCAGTCTGTACCAAAAAGGTGCTGCCCATCCGACGGCACCGCGGGGAAAGCAGAGGTGAGACGCCCTAAATGGGACAGTCTGGCGAAGGGGAGCGCCCCAGCAATGTCCTGGGGCGGGATCCCGAGGTGGGGACAGTGCTGTGGGGGCAGTGGGCTGGAGACAGGGCTGCCCTCCCCCTGCCTGCCCGCTCCCCACGGCCCCCTGGTCCAGGACAGTCCTCCCAGTGCCGGCGTGGCCAGTGCCAGCCCGGACATCCCTCTTGGATCATGGCACCACCGGCTCCTGGCTCGCCCGAGGGGCGGCAGCGGTTGATAACGAACACAATAATTAGGAATGTGCCAGAAACCAGGTATTAATAGAAGCGCTATTAGAGAATTTATGGATGATTTAAGATGCAGCCCATTCTCCTCGTGAATGCCTCGTCTGTTTAAGAGCAGTAATTGCCTATTATCTAGCAGCTTCTGATGCGCTTGGCTCGTGCTGGCGTGTCACGCCAAGATGCAGCACATATTTAAAGAGCTAATGCCAATTCGCGGGGACCTGCTTGTAATTTTAAACACAGGAATCCAATAAGATCCAAATGGCAGCCAGGAGGTGGGAAAAAAGCAAACCCGGCACCCGTCGGGCACCGAATCGACGGGCAGGGGAGTGCCCCCCGGCAGGGAGGTGGGCACAGCGGGGGGTGGCTGCCTGGGCTGCAGGAGAGGGTTCTGCTGACCTGTGAGGCAGGTAGAGCTTTACCCCTCCCTCACTTAGGCCACTTCGGGCCATTGATCGAACAGAAGGCAGTTAATGGCTGGAGGAACATGAAAGGCAACGGAACGAGGGGCGTCCTGCTTGCGTGTCTGCATCTGCCTCTGTTGAAATACACCCCCCTGGGGGGGGGGGTCACAATATCGGGAAACTTTCCTGCTCTTTGAAGTGACACTAATCTACAGGAGAAGCCCCAGATTCTGGATCAGGGGTAAGCACCCCCGCTGGCTGTGCGCCAGGCCCCTCTGCCGAGCGGGAGGAGGGCGATGGTGGCACAGGCTGCCCTGGCGTGGGAGGGGGTGCTCGGGCCAGTTCCCACCAGCACAAACATCAGACCAAGTTTCCATCCCACTCTGGAGCCCCCGTAGCTGAGCTGACCTGCGAGCGCCTATTTCATGGAATGCTTTTCCTGAATCACAGAGCGTTTGGGTTTTTTTCCACCGAGGATGGGATGAAAGTATCCGGGAAGGAGATCCAGAGCCAGGCTCATCCCACCCCAGCCCATGGGCACAAACCCTCTTCCTCCTCCTCGCTGCCAGTGCCCGGCCCAGCGCTGCCACCACGACACACAGACTGCCCGGCAGAGCTTGTTCATAGCTGCTGAAAGGAACCTTTTGGTGGTAAAAAGCCTTCTCGGCGGTGGCAGGGAAGTCCCCAGTGTCCCCTCACTCTCGCTCTGCTGAGAAGAAAAGCCTTCTGCAGCCCAGCCCCAGCACCCGGGGAGCGCAATCCACCCTCGCCTCGGAGGCTTTGGATTTATAGCGCCTGCACTTTGACGTGTTGATCTCCGTGATTGCACAAGGAATTGAATTTGAGTCAGATTTATTTGTTCTAATTTGTGCCTCCCGTTAGTTATCGCCGCAGCGTCGCAGGCAGCGGATGGGTTTTGTTCAGCCGTCCCAATTACAGCCTGCAAAGTGCAAACACGGGCGGGAGCGGCTGGAAATGCGACCAGCAAAGAGCAAACAGGCAAACAAGCCAACCCCCACTGCGACTGCCAAGCCCGAGCCTTTCTCGTTTGAGTTTCAGGGAGAGGAATCTCAGCAGCAGAACCAGCTCCATTAATTTTCCAGGAGTCTCTCCAGCCAGGAATTGCCTCCCCACCACCCCGCTGCCCCGCCAGCAGCCCGACCGGCACCCGCGGCCCTTTCAGCAGCCAAATGACTGTCTGTGATCCCACCTCAGAAAGATTTTGGCTGGGCAGGGCGGGTGGTGGGGACCCCCCAGGAGGGCACAGGGGGAACTTGGCTGAGATCCGACCCCCAAGGCTGCCCTGGGACCCATTCCTGCCCCACTGATGAGGAAACCACACTCCCTGGAGGGTTCACGCTGCTCCCGGCCATGCCATACTGTGAGATGTTTCTCCTGAGCTGCAGCATCTGTTTTGCTGCCCTGGACACCTTCCTGCTCAGGCAGTTATACCCTGCCTCCCCCCGGTCCCCCGCAGTCCCGGTTATTTAAAGTCTCATTTTCGGAGGGCTGAGCACTGGCAATTCCAGCTGACTTCAATCTCCTTGTCGGCAAAAAAGGGGACAATGAGCACGACCTCCTTTATAGAGCACTTGGAGATTTGCTGATCAAGAGCTGCATCCAGGAGGTCGGGCTTAGTAATAATGGTCTGGAGCGAAGATAAAAGGGCTTCACGCTCTTCAGGGGCAGTCCCTTCCTGGCTGCTGTGGGAGTTTTCATCCCTCTGAGCAGCACCCACAACCCCTGGATCAGCATCTTCCTGGCTGAGCCCCTCCCCCCCTCCCACGAGGGGGACAGACAGGGTCTTCCTCGGGCTGGAAATCCCAAGGGTCCATCATTTCTCCCTGTATCATCAACTGCCCTCGGTGGTATCAGGGAAAGAAAAAAAGCCCTTCGGTTCTAACTGGAGTGTGTCTGACTGGACTCCCCACCCTTTGGTTCTCAGGCAGGCCCTGGTGCAAAGGGGCCAAGGCATCCCTCAGGCTTCTTTTAATAAACTCAACGATTTGAGCTCTCTAATTTCTTTTGAGGGGAGAGATTTTTCCAGCCCTCAACTCGTTTCTGCCTGCCTTCTCTGCAAGAAGCAGCCTGCCTCCCTTTTGTGTGGAGCCTTTGCTCTGTTTCTCTTGCCATCGGGTGGGATTTTCTTCCCTCCTCCCACAGACACCCCGCATTCTCCTTGCAGGTGGCACCATAGAAACCCCTAAATAAATAACAATACCCTTGCACGGCTCTGGTGGCTCACACCATCGTACCTGCTTCTCCAGAGCTCGGAAGCCTTTGGGGTAGGCAGGCTCTGAGCATCCAGCAGAGCGTCAGCAGGCTCTGCCCGTCCTGGGGAACCCACAGCTCCCACCCTGCACAGTCACTGCCGACAATGTCATCTGCCTCCTGCGGTGCCCAGGAGTGACAATGACACGGCAATCAATGGCAATGATCTCCCAAGTAGCCCGGCTGATAAACAGGCTCTCAAGGCTGCTGCGAGCATGTCTGTGCCGCTCGCTCGGAATAAATTGGGTTTGATGTATACAAGGGGAGGTGTATAGGTACTTTCACATTTATTCCTTGGGTTCCCGTTGCTCCCAACCCCCTGCTGCTGTGGGGGTAGGTGGGAGCGTTGATGAGCTCCCTAACGAGCTACCAGGACATGCCTGTGCCTGGCAGGTCCTGCCACCACGGGGACAAGGGGAACTTGGCCACAGAAGCCTGGCACCCACAGGTCACTGCTGCTGCTGGGGTTGTGCCCCCTCCTGGGGCTCAGACCAAAGGGCCGGCACCTCTGCCTGCCTGGCACGTGTTTGCCACGGGGCCACCTCTCCCCTGGGTGGGCTGGGAACCTGTGCAGCAGCAGCTGGGAGCAGTTATCCCATCTATCTACAGTCAGCCCGCCCAGGTCACACACTTGCCTTCACTTAAGGAGAAAGGGCTTAGCAGAAACAGGGGTGCAGTGACACCACCCCCGACCCCCAGGGTTCTGCTATAAAGCAGCAGCAGGGGGAGACCCCTAGCTTTCTTCTACCAGCTCTGCTGAGCACCCTGATGGACATCCACACTCTGGTGGTCCATGGGCTGGGGCAGCTACAGGGGGTGAGTGAGGGGCTTTGAGGACTGGGATTTGGGCTGGGATTGGGACTGGTTCCCAGCAGGGGATGGTTTGGGCAGGCACAGCACCGAGGTAGCATCGCCGCCAGCCTCATTTGGCAGAATGTGTTGTTTGTGTTTGCTTTGTTTGTGGAGTATGTATGAAAAATTAATATAAAGATGCTAATCGTGTTTGGTCCTGAATGTGAATCCACCCCAAGTATAAGCTGAATAGCGAGTGGAGGGGGAGACTTTACTGGAAAATAGGTTTTCACTTCAGTTGGGGGGTATAACTAAAGCTGGGGTTTGAAAACCTTGAGTGGCTTCATGGCAAAGCCGTGGGGGCTGGAGGAACTGGGCTGGGAGCTGCTGGAACCTGGTTGGTGCCCCGAGGGCTGTGCTGAGGGGCAGTGGAAGAGTGTCCCCATCATGGTTTGTGTGTGGGTCCCCGCTGTCTGTGTCCCGTGCTTGACCCCCTGGCCTGCAGCTTTATGTAAAAGCAGGGTGTTTGCCCAGAGAAGGTGAGAAACCCCACCTCCCTGCTAGCCACCCCCCCCAGTCCCCCAGGTCCTTCTGTGCAGGTATCCATCATCTCCTTTGTTTGGTCGCCTTAATTGAGCTTGCTATTTATAGCTGATTATTGGAACCAGGGCGAACTCGCCTCGTTTGGATTTCCATGAGGAGACAAGCAGTGAGTCACTGCCAGTCCCTGGTGTTGTCCCCGTGCTCGGGAACAGTGACACACTTGGGGACAGTGTCACATTCGGGGAGTTGCTCACACACTGGGCTCCCCCCACCCGTGGCTCCTCTGCTCGGCTCCGTCACTGTTGTGTGCCCACCCCATGGAGACGGCTCTTAAAGCTGGGGTTAGCCCCTGATTTACAGCTTGGTCCTGCAGGAAATACACATTAGCCTTTTCATCCCCAAAGTGGGCTTTTGAGAAGGATTTTGGCAAAGTCTTGGGGATGCGAACACCGAGCTGCGTAACGACGCTCCTGGTGACACGACAAGGGGCTGCAGCCGGCAGCTCTCGCTGGGGCTCCCTGTGCTCCAGCTGCCATTTAACACCATCATTTGCTTTTGCTGGCTATAAATATGTTTAAGTTCTCTGACCTCATGTGCCAACATTATTCCAAGAGGCAGAATTATTGCTCATAGGTTGGCTTTGGCCTTGGAGCTCCCCAGCCCCTGGCGAGCGCACGGAGCCCCATTTACAAAGCGAAGGGGATGGGGGGGCAGGCCTTGGAGGGGAGGAGGAAAAGCACAAATCGGCTGAAAATCAGCAAACTATGGTGCCCATGGTTGTTGTGGCTGCAGCTGAGCTGCGAGTGTGTGTGGGGGAGTGGTCCCCAGAGCCAGGAGGAGCTGGGGGTCCCACCTATGGGACCTCTGCTCCTGCTGCATCCAGTGCTGTGCTCTGCCCTCGCCCACAGCAGTAATTAACACTTGGGTCTCCTGTGTCTTGCTCCTCCCATTCCCTGCTAATCCCAGTGTTTGGCCAAAAACTTGTTTCTTATTAATCGCTGCTGTTTTATGGGAGCTCTTGGTGGTAACGGTGGCTGTTAGCAAAAAATACTCCTGATGTTCTGGTGATGGTGACCTTGTCCCTAAACCCCTCTGTACCGCTCTTCCCTGCGGAACCACCGTGCCATAACAGTGCTAGAGTGGAAAGAATTTACTACTTAAATAATTTATCTAGATTCAGTACAGAAAGTCTTTTGAGGAGATTCATCAGCTAATAAAGAAAATTGATTCTGGGAGCCAAAGTCAATACCGGGTTAGAGAAATGCCATGGCCTGTCTTGGGCTCCCTTCCAGAAGCCTCGTGCTGCCACATCTGGCTGGTGCTGCCACATCTGGCTCATGCTGCCACACACACACACACCCTTCCTCCCCAAGCAACCCACCTGGGTCTGTCCCAGCCCTGATCCTGTCTGCCTCTCTGCCTGGCGGGTGTCTGATGACCTGTGGTTTTGGTGAAGGCTGCAGCTCGGTAGGGAGCAAGAGGGGGATTCATGTGGCCAGAGACAATGCCAGGGGTGGTGAGACCTCGGCACGGAGGTGGCAGTCCCCTCTTGTCACAGCGAGCTCCCCAGGGTTGCGGCTCTGTCTCCAGTTCTTGGAAGATGGATCCTTTTGAGCTCAGTGATGGGACCCTGTTCCTGCAAACCTGCTTCCTGGCACTGTCAGGTCATGGGTGGGTGGACTTCTGTCCCCCCTGCTCCCTCCTCACCCACTGAGGCTGGAGGTGGGGGTGATGCCCCTTCCCAGCCAGCTGCCCGGGCACCCTCTGCTCACCCTTCTCTGGTTTTTAGGGACTATTCTTCCTTTATGCAATCTGGAAGACAAATACAACGAAAGTTAAGAAATGGAAGCATCCAGAAAACGGCCCAAACTGACCCTCCGAAAGGGAGGTGGGACGTGACGCCAGGACTGGGGGAGTGGAGGGGATGGGGCACCTTCGGTGGCAGCCTGTGGGAGATGAAAAATAGCCAAAGGAAAGAGAGAGAGAAGAAAATTTGGCAGAAGCATTTGGCCATATGGCTGATTTGTACTTCATGTGCGTCTCTCCATATGTTGCACGTACATGTGTTTGTTTACCCCCCGTGCACCCTGCGTGCCAGCGACAGGCTCCAACCTCCAAACTAGCTTGTAAAACAACGGGGGGAAAAAACCCAGTACACCTCCAAACTGGAGGAGCTTTGGGCATGCTCTCCTTCCCTGGGCTCTCCCTTGGAGCCATTTATCCAAACCTCCTCCACTGCCTTGAAAAATTAAAGCCCTCTTTGCCCTGAGGTGGCCTTTCCCCTGCCCAGGTGCTCCCAGTGTGACCCCTGGGGTGTGTGGGATGGCAAGTGCTCGATGGGCTCAGCCAGTTAATTTACTGCTGGCCAGGTGCTGTTCACTGGGAAAGGAACCACTCTCACTCTCTCTCTCTCTCTCTCCATCACCTCTGCTGGAACCCGTGTACCTATCAATAATTCAGGTGCCCTTACAGCTGCCACCAGCAGGTCCCTCCCTGTCTGCCTGATGGGCAGCCATGGCCAGAGCCTGGCGAAGGGGCTGGCAGTAGCTGAAGCATTGCCCCTGCAGGTCCCAGCAGGGGGTTCAGGGGGGTGCTGCCCTCTGAAGCCAGGGAGATCCAGCCTGAAAGTGGAATGTAAAACTGGGAACGTGGAGGTGGGGGGTGGGGGGAAACCCACCATGTGAAATCATTGCAACTGCTGGAAGTGAAGGAAAAAGCTGTGGGTGCCAGGGCTGGGCTCTGAGCGTGGTCTAGGCTGGAAATTCACAACCATTTCCTCGTACAAATCATCGGAGCGGGATGAAAGGATCAATGGGAGATATAATCTGCCACTCCTCTCTGCAGCCAAAAGCATCTCATCTGTGAACACAAACTCATTAGGAGCGTGATTAATGGGGTCTGGAGGGGGGAGTCGTCGGGGGTAGTGGAGCTGCCAGCAAGTCCAGCCCTGTGCCATCGGTGCCACACTATGGCCCCGCTCCCCGATGCCAACCGAGCTCACTCCTGCAGCCCATGGAGGCATGGGGAGCCCGGCATCGCCTCAGCCACCTCAAAAACCATGCAATGGCTTCGTTCCCAACAGCTTCTCCTTCCTGGAGGGAAGAAATTCAGCACTTGCTGGAGCTGAGGAGAACAGCCAGAGCACCCTGACGGCAGGGAAAAGTCAACCTGGGCAGGTAAAGGTGGAACCAACAACCAAAAGTGTCCTCAGAGGGGCAGGAGCGTCTGTGGACAGACAGAAAATGAGGAGAAATGTGATTGCCATTGCTCGGTGACCGGCGTGGGGGGCTCTGTGGGGACACAGCAGTTTCCCTGTGTCTGGAGGTCCCTGGAGCTCAGCTCGTTTCCAGCTCTGGCCAAATTTGTATTCAGGAGGGACCTGATGTGATTTCTCTTCTAAATTTCCTGCTTGATTGGATGTATCAAAAGTGCACTTTAAGGAACAAAGCTCCTCTTGCCACTGTGACCTGACACCGCTGTAAGAAATGACCTAAAACCTCTCAGTTTCCGTGTCCAGCACCAATCCTGGCTCAGCAGCAGCTGGGGCTGCCTCTGCCCTGCTGCCCTTGGCCAGCCGTGCCAGCGTGCTGGCTTCCCCTGCTCTGCCCAGTAGATGTTCCATGTCCCCTCTGCCATGGGACATCCCTGGTGCCAGCCCTCCCGGGATGCAGGAGTGGAAGGCACAGACCCCCTGGCTCCGTCCTCTGCCCGGGGGGTCGGTGGGACATGGCAGCTTTGAGCCCTGGGAGCACCAGGATGGGCCAAGGTCAAGCAGGCTCGGAGAAGTGAAAATGGGGGAAAGATTTTTAGGAATATGGCTCAAATAGCGAGGGAATTAATTCTGGAGATGCCATGGAAATGATGGCCCATAAAGTTAATGAGAGAGTGCGGAAGAAAGGGTAAACAATTAGGACTATTAGCTGCAAAGATAAACCAAGACCTATTGCCCTCAGAAACACTGAAACTAATTAAATTGAAAATTACAACATGGGAGTACAAAAACAAAAGCAAATAAATTGAGAGAAAGAATTAACTGGCTTAATATCATGATGATAATATTATTAGCAATAGGAAGAGGGATTGTGTGATTAAAGCTGTTCATTCTCGTGCTCTTTTGCTGAAAGCAGGCAGCGAAAGACTGGGGACAGGCTGGGGGGGTCCTGCCACCCTGGGGGCTCCATGTGGGGTCCCAGCCCCTCATGGTGTCACCTTGGGGGGGTGGTTGTGTTGCGCTGGTGCCATCCCATTGCACTGGGCAGCAGCTGGGGTGCTGCCTGGGAACCTCCCGGTGCCCTCACTAGCCACAGCTGGGAGAGAAACCTCCAGAAGAGCCATTAGTGCTCCAATAATTGGTTCCATTTAAAGGGATTAGAGCCAAATTAACTTTGTGGTTTGCCACCCAGCAATAATCCTATTTTAAGTGGACAGATCCTTCTCTAGTGTCCGAGGAGACTCTGACTGGGCACTGACTGCTTGGGTGAGCTCTCAATGGCAAAGGGGGCTCCTGACCCTTCCTTGAGGAGACCTCTGGGACGGACAGAACTTATCTAAACTCAACTAATTGGGGTAGATGAGGTGGGGGGCTGACCCATTAGCAGTGGTTTCAGCCAGAGTCCCAGCAGGGGTGACAAACTGAGGCAGAAAACCCAGGTTGAGAAGGGCAAAAGGATGCTTCAGGCAGGAATTCGGGTCTGGTTTATCACTTGGCTCCATCAAACACTTCTGTGGGTCATTGAGCACGGGCCACCCAGGTCCAGGAACTTCTGTGTCACCTTTGTTGTCACCAGCAGCTGAGGGAGTGGAGGGGAGGGCAGCCCAAATGCCCCCTGTCCCGCTGGGCTCCATGTCCTTTCCTGCATTGTCTGTGATACTTGTGATCAGGTGACAGAGGAGTCTCTTTTTACGGCCGTTTCATTAAGATGCTTAATTTCTTCTGCAGAAGCAATTACGCCCTGCGGGTGGGAAGCAACGTCACAGCCCTGGGATTGTCATTGTGATCCCACCAGCCCCGTGGCCACAAAACCAGTAAGGGGGATGTGGGAGGCAGTGGCAGATGAGAGACTTTGTGATGGGGCAGATAACCCATCTTTTGCCCAAATACTGACCTGGGAGGGGGGGTGTATGGCAGCCGAGGGATGGCTCGACAGGGACTGCTCAAACCCTGGCTGGTCTCTGGGAACAAACCGAATCGATGCTGTGCCCCTGGGCTGGGCTGGGCTCCTCCCTGGTGTTTTCATCACCAAGTTCTCTTAATTATTCAGGAAATGCAGCAGCAACATGTGTGGTTCAGCCTCTGCTCCTTGTTCCTTCCACCACTTTCACCTAGCAAAAGGAATGAAGCCCAGTATGTGCAATTTTTTATCTTTTATAGGCTAAAAGGAAAAAAAGTTTCTCCTTCAGTGAAATGAATCTGGTGGGAAATTTATTTTCTTTCTAGCCAGTGGCCCAGTCTGCCCAGAGATGGAGAGGGACTAATTACGTCTGAACTGATTAGAGGTGCCTTATGGCTGTCAAACATCAGTTTGTGGTGAAGGTTAGCCCATTAACGATGCTTCCCCCCAAGTTAAAAGTGGTATATGAGGGGCTGGGGAGCTGGCAGAGCTGGTGTCGCAGTGGCTTGTTGGTGTGGTGACACTGGTGGGGCCAAATGCTGCTGGGAGCCGGGATCTCAGTGTACATACGGTGTGATGGGATGTATGGTGTGATATATGGTGCCCATCAGGAGGCAGCCGGGGCTGAGGGGCACGCAGGGCTCAGTGCCATCCTCTTGTCTGCTGTTAATGGATATAAATGGTTACAGTCAGCGCTGAAAAAGCTGAATAGGTACAAATATTACCAATACCGTGAGGGTGCACTGGGCCTCATTATCCTTGGGTAATCGAGGTTACGTGGAGCTTTTCTCCCGTATCTGTCACTGTCTCTCTGCACAATGTGCTGAAGCAGAAAAACCTCCAGGATGGATTGCCCAGGAAGCTGGAGAAGGGCTGGGACCCCAAAACCTCCCTGGGCCGAGGGAACCCCGGGATGGAGGGAGCCCGGTGCAGCCCCTGCACACTGGCTTTCAATCAAATCTCAGCAAGGACTTACTTACTCTGTACGTTTTGCTTCTCTCAGCCTTTATGAACAGCAGGCAAAAAGCCAGTGACATTCTCAAATGGATCCATGGCTTTTTCTGACTTTCTCTGGGAAATGCTGCCCTTCGTGCTGTGTCGGTGTCGCCCGGGGGAGATGCTTTCCCTTCCCTGGGTGAACATCCACCTGTGTCCTCTCCATCCCCACGTGCAGCGCTGGTCTGGGGAGCTCCAGAAATGTCCCTTTGGCAAATGCAGCCAGTGCTGCCAGGAAATTCAGGGGGTTTATGGATTCCCCAGCCCCTCCTCAGCTCTTCTGATCCCACAGGGTGAGTTGTGTGTTCTCCAGCTGAACCCATAACACAGCACTCGCAAGCACCAGAGGCACGGGTGTTTGAGGTTGCTTTCTGCAGGTATTCTCCCTAATGAAGCTGAGGCCATAAAATACTCATGGAAAGTGCTTACAAAAGGCTTTCGGATACATCAAATGATGTTTTTTCATGTTATCTCCAATTTGCTCTTCGTTTCTGAGGAGCACTGGGACTTTCAACTCCTCCCCTGCCCGCCCCCGCACTGGCAGTGCCCAGGTTGGGGTTGGAAGGAGAGGTGAGGCGATGTGTGTACACACAGAGCAGCACAGCCACAGACCCTCTCCCCAAAATCTCTCTGGAATTATTGAGCTGCCCTTTTGCACTGAAACATTCAAGCAGGCTCATAAACCTCTAACTCTATTCGCTTCGTCATTAGAAGGGGGTAGGGGGAGAAACTGGATGTGAGAACCAGGACCTTACCAGGGGGAAAAGGAGTCTCCAGTAGTTCTCCTTCCATCGTGTCCTTGGCATCAGGGTGGATAAACGGGGGGGCAAAAGAGTCCAAATGCCAGTCCTGGAGCAGCGGGTGACGTCTGCCAGGCTGAGCCCAGCCATGGCTGCCCCGGGCCCCAGCAGATGCTGCGAGCGCCCAGCATCGCGGCTGCCTCTTCACCAGTCGCTTCCAGTTTGTTGCAATGTTCATCAAGAACCCTCTTCTCCGCAGAAAAGCGATGCCATCACAGTGTCAGCCCGGGTCCTTCACTCACCTTTTTTTTTTTCTTGACTAGAGGCAGGAAATCCATTAATATGATGAAAATGACCTCAAATTGCTATTGCTGGATTATTTAATCTGGCCAGGCTTCTTTCGACTCTCAGCCACCATAAAAGAAGACAAATTGCCTGTCTGGTGTTTAAAGGTTTTGGAATACAGGGCGGCATTGATTTTGTGTATCTGGAAAGGTGATGCTCCCTGGACTTGCCAGAAAGCGGAGGTTTTGATGACAAAGCATCCTTTGATGCTGATCCTGCCCCTGATACCTCCCTTCTGCTCCAAGCCAGGGGCTGGCAGGCTCACAGAAAAACCAGGGATGGGGAGAAAAGTGTCACCTCCCCAGGCTCTCTGCTGTCACCCACCCTGCCCAGCTCCTCCCCAGGCTGGCTGGGACCCCTCTGTGCCCACAGCTCCTCCGGGCAGCCAGCAGCAGCCCCTCCAGCCCCTTCCTGAGGAGCAGAGCAGATGGAGCACTTTGCCTCTCCCCAGGAAGCATCATTTCCAGTCCCTGGCTCCAAGGGGATAAGCGCTTTACCAATTTCTGACAGTTATGGAGGCTGGAGGGCAGCCTGGTCCCTGCTGCGCTGGGCTAGCACCGGGGTTGCTCCTGCCCCCCACCCCAGCCCTATGGCACTTCTCACCCTCACCCCACTGCCACCCAAGGTTGGGGGGGAAGTCTCCATCACTATCACCACCCCCCCAGTGAGATGCTGGGCCATCAGCCTCAGGGAGAGCCAAAGTTGCCCTCTGGGACCACTTCCAAGAGCCCCTGGGCAGGGGGATGGGGGGCTGCCCCCCCGCTCACCCCACAAAGAGCCAGTGGCTGTGCCCACCCTGGCATCATGCCTACAAACCAGGCAATTGGCCCCCCCAATGCATTTTACACCCAAAATAATACTAATTCCTTGGTCAAGTTTCCTTCCCCAAATTCCCAGGAGTAGCCCGGGAAGGGGAACCTGTGATTAATCCTCGGTGGCACATTTAAACACCGTTTTTATTACAATTCATCTTTTTCACGCACTTTGCCCTTTTCTGATTCATTCTTGCTCTTTTGAGGTGGAACAAGGCTGATGTTTTGCAGCTCCCCTTCCTCCAGAGGAGCTTTTAACCCTTGCTTTGCTGCTGTGGCTGTGTTGGGAAAGGGGAGCCCACAGGAAGGGAGATGCTCCAGGGATGCTCCCGGTCCAGCCCCGTGATGGTGGGGTGCAGTGGGGTGCTATGGGGTGCAGCCAGGCTGGGGCTGTCCCTAGATAGGCTTCCATCCCCCCCCAGATCCTCCACACCGTGCCGGTGCTGCGGGGTTTTACAATGTACTGCAACAAAACCTGAAATGTACTGGAAATAATTCTACTATCAAACGCATTCAGCTCTGTTTGTTTGCTTTTAAATTAACATTGGGGATGAAATAATTCACTGAACTACAAAGAGATGCCTCGACTTGACAAGAATCGCAGGCAGGATTTCTTCCACTTCCAGTTATCACAGGAAAAAACATTTCAACATCTTGTCTGCGTGGAGCTAGAAAAAAAATAGTTTTGTTCTCCATGCCTGGGAAACAAGGAGCTTATCAAAAAAATCTCAGGCATCAGAGGGAGGAGATGGCAGAGGCTCTGAGGAGGCACCTTTTCTCTCTGCTGTGTGTAACTGGGGGTCTCTGGAGGAGAAGAGGACACTGTTGTTAACTGCTGGTGGCCCTGGTGACAGGGACAGATCCTGCCAGAGAAGGAGCAGTGGGTGCTCGTGGCCAGCACTGCAGCCCAGACCTGGAGAAAGTGGGGAGAAGGGAAGGTTTCTTGGTGATCTTTGTGTGGAGAAAATGGGGGGGAGAAAGGCCTGGAGACACAGGGAGAGGGAGCAGGCAGAGGTTCGTGCCTCCATCACCCCACATCTGCAGGTCCCTCAGAGGCTGCTTGACCCTGCTCGTCCCACAGCATCCTCTTGGTCTTCTGAGGAGGCAAGAAAAGCTGCTCCCCCCCACACACCTCTGCCCCCCCACTAGGATTAACCTTCCGCCTGCAGGCAGCAGGACTACCCCGGGTGCCTGCTTTATCCGGACACAAGGGACACGTGTAGGGACAGCGGTGACGGTCAGGAGCTGCTTTAGGTACCGACCGGGAGCCGCAGGGGAGCGAGCGCGGGCGGCTAAGCCGGACTAGTCACAGAGCACATAAGCCTCGAGCCGTAATTAGAGGTGGGGAGAGGAGCCATGACCTTGGAAATCTTAGAGGAGAGGACTCCTAATGAGGAGGCCAAAGGGCCAGGCGCTGTTTAACCTGTTTCTAAAAAAGTCCTTAAACCGCCCCGGGTGACTTGGGTGCCAGAAAGGTTTGGAGTTTGAGCTGAGAAGCGTCACCAAAGCCGAGCGAGAGGAGGGGCTGGGGCAGAGGACTCGGTGCCCCCACCAGCCCTGGGGCTGCCCCTGCCTCCGGCCGGGCAGGAGGGGATGGGGCATCAGAGACAGCTCCCGAGGAGTCCTTGGTAGCTGCCAGGGAGTGGGAGCCTCTGGCAGCTCCACCTGTGGGACCTGCTCCCATGCAGCACGTATTTCTAGGTGGATTAGGGCTGGAAAAGGTGTTTAACTCGGGGAAGAACACTGGAGAGGTTTTGCTTCAGGGAACACCGTGCAGAGACAGAAAGATGGATGTCAAGGAACGGCTCCTGGGAGCGTCAGGCCACAAGTCATAAATTTACAAGCTGTTTTAGTGCACAAATCCCTTTAATTTTGGTGCCTTGAGAGCAAAGCTGGGAGAATTAAATAAGGTGAAGGAACTGAAATTTTCTCTTGGCTGGTTGCCCCTCAGGTAGAAGCTCCAGCTGCTGGTTCTCCAGCTGAGCAAAGGGCTCACAGGAGTGCCCCAGCTCACGATGGCATCTCCCCCATGACACCGACACGTCCTCCTTGGGTGGGATGCTGGTACCTGGAGACTCAGCAACACGGGGGAGAAGCCAAGGGATGGGGAAGGTTAAATCTTAGGTTGGATTTTATTTCTTTTTAATTGAGCTGGTTTGCTCATCTCGGTTTGATAGCTCCTGACTCCTCCAGAGTCAACAAGGTGACTCGACAATCAAGCTCTCCACTTCCATCAGGTCACTTCCACCCACTTAATGAAAACAAATGCCACCTGGGATGAGAGCCATCCTTCTTCTTTGTCTTCTCAGGCTGCGAGAATGGGCTGGCTTTAGGCTTCTTTTTGTGTATGTTATTTTAACAAATGAACCAAATTATATCCTGGCTGCTCCCAGATACATCCAATTCCCAAACCGTTCAGGGAGCTGTTTCTGGTCATTCACCCCATTAGTCCCAGCCTTTGCATCTGGTCCTGGGCCCGGGAAATCCCAGTGGCTCAAAGGGGGTGCAAAGTCAAAGCAGATTCCCACACCAGGGCTCTGAGGGGCAGGAGGGGGCTCAATGGGCAATTAACGGCAGCTAATTACCTCTGGCCTGCCCTCTGCCCGAATCCCTGCCCCTTGAAGGAGGGAGCTGAGGTTGCTGGCGCTGGGACAGTGGAGTGCTGGAGGGGGGTGGGAGGGGAGGGTTAGTCCCCTTTTATGAAGTTTGTAATAAAACCCAGCCTCTCAGCCAGAAAAATGCAATTGCCTCCTAAAAGCAGAGAATGAAAGCTTCCTGGACAGCTTATGGCAGCCCCGGAGCTGGAGGGAAGCTCGGCCCGGCCAGACGGCGGGAGGGGAGGTTTGTGCAATAAGCCAGGCCTGAGACTTTGCAGGCGAGCAAATAAGAGCTGATGGGAATCAGTGGGTTTGCAGCAGGACCTCGGCTGCAGCAGCTCATATTTCCAGCAGCACCAAACTTCATTCACTCTTAAGGACCTTCAAAGTTGTTTTTCCCCTCGGTATTCAGTGCTGGCAGAGTCTCTGGTTTGCCAGCCCCGCGGGTACCGGGGGGGGGATGAACAAGCGCATCATGAAACAGATTGGAAATAACAGCTTACTGTTATTGTCAGGTAAAAAAGAGAGAAGTTGTCAGGGGAGAGTGGAGAAGTGCTTAAATAAAACCCTGCAGCTGGGGCTGGATCTGACAGAAAGCGGCAGGGACTTCTCTGCTCCCCTCCTGCACAAATCCTGCCTCTCTCTGTCCGTCTGTCTGCAGCCTCATGCACGAGTCCTCGTGCAAGGTGTGTGCTCAGGCTCCGTGGCATGTGCATTCATCCTGTCACGGTCCCTCACAAAGCCAGCCAGCCCCCCCGGCCCCATCCCCGGGGACCTGCCCGCTCCAAGCTGGGCACTGCCAGCCCCACGGCCACCACTCACCCCGGGTGCCACCGAGCATCCCTTTGGGGACAATCATAGGGGAACCTCTCCCTGTGTCCCCCCATCCCTGCCCTGTCCTTCCCTGTCCTTGGAAAACAGCAGCAGCTGTGGCAGGAAAAATTTATTTACTGCTTTGTTTGGGGCAGAAAGCAAATATTTAGGTGTTTTCCCCAAACCTGTTATGTTTGGCATTCTCCTGAGATGGTTTCCTTCCTCCCCGGGCTAAAAGCAGGCAGATAGATCAGGCAGCAGCAGAGAGAGGCACAGTGTGTATTAAAAGGGCAGTGGGAGGACACGAAGAGGTTTCTCTGGCTGTTCTGGGGACGGGGAGCCAGGTCCCCAGGGGACCCGCAGGGGACGGGATGGTGGCTGTCACCTCCCCAGCTGCAGCACCCAGCTGGATGGTGGTGGGGACAGGGGATGGGGAGCCTGACAGGGCTGCCCGAGGCCCCGCTGTGCTGGGGACAGAGAGGCCGGTGCCTGGGGACAAAGCCGTGTCCCTTTGCTGGGGGACGGTGCCAGCGAGGGTGGGCACAGCCCTCCCCGGCACACGGAGCTGCTCCAGGGGCTGCTGGTGAGAGGGGTTTACCCTTGAGCACTTGTTTTGCTTTTGTTCTCTGGAGCAAGACACCTGCTTTTCCCACAAACAAAGCCATAAATTGTCGGGCAAGCAGGTTTCAAGGGGAAGAAAAAGCGGAGCTGGGATGACAGCGACAGGGAGCTGTGTGAGGAGGTGAATTACTTGAAATATTGCTGAAAACTTGCACGCCATAAATATATTTCTGATCACAGCTGATAAATCATCGTAATTATTCTATAAATAAGAGAAAGGCTGGCTCTATGGTACCTGACTTTTTTTCTACAGGCCTCTGGAGCAAATTTGTTAGCATCTTAAAATAAACTATTTGATCCGGATAGTTTGTTTGTACTCTCCAGGCTGAATTGTCTTCTCATTCATTTTTCATCGCCTTTGGTTTGGTCGCTGGGAATCTTTCTGTGCTTTTTTCCCTGTCTGCCTCTGACAAAGAGATTCTGGAGGGGGGAGGAAGGGGCGCGTTTAGAAAAGCGGCAGAAAGCGCTTGCTTTTCTTCTGAGCCGTGAGGGGCCCTGACAGCCGAGATCAAAGTTCCCTTCCCCGTCCCCTCGGGCTCGCCCACCTCTGCTTTGCCTCTGGCATGGGAAGGGATAAGCTGGAGGAGGGAACGTGCTGGGCGGGGGTTATCCTGCGGTGGGGAGCTGGGTACCTGAGCACCCCTGCCCTCCTGCCCCCAGCCCCGAGACCTGCCGGTCCCCTGTCCCCTCGGGTGATGGAGATGGTGAGACACAAGCCCAGGAGGTGGTAACTCTGCTCTCTCCTCCAGCTGTGGGAGGTCATGTCTGGCTGCTGGGTAAGAGGGGACTCAGCCAGCAGAGTCGGGGAGGGGTGTGAAACCTGCCCAGAGGTTTTTCTCTCGACATGGAACTGCCAGATTTCACCACCAGCTCGCCTCCATCTCTTCTCCGCAGCCAGATGCTGTCCCTGGGGGAAGCAGTGCCAGGGGGCCTGTGATGCTGATGCCCAGCGCTGAGTGGGTCCTGAGCTGCCTGTCAAACGTGCAGGAAAAGGCTGAAGGAAGCTTTCCATCCCCCGTTTGCCCCATCACTGGTGGGGACTGGTGCTCCTGACCAGTGAGAGCCGCAGCAGGGGCCCCCAGAGCCCTGCGGTGTTGGAGAACAGCAGGGGAGCATCGCTGCCTCCGATGTCAAATCCTCTTTACTTCATCTCTGGTTCCTTCAGTGGGAAAATGATCAATCAGCTCCAGGTTAGATTTAAAGTGGCTGTTATGGGCAAAGCTTGTACACATGCAGAAATTCCTTCCCGGAGCCACCCCTGCCCCCGTTGCAGGGAAGGAGCTGTGGGGTTTATGACTTTCATTTGAGGACAGGAGTCCCCAGCGCCTGCCCAAGAACTCAATTCTGTGAGAAGGGTTTTGTAAGCGATAAAGGCATGGTCGGGCTGTGATGAGACAAACTGCCCTGCAGCGGGTTCTGCCCCGGGCAGAGGGGCAGGATGATGAATCCCTCACAGCCAGGAACGAGCCCGGTCTCCTGCAGATACACCATGGTCAGCCCAGTTTCCAGCCCAGAGCTCAGCCCCCCCGAGCTCTGAGCTGAGGAGGCCTCTCTCTAATGTCTTTTCCACAGGGCTATAAACTCGCAACACACCATTTTTTTTCCCTTTTATAGATCAGCATTACTAATTTATTGGAAGTTTACTATTTGGAAATGTTCTCATATAAATTAATGGGAAGGTGATATTAAACCTCAGTCCCTGGGGGAGGAGAAAGCCAAACAAAACCCCACATTCCTGGTGCTCAAGGAGAGGCAGCCCCTTAAATCATCCCCTTGGCTCCACAGAGGCTCTCGCTCCAAGGGCAGGGTCGGACAGAGGAGCCCCAAAGCTTTGGTTATGGAGATGCCAGGGGTTCCTGGGGGTCCCGCACCGAGGAGCCCACCCAGGACAGGTCAGCATTTATTGCTCTACACAGGATTTCCTCCTCTCCAGCTCCCAGCTCTGCACAATCTTCCTCCATCACCCCAGTGGGGAGATACCACCCCGGCTGCACCTTCTGCAGCGCTTCCCAGACCTCTCCAGACACTTCACCGAGCGTTTAATTACACACCAGAGGAAGAAGCCCCAACTCAGGTGGCTTCAGGCACTGCTGCCAACCGTCAGTGTCCTGCCAGCCCCGGCCAGCAGTGCAGATACATGCAGTCTGTGTCAGTTAAATGGAGTTACAGGTCTGCACATCCCTTTGCTGACTGCAGACGTGTCCGTATTGAGGAGAGGGGATGAGGAGGGGGTTTTCCAGAGGCACTAGGGACGGCTCCCTCATCTCACGCACTTCAGGAGCAGAAATGGAGGTTCTCTGCCCCAAAACAGGTGCCTCCCAGCATCTCCCATTTGGCATGGGAATTCCCAGTGCTGGGGATGCAGCCCCGTGAGCTGGGACTGGAGGAGGGAGACCTCCCCTGTGGCCAGGCCGGGGGTCCCTCAGCCTCCCCGCAGCCGGGCAGGGCTGGAGGCGATGGAGCTGACAGGGAGCACTGGTGTTAATTTACACGTGTCTGCTTTTGTATTTTTATGAAACTATTGCAATTTACCAGAAAAGCTTTTTGAGTTGAAGCCCTCCTCCTGCAGTAATATAAGAATGCCGTGGCTCGGGAATACTGGCATGCATGGGAGTTGGGCTCACTCACTTTTCTCGCTGAGCAGATGAGGAACAGGAATCATTATTTCGTATCACTTTACAAAAGAGACCTTACTGTAATATACCTGCTGTGCATTGATAAATAGCACCAGCAGATAATAAGGGCCTTAGGCAAGGAGCAAGGAAGAAAAAAGGCTTTGCAGCATGTGAACACAAATGCTTTAAATGTGAACTAAATTGGCCTGATCATTCCTCAGATTTGCAAAATTAAACTGTGCCCAATTGTCAGCATCGCTGAGATTTATGAGACAAACACAGCCAAAGCACAGGGAATCCGCAACAGCCCTGCTAGAGACACCGCTGGGGCTTCAGCAGCGCGTCCCCTTTGCCAATCCAAGAGCTGTCATTTCGCTCCCCTCCGTGCCACCCCCTGGCCATGGAGAGCTGGAGAACTTCATCGGCACCTCGTTTGCCTGGAGCTCAGACGCCTGTCGTGGCTCAAACCCCGACTCCCGCAGAGGTTTGGGGAGAGCACCGGTCCCACTGCATTTCTCTGCTGTTTATTTACCTTCTCCTGCAGCCCTGTGGGGCAGGAGCACCTTTTCTATCCCCCCGAGGAGGCGTGCAAGGCCCTGCACCCTGCAGGGGTACCTCTCCTCAGCGGGGGCAGAGACACCTCTGCCTGGGAATGTCTCCCAGACTCGGACACTGCGGGAAGGAGCCACCTTGCCTCACCTTGCAGCAGCTCCCTGTAAAACCTGGGGAAACCATGGCAATGCTGGAGTCGGTGTCACCTTCCTAACGATGCCGAGGGTTTCTCAGCAGAGTTAACAAAGGCAGGTCACCTCGCTGGCTGCTGAAAAGCACAGTTCCCTGTTTCCTGACAGTGCTGTTTCTTAGATGTTTTGCTTTTGACCCCAGCAGTTGCCCCCGGGCTCTCCAGCCCCCCGCCAGCCTGGTACAAGCAGAGATGAAGCCAGCCCAGAGCTGCAAGTCTCCATCAAAACAAAAAGGAGTACAAGGCTGGGGGGAGTGGGGGGCGTCTGGATGCCCAGGATGATGGCAATTAAGCTGCTCAGATACTCATCTGTCCTCGGGGTCCTGCTTTGGAGCCAGGGCTGGTAGCATGGCCAGGATGCTGCTGGTGGGGGGAATGCAGGCTGGGAAGGCAGTTAGAGAAGGATGATTGATCTGAGCTGTTTCCTACCAGCCGTGCTGGAAAAAAAGGCAGAGCTGGAGGAGATGCATCTACAAGCACTGCCCTGCACTCAGGGTACCTGTGCCTGGGGTGTTTGCACCAGCAGCTTGTCCCCATCCTGTCCAGAGGCAGCCTGAGGATCAGGACATCCCACCCTGCTCTAAGCTCTACCAGGGGCCCATAGACTTCACAAGTAAGCGCCTGAAATAAGAATGGTAAGGGTACCTCGGGGCTGTCACTAAATACCAAGAAGAGAAAACACCAAGCTTCCTGCTTAGCTCCAAGATTCAAATGTGTCCCCCACCCCAGGCTGTCCCCTCTCCTGCCCTCAGCCAAACGGCTGGTGGTGGCTCAGGGTGGCTAAGGAGGGACCCGCAGGCAGTAAGGATGAGGGCCTGGGCAAATGTCTGCTGGGGTCTGAGGCTGCTGGGGCTCCGGTGTGCTCGGGGGCTGTGCTGAGGGGATGGAGAAGGTAGGCTTTCTCCCTTCTTTCATTAATCTCTGAGGCTTTGGCTTAATTATGCTACTGGGCTGCTAAGTCAGGGCTTCATGCTTTCTAATTTTTCCTTTTGTCTTGCATACACATGTGAGACAGATTTTGCTTCCACAAGGGATATTTATAGGACATATGTTAGAGCTTGAAGAAGCTGATTAGCAATGTTTAGATTAAAAAAAGAAGAAGCTGTGTGAGAGCAGCCTTGCTGGACGAGCACTGCTCAGGATGGCAGCTTCTGGGCAGCGGCTCCCTGCCCTCTCTGCTGGTGCTTGGCCCTGGGCAAGTCTCGCTGGGGGGCATGGAGCCGGGTGTGCGGGGCAAGCTCTGCAGCAGGGCCAGTGAAGGCAGGGTGCTCTGCCTCCTCTCCCTGGAGAAGGGCTTTGGGGACAGAAATGGCTAAAGAGCATCCTTGGAAAAGCCAGCTGTGGCTTTGGAGCTGGGGAGCATCCCCAGGAGGGCAGCCCAGGCTGTGGGGAGGCTCCACAGGGCCCCGCTGCAGGGGCCAGCACTGACTCTGCTGGGCCACTGCCTGGAGGCAGAAGTGCCTCAATAAATATTTTCTACCTTTTTCATATCTTCCCAGCCCTTCCCTCCAGCTCCTCTGCCTCTTGACTCATTCCTTCCAGGGGTCCAGTGTGCTGGAGCTGCTGCTGTGCCTCGCTCTGTTGTCCCATCAAGGCCACAAGAGGAGTTTGAGACCTGGGGGACGCTTTCTTAAGTGAGCACAAGTCCCCTAAGAGCTGCTTAGAGTGTAAAACCTGGCAGGTGCTTTCCAGAATCCTACTCCCTGTCAGCACTGGTCTGAAAAACCAAAGTACAATGCTACAAGGAGGTAGAAATTGCATTATACTCCTCTCCCCTTCACAAGCTCTCAGTAACACTTCTGCTTTTTCCATATGAAAGGGAAATGGGTAATGACAACCTATTTCTATTGAGGAGACAATTTTCACTCCTCCTTGGCGAGTGTAGCCAGGGCAGCTTCTTTCTTTCCACTCAGAGGCAAATTAGCAGATTTTGCCTCAAGAAGGTGATGGCTGAAGCACAGCTGGGGACGTGGGGACCCGTGGGGTGCCCACACCTATCACAGCTCTGGGTGGGTGATAACACCGGTGCTGCCATGGCAAAGCTGTGGAGAGCAGTTTGGATCTGAGGGAAAACCCCTCTTTTTCCCCCAGAATATGGGTCTGTGTGAGCATCTGTGGCCCGCAGCCGGCTCCCACCAGCGCTCCCAGCTCTGCGCCAGCCTCAGGAACTTTTACTCTCTTGGAGAGATGACTCTGAGAAGAACAAGTTTGACAAATGAATTGGCTAATGACTTCCTTCCCTCCTACTTAAACGGAGGGATAATTCACAGTTCCTGCTCCATCGCCTGCCGCCCGCCCCGCGCTCAGCAGCGCTGCTGAGTCAATGAGCCAGGCAAAGGGTGCCCAGATTGCCGGGTGGCAACCATCTGCCCTTCAAAAGGCCCCTGGAAAGGGGGCACTGGCTATTTTAAGATGATGCAGAAGCGGGTGCTTGATGTCCCCCCCGGCCCAGCTGCGGGCAGGCAGGGCTTTCCAGGGAGGACGGGGCTCAGATGCCCAGACTCCGGCCAAGCGTCTCCCTCCCCGTGAGGTTTGTGGTCCCAGCACCTCAGAGCAGACCAGAAGCCAAATAGTGGCCTATATACACAAGCTTTGTGCACCCTCGTGCCTCGGTACTGCTGAAAGCCTCAGCAAGCCTTTATACCTTTTTTTTAGTGGCTCAAAAATATTCTGGGAACTTTGGCTGGTGACCTTTCAACGCAGGGCAGAGCCAGGAGCTCTACAAGAGGCTCAGGGCCAGGGGGAAGCTGGTGGCCATGGCATGGGGCCTCTCAACACCAGGGTTCGCTTGCCTTCCTAGTCTAGATAGCAGTAAAGCAGGCAGTTACAGCCAAATAAATGCAGTCACGGATTCCTGTTGACTTCCAACCCCGTTTTCAAACTGGAGCTGTGCTTCCAGGCCCCAGAGCTCCCCAAACACAGTCCTGTCACAGAATCATAAAATCATGGAATGGTTGGAGTTGGAAGGCACCTTTAAGATCATCGAGTCCCACCTCCTGCCCTGGGCAGGGTCACCTCCCACCAGCCCAGGTGGCTCCAAGCCCCCTCCAACCTGGCCTTGAACCCCTCCAGAGACGGGGCAGCCACAGCTTCTCGGGGCAACCTGGGCCAGGCTCTCAGCACCCTCACAGCACAGAAGTCCTTCCCCACAGCTCAGCACCATCTCCCCTCTTTCAGGGTCAAACCCTTCCCCCTTGTCCCATCGTTCCCCTCCCTGATCACGAGTCCCTCCCCAGCTTTCCTGGAACCCCCATTCAGATGCTGGGAGGCTGCTGTAAGGCTGTCCCCCCACCCCAGACCAGATCTCCCAGCACACAACCACCAGCTCCATGCCTTTGGCACAACTGGGGAAATAATATTTTTTTTAAGTGGGGATGAGTTACGAGGATTTGTTTCAGATACAAGATAGCTCTCATTAATGTTTGCTCGTTTGGGTTTATTTAAGCCTTAATTGATTGTCTTCGACTTAACTGCGTTCCGGTATCTCTCAGGCTCCAGAACAGACTCTTAGGAGAGGCTGACAATCGCAGGCTCTTCCCTTCTTCTCTCTACAGATCTTTCATGTTCGTTAGCAGGGTTTAATGGATGATAAAGCCGCCGGGCTCGCAGCAAAGCCTAGCGCTCTCTTTCAAGTCGCTGCACACGCAGCCTCCAGCAGGACCGCGTCCAGGTGAGCGCTGCGCTTTGATACCTGCTTCTGCCGAAGCCCTTGGCACTGCCAGCTACCAACACCGGGCACAAAGCCACGGGTTTGCATGTAATGAGCCCCCTTGGGTCTGGGGGCTCCCTCCCTTGCAGGCTGGGGAGGGATGAGAGCCCACTTTGTACCCGGCCTCTTTTTTCCGGGGAGGTGGAGAGGGGGCTGTCACCCAACCCTGCAGTGACACCCGACCCTGCAGTGACACCCGACCCTGCAGTGTCACCCACCGCAGGATGCCAGCCTGCAGGTCGGGATTTCACCAGTGGCTCTGAGCAAACGGTGCCCGAACTGCCCCAGCAGGTTGGCAGCTTAGGGAGAAAAAAAAAAACCCAACCCCCAAATCAGCCTGGCCGTTATTGAGGACACTTTTGTCGCCCTGGTTCTGCTGGGGCTGGGAAAGGAGAGGTCTGTCTCCCCGGCGGCTGAAACCGCACGGGGTAAGCTGCTCCTCAGCCAGCCCCCGAGATTTCAGCCTTCCCAAAATAGGCTCCTTCCGAGCAGGAATCCAACTCCAAATAACGTGGGGCTTTGGATGCTGAACGACAGCACTTCTAGTGGCAGCGGGAGCTGATCCACCGGGAGCACGGGGAAGGAGCAGGGACTTGCGGGGCGTCACAGGGACAAGGCTGACCTTTCTCCGGGCTGCCTCGCTCAGAGGAGGCTCCTTCTGTTTCCAGAATAAGTTTATCTGGAGGCAGAAAAGAAACCCAGTGACTCAGAAAGGCAGAGGGAGAGAGACTCGTTCCTACTTAGATCTCGCTTTCTGGTGAGACGGTTGGGAACAAAGCGAGCCGTGGCGGCCGAAATGCCCCTTCCCCGCCGGCCCCGTGCGGAGCGGGGACGCGGGGGGGGGCTCGTTGCTGCGAGGGGACCGCCCAGGCGGTTCTGGCTCTGCGACCCGCTGTCCCCCTCCTCTCTCATAGCCGGGAGCCGCTTCAGAGGCTCTGTCCCCAAATTCACACAAAACCTCCTTTTAATTGCAGCAACTGGGCAGAAACCATCCAAAGCAGCTCGATCTTTCCAAGAGCGACGCTCTCCTCTCGCCACAGGAGCTATAGGGATTATTTAGCTTCTCACTGGCAGCACCCCTGGAAAGAGAGAGAACGCACCAGGCTCTGATGAAACACCTCTCAAAATAACCAAAGCCTCTCCCCACACGCTGGCTTCTCCTCTCTGTGCTCCATTGTCTTTAAACGAGCACAGAGGGAAAAAGGCACGAACTTTCAGCTGAAGGAAATTCGGTGGCGGTGGCTGCCGCAAATCGCGGCTCCGGGAGCCGGGGAGGAGGGGGCTGCGGGGGGAGCCCCGTGCTCTCGCTTGCTCCACATTTTTCCCGCAGAACCGAGGTGCGGGAGCGGGAGTGGAAACTCTTTAACGAGAGTGCCTTTTTGGGGGGAGGATTTTTTTTCGGTGGGGAGCGGGATACCGGCGGGCACCACTCTCCCAGCCCGCCCGCTGCTCCCGCACCGCCGGGACCCGCACCGCCGGGCAGTCCCGCGGCTCCTCCGCTCCCCTCCGCGGGGCTTCCAAAACGCGGATTAAAAAAACCCCATCCCCTCGGTAGGAAACTGCTTCCAGCGCCGGGACGTGCGGGACCGGAGGCACCGGCTCCTCGAGGGACGGGGAACCGGCACGGTGACACCCCGGTCCAGCCTCGCCGAGCGGCAAAAGGCGCGCAGAACTGCGCGGGTGCGTGCGGAATGAGGGGTTCCCGATCCACCCCCCCAGAGCCTCGGCCGAGGGGTAAATCCCGAGATTCGGGGAGAAGAGCGTTCCGCTGCATCGCCGCGTCCCCTTCCCCGCTTGCCCCCACCC
>VZTM01017888.1:237773-255550 GCA_013400555.1 Jacana jacana | reverse complement strand
CCCACACCCCTGTGCCCCAGCAGAACACGGCTTCTGCTTGGGGGGCAGAGGAGGGGTGGTGGCAGGGCCCCCCAGTGCTGTGGGTGGGATGAGGGCGATGCGAGAGGCCCTTGTCCATCCCTCCAGAGTCGCTGGAGGCTTTGTCCCTCTGCCCGAGCTTCAGATGGAGTCCTGGAGGTGAAACTTGAAGGGAGGTTGTGTCTGTGCCGGGGGAGGCCCCCGGCTTTTGTTTTACACCGGTGGGTGCCGTCCATCATATTCTGGCTGCATGTGGCAAGTGAGCACCAGTGTCCCCCAGCCTCGTCCCCTGGCCCATGCACCCGGGGACAGGAGCACCTTCCTGCTGCCGCCGGGGCCGTCTGTCCATCCGCTGAGGACACGCTGCTGTGTGGTGGGAAGGACAGAGTCTCCTGGGGAGTCTGGAGAGCCGTGTAGTGACCTTAGGAGTTACTCCTCGGGAAAGCACAGCACCCGCCATGGGGTGCCTCCCCTTGGGATTTATTCTGTGGCCGATGAAAAGCCCGGTGGGGCTGGAGGGCTGTTTCCCGAGGCTGGAGCCGGCAGAAGACTGTAATCTTGGAACCAGAGGACGCCCTCTGCTTTTTTATTTTTGTGAAGAGTTTAGCAATGAAAACAGGAGCCTTCCGGTCGCTTCTCGCCTCCATTCGCCTTGCGAATTTCTTTGCTGTGTATGTCGGATCCTCAGCACCAGCCTGTCCTCTCCGCCACCTCCTCAGCTTCCAGTCCCTCCCTCTTCCATTTTTAATAAGAGATAACTTTACTGCTAACCTTGCCGGCTGCTCTCTCTTCTCTCTAACTCTAATTGCTTCTGGCTTTATTTCTGACATTTCCCATGTCGTTTCCCCTCATTTTCTTGAAGATGGCTAGAAAAATAGCTGCCAGGGAAGCAGTAGACCTTTCCAGCACCCGTTTCACCCCGCGCAGGCTCTGCCTGGAGCTGTGGCCGCCGCGGGGAATGGTACCTTATTGCTCCTTTCAAGTCGGATGCCTCTTGCCCCAGGCAGCGGCAGCTCCCTGACCTTGCTGGCGAGCTCTGCTCTGAAGTGAGGAGGGCGAGACCCGCATCCTTCGGAGCTGTTCTGCCCTTGCTTTGGCCAAGGGGAGCTCGCTGCTCCCCGCTTTTTCCCAGCATCAGGGCTGCGTGGGCAGGCCTGGCCCCAGAAGCCCCCGCAGGGTCCTGAGGATGCTCGGGCTCCGCTTGGCCCTTGGCAGCGGGTGCTGCAGGGCAAAGGGCCATAATCCTAGGGGGGCTGAGGGGGGTCTGTGTGGTGTCCTGAGTGTGCACCGACGTGTGTGTGCGTGCCAACGTCTGCGTCAGTGCCTGCGCCTGCCTGGGAGGGCACGACAGCTTTCTGCAGCCTGCCGTCTGCCTGCCTCCCCGCTCCGGCTGAGGACTGCCCTCCCTACAAATACCACATTTTAAACACTCTGCCACCATTTATTTTTTCTGTACAGCGTGTAGCGCCTCAGCGATCTGCGGTATGAGTTAAAAAGTCCCTAAATATCCGTTTTTATAGATATATATACACGTATATACACACCCTTTGCAATTTCTTCCCGATTGTGTAAAACAACTCGTTAAAAAGCATACGCCTTGGCACTGGGGAAACTTTATGGGCCTTGTAGTTCCTGCCAAAGCAAACATTTTTCTGTGAATTTCACTCATCAAGTTCACGCTGTCAAATGTAGATTCAGCCACTCGTCAAAGCTGCAAGCCTTGCAGTCTGGGAAGTAATGAGAGCAGCGAGCGGTGGGAGTTAATGGCCTCCGCTGAGGAGTCCTTACTCATCCCGCAGCCGCGCAGGGGCTGAGCTGGCTGCTCCTGGGTGAATTGATTGCCACAGAAATTCATCTGGTGTCACCGGCGATGATACTTAACAGCCACAATAATGCTTGAATAAACTGCACTTTTATGCAGCGGCCCGTACCTCCCAACTGGCAGCGATTTGGCAGCTGAGGCGGGGGGAGCGGCGCGGGTCTCGAGCAGCCTCTTCCCCCGGAGCATGAATAACTGCTGTAATAACACCCAAAACACCAGCGCTGCCTCTGGTGGGGCGATGGCTGGAGGCTGCCCCACATCCTCCCCCCACCGTCCTGCCCACCCTGGGTAGCAGGACCGGGGAACCTGCTGGTATGTTCCCTCCAGGCGTGGGGTCGTCACACTTGGGGTTTGCTTCACCTGGAGGTCACCTGCTGGGAAGGAGGAGTCACTAATGGTCCTTCCGAGCCCAAGCTGGGAAGGGGAACTCCAGTGAGGTGGAGCCCAGCTCTCCAGGTGGCCCCCATCACCGTGTTCCTCCCTTTCCTCACCCAAATCTGACCCCCTCCTGCCTCCCAGCTCGGCGTGTTCACCTTTCTGTTTCCGTGCCCGTGCGCGGGGTGGCAGCGAGCGCCCGGCGCGGCTTCGCACAGCCCCTCCGTGGGGTGTGAATAATCCATATGACTTCCGACAGGTCTGAGGCTCATTATGGAAATGTATGCATGCTTAAGCCTTTAAATATAGCTAATGGGAGAGGGACTGGGAGGAAAGATTACGGGAATCAATATGCTGAGCCGGAGGAGAGGGAGCTGCGCCGCTCCGGGCTGCGGCACCCCTTCTTCTTGCTAAGGGCTGGTGATGATGAGGTGGGTTACGGCAATTCGAGGCCAAGAGGTTGGGCTGGAGACCAATACTCTTCCAATGGGGCAGCTGCTGGAAGCTGAGTGTGTTGGGTGGGATTTGAGGGGGAGGATGGAGCGGCCTCATTGGCGCTTTCACCTCCTCATTTGAAATAAAAGGGTTTTCCTTCCTTCCCTCCTTCCCTCCCTCCCAGGCTGGTGGTACCACGGGGAGGGGTTGAACTGGTGGCCACTGTGGGTTTTCTGGGGGATGCTCCCCAAGCTGCCTCTTGGGCCCTCCTTCACCGTGGGTACACGGTTTTCATCAGGGAGAGTTTTTTGCACTGGAATAACATAAGACTCTGGACCTGAACTGCCTCCTTACAAATGGAATTGGAGTTGATAGGAATATATCCTGTGGCTCTTCTTAGCAGGACCTGCACCTACAGACTTTGATAGCTTACATAATTTCCTGTGATGGAGATGTACTTCATCTAATTTCACTTTGAAATGCATTGATTAAATCAGAACTGCTGGGAGATTTAAACTGAGTCTCTGTGGCCTGAACTTAACTGTGGGAGGTTTACCTGCCTTCATCCTTCAACATTAATTTGGTTTTATGAGGATTCCTCGCGAAATGAGGTTTTGCCTGCCACTGAATCGCTGCCACTTTCGGGGTTTATCAGTTCCTTTCTCTGGTCTCGGAGGCTCTGCCGGGAAAAGCGGTATCAAAGCCTCCTGCACGGCGTGGGGTGCTTGGGGGGGACGCAGCGGGGACCCCGGGGGGTTGCTGTTGAGGCATTATCTCTCTTGTGCTCCATGGGCAGCTGCCAGAGCTGGAGGTGGCAGGGCCAGGCGATGCCGCAGTGAAGCTCTTGGCCCCGGGGCTGCAGGGTGTGATGCTCATGGGTGAGGATGGAGACCTGCAGCGGGAACCCAAATGCAGGAGGATGCGTCCTCTCATCGCTGCCCAGGGATTCAGCCTTCCTGGAACCAAGCAACGGCAGTCAAAGGACAAGAGACCCATCTTGGCTGGAGAGGGATGAGCATTGGCATGGAACGCAGCAGGGATGGAGTTGGTCAGCCCCAGGGCAGGAGGCTGGAGCATCCTCTGGGGACTGGCCCAAGGTCCATCCCGGCAGAGTGGTGGCAGCACGTCCCCAGTGAAGCCTTTCAGCCTGGCTCCGGTTTTCTGTCCAAGACCACTGACCGCCTTTGACAGCACCCCACCAAAATTCAGCGTTGGAGGCTTCCCCAGCCCTCCAGCTCTGCTGGCTGTCCTGGAGAAATCAAACTGACTTCAAAAATACACAGATAGATTAAAGGAACTGCAGCTCATCATTCATAGGGTGTTCATTTTCAACCCTGCTCTGCCAGACGTCTCGCTGTGCCTGGGAGATGACGTGTAGGCTGGAGAGCCACCGTAACATGCGGTGATTTTTGTTGATGTTGGCTCCGAAGCTCTTGCTCAGCAGCTCTGCTCTTCTGGGAGCGCTGTTGCCTCCCCGGCACCGCGCTGACCCTCCTGCCGGTGGCTGCTGGTGGGTGACGCTGCCTCTGAAGTCCAGCAACGTCCTCCTTGTCCCATGCCACATGGTGCTGTGGGGAGCAAAACCCATTCCCTGGTGCTGCACCTCGTGGGAAGCCCTGGCTGGGGCGGGTAATGAAGGCAGCTCGCCGGTTCCTGATGAAGATGATGGCTGGCAACAAGTCTGGGCTGTGGATCTGCTGGTAGCCCTGGGCAAAGCCATCCGTGGGACGAGGTTTGGCTGCTGGCAGGAGCATGGATGCTTTTCCCTCCCTGGCTGAGCTGCCAACACCATCTTTTCTGGGAGCAGTGACACGCTGTCCCCAAGAGAAATGGAAGCCTGGACCCTAGAGGTGGAAAGACTGGAGGTTGTTGGAATGTGTGTGCCCCAGTGTGGGAGAAGCGATGGGATGGAGATGTGCTGGTGGCAGGGGCCCCGTGGCGAGGGGGTGCCCATGTGCCTCAGGACACAGGGTCCAAGGACCACGCCGTTCTGTGCGGGAACACGGTTTTGTGGAGTTAATCTGCGACCTGGCAGGGATGAGTCTCTCCCATCCATCAGGGGCTTTGGCCCTGCCGCCCTCCCTGCAGCATCCCAGGGATGCCGAGCAGAATCTCCTCACGGCACCCGCTCCAGCCGTGGTTTATGGCCCTATAAATAGGAAATGTGGCTGGGTAGGGCTGGCTGGGACTCTGCAGAAGAGCTCCGGTGGCTCGGCACGGGGGGGCTGGGGGCTCAGCAGCAGTTGAAGGCTCCGTTCAGAGCAAGCAGCGTTAATTGATGCTGCCACTCGAGCGTGTGTCATTCAGGTTAAAGCCGTGGCGAGGTCGGGGGGAGACCAGGATTCCCCCCCCCTCATCCTGCACCCGGGAAGTCGCCCTCCCCGCCGCACGTGTGTTTTCCTCGGGGACGTGTCCCTCTAATTGCCGGAGTCCCGCGCGTGACCCCGGTCCCGCTCCCGGTGCGGTGCCTGCGATAGCATCTCCGTCTGCAGGACCGGCGTAATGAAGCGTCAGTTAATTGACATGGATTAGGACATCCACTTAAGTACCCACCGAAACGTGGGTGATTAATGCCGGGAGCCACGTGGCCGCCGTTCCCGCGGGAGCTCGGCCGAGCCCTGCAGCTGGGCGTCGCGCAGGGAGAGCGCTGCCGCGTCGGGCGCTGGCAAGCGGTGTTTTAAGAAGAGCTCCCGGGAAGAAAAGACTCGTTTCCTACAAGTAGTTGCCTTTCATGGCCTTCCTTATTAAGTTTTCTTCGGGAAGGATGAGGCTGAGTTACTCATCTTCTTGTTTCTTGGCTTTTTTTCTGCCCCTTTAGCATCCTCCGAAGTGAAATATTCAGGGCTTGTTCCAGGTTCCCATCGCAGCGACACGTTCTCGGGTGAAATCAGTTTTGCTGGTTTTTAATGGATGAGGATGGAAACGTTTCTCCGGGTCATTTTCTTGGGGGTGTTCTGCTCAGGTGTCTGGTGGGAAGGGATAATATTCCATGTTCTCCCCTTTCATCCCTTCCCAAGGCCCGGACCTGCGTGGTGGGAGGCTGCTGGGGGACCTGGTGCTGGGGGTGGTGGTGGGGAATCTGCAGGAAAGGGAGACATTGCGGGAGGTGAAAAGCAGCGAGGGGTGCGGGAGGCCCCCTGTCACCGCGGATCTGCCTGGCAGAGACCTCCATCCCTCCTTTGGAGATAACACTGAAGGGTTGAATCGCTCCCACAGACGGGGTTTTGTTCCTTTCCGACGGGGTGCGAAGCCGCGGTGGGATCTGACTCACTGGCAGTTGGGCTCGGGAGGGTGCGTGCCCTCACACAGCACCATGTTTCTCCCAGTGCCACCAGTGACTCAGTCACCTCGGTCCAGTAGGATTTGGCTCCCGTGGCTGCTGGAGCGGGAGAGCTGCTGGGGTGGCCGTGGTGGGGAGAATCGCTCTTCTCCATGGAAAATAAGCTGTTTGGTGCTGAGAGGGGATTTCAGCCTCCCTACGAAAGAATAGATTAGATGTGGTGTTGAGGGATCTGGCGTAGGGGAGAACTTGTAGAGTAGGGCTGGTGGTTGGACTTGATGATCCCAAGGGTCTCTTCCAACCTAAATGATTCTGTGATTCTATGAAAGGACCAAGAGTCTTCGCCCTGGATTGCATTCTCCCTGCCTCCGCTTTCTGGTTGGCTTTCTTGGGCTTTTTCTCCACCTTTTTGGGTCGCTCTCTTCCCCAGGGAGCGTGTCACCCCATCAGCCCTCCCCGGCAGGGGGGTATCCCCGGAGCAGGGCTGGGTGATGCGATGCCGTGCCCTGTGCCGAGCTCCCCTCCCTCCCCTCGCGCCCAGTTCTCCCGCCTTGGCTTTCTCCGGGTTTTCTTATTGATGTTTCACACCTTCAAAGACTGCTCTGCTGCTGCTTTTCCTTTTTTTTTATTTTTATTGCATTCCGTGCTCCATAAAAGCCATCTGTCTATCTGTCTGCTTTTACAGCCTTGCTTTCTCTCATCCTCTCCAGTGCTCTAAGAGTTACTGGCGCTTTTGAAATTCTTTAGGCTCTCCCTGCGTTCGCTCCCGCGTGTGGCCGCGGAGGTTTTGGGGACCCTGGGATGCCAGGGACTTCCCAGGAGAAAGGCAGGCTTGGATCTTGGATACTCCACTGGGATTTAGACCCGAGATGGTCGGATTTCCCATCCGGATTTCCCGGTGCAGGCGTCCATCCCTCGCCGTGGGAAGGGGATGGCTTGGCCTGTGCCCATCCTTCAGGCATTTCCAACCGGGTCAATGATCGTCTTCACCCTTGGGAAAGTGGAGCTCTCTGGGAGATGGCCATTGAAATCCCATTGGGAGATATTTTGTCCCTGCCCTGGGCGTTTTCCACAGTGGGAGCATTTGTATTTGCCGTTGATGCGGATGCTCGGGGCGGAGCGGACTCCTGCGAGGCCGTATTGTGTTACCACCATGCAGGGAGCCCTTTCTAATTGTTTTTGTTTGAAAGCTCATTAAGCTGCCGCTTTACACGTACTGAGCCAACTTATCTTATTTTTTAGATCAAAGCGTTTCCTGCCTACGTTGTAATGACACGCTGGAGCACGTTAATTGAGGAAATAAGATAAGCACTCAGGTTATTTCCCGGTGAAGCACTGGTGGTGAAAGGTGCTGTAAGCAGCAGCTTGTACCGTGGTCTTCCTCTCTGTAGGTGCCCTCGGAGCCGGAGGGCTGGGCTAAAGTAGCCACTCTCTCTTCCAATCACTGCTCCTCTATGGATAAAGGCTTCAGAGGAGGCAAAACCCTCGTAAGGCTCCTGCTCCAGTCTGAGATCCGGCAGATTATTGCAATTGTGGTGTCTGCTTCTTCCATCCCATCCCATCCCATCCCACAGGCTTCCCATCCCACTCATATCTCTGGTGCGGCTGCTTGGCCAGCAAAGGAGACCTGCTTGTCCTGCAGCAACCCAGCTTTGTCCACAGATTGGTTACACAGGGGGTGGCAAAGAAGGAAGAAAATTCAGGAGCGAAGCAGGGGAACGAGCAACTCCTTTATTTATGGCCACGGGGGGAGCTCGCCTTCCTGCCCGAACCCACTGCCACACTGGGAGCTGCTAAACCCAGCCACCGTCCTTATTTATTCCCTGCAGCATTAGGGATGATCTCCAAGATCCTGGATTTAGTGCTCTCGTGCATATGTCACGGTCCCTTCCCGTCAGCAGCACGGGGCTCCTGCAGCGATCTGGGAGGAGGGGAAGGTGTCCCCCTTTCTCCTGGCAGGGATGGGAGAGGGCAGCCAGGTCCCACACACCCAGGGAGCTCCCAGGTGGGTGTTAGTGATTTTGTGGAGGTCGAATACATGAGGAGGTTTTGATAGAAGTTAAAATAAGGGGGAAAAAACCCACCCAATTTCCTTAGATTTATGGGATTTCTTTGACATCGCCGAGAGCGGGGCTCAAGGCTGTGACTCTTCAGCCAGATTTTCGGTGGATTTGGAAATCCAAAAGAAGAATCCCAGCAAGTTGTGCCTGAAGTGAAACTGGCGCAGAATTCACAGAGGGGGGACGTGGAAAGGGCTGAGCCGGCGGCAGGTGCCGGTTTGGGCTGGGAAGCCAGGGCTCACAAACCCCCTTTATCCCGTGGGACAAAAGCCGAGTGTTCTTCCCGAGGGGCTGATGAAGTGCCCCAGTGTCCGGGCTAAATGCGGGCAGTGTTTGCTGGGGGGGTGGTGTGTTGAGCGGTGCCCGCCGGAGGGGATGCTCAAAGTGGTACCCGGGTGGTGGGGGCTGAGCCATGTCCCCAGGCAAGCACTCAGGGCGGTTTGTTGCCCGGCTGGGGCGGGAGGCGGCGTGGCCACCGTCCCCTGGCTGCGGGGCTGGCAGCACAGGCAGCTCGCCCGGGCCCTGCCTGGCAAGGGCTGGCAGATGAAGCCACATCCCGCTGGGTCTTCCTGGGGGAGCCAGACCGCGCCGGGAGCTCCTTCTGCCGCAGCAGCAGCCGGTGAATCACCGGGCACTGGGTTTTGGACAGAAATTTGCCAAAGATGTTTCTCCATCTGAAGGCGCCTCCTGGGTTATCCCACCCCTGGTGCTTTGCAGATCCCCCCCGAACGAGGCCCGCAGGACCGGGGAAAGTGCTGCAGCAGCAGAAACCGCATCCCTTTTACAGCAGGGCTTGGAGCTTTGGACGATGTTCACTCGCTCCACGAGCCCTCGCACTCATCGGGAGCCGAGCACCCCCTTAGTCCTGTTGGCATCTTTGGCAGCGTTCAAAAAACAGGAGATGACCCCAAAAGCCAGCCGAGGTCTGAAGTTTGGCTGGGCTTTGGCAGCCACCAGGCACTTGGCCTCCGTGGAGCGAAACCCGCTTTTGCCTTTGCCGCGATACCCCCGGCCCCTGTTTGCTCCATATTTTTTTGGTTTTCTCCTTCTCTCCTCGCAGCCTGGGGTGCACCGGGGGGGTCTCTCACCAGGAGGGGTCCATCCCCAGCCCCGGGGCTTTGCCCTTTCTGTGCCCGCAGGGGTATGAGCAGGGGCTCTGCTGCGCCAGATCCGCCTCCGACAGCCTTGGCAGGGGCTGCGCCTCCCGCATCAGCACATTGGCGGTACCGCTGGGTATTAATTATGCCTTCCGCACTCCCGGCTATTCACATGGTAAAATTGTTTATTTGCAGCTGGGTGAGCTCAAGACAGAGGCAGGGAAGCGAGCGGCTCCCCTCTGCCGCCCTCCTGCCCCTCTCTGCCCCGCGGGATGCAGCTCCCCGGGAGCCGGCAGGCAGGGATCCATCTCGGCGTTTCTGGCCCCGCTGCCTCCCCCCCCCCCGACTGTTTTCTGCCCCCTTTTCCCAGAGAAATGGGCACCGTCTGCCCGGCCACGGGAGTGTGGTGTGAGGATTCAGCCTCGTTCACCCTCTGCTGATACTCCTCCCTGAGCAATCCCATCCCCTCTGCCATGGGAAGCGGTGTCAGTTTAATTACTTGTGGGGAGAAGGGGGAGAGCAGAGGAACTTAGGACTTGTTTTAAATATCACTTTTATTAGTAGGTAATCCTGAAGCTCAGTTCTGTAATATAGATAGGTGGTGATGTGGCACATTTAATTTACCCCGGTGCTACTGTGTGTCGGCTTCTGTGCCTTAATTCCCCAGTCCCGGCTCTAAAGAGCTTGGCAGCCATATTTTCTCAAATTTATAATTATCTCGGAAGAAGGCATGGCTGCAGACAGCGCAGGGAACGGTAACTTCCCAGTTCCCACCGGGTCTGGGTTCAGAGCAGCTTGTCCCGGGGTGAAACATCGCTTAGGAGCGAGGTGCTGGGCTCGGGGCAGGATGTGGGGGGCATCCCACAAGGGTGGTCCGTGGGGTCTCCTGCCCATCCCGCTCACCCACGTGCCTTTTGTCACCCATCCCTGCCACCCTGGTGCTAGAATGGTTCCTCCCAGCCCTCCCAGCGAGGGTCCGGGTGATGCTCTATTTCCATGGCGATGGCTGGTGGTGTCACAACAAAGGACAGCCGCAGCACTGCGGGGATGGTGGCACGTGGGAAGAGCTGTGGCAAGCGCCGGTGCTGCCGTCCCCACCTCAGCCAGGACATGCCATCGTGGGCCAAGTATCTGCCAGCGGCGATGAAACCCTTCCCCTCTGCCTCTTGCTCCAGCGTGAAAGTCACCTGCTGAGACACAGTGGCCTCCTTCTCTCTCCATCTGAAGCCCTTGGGTTCTTCCTGCATGTTCTCCCATAACGTGTTGGGCTCCCAACACCTTTGTGGGACAACGTGGCTGTGCCACCAAGGAGGCTTCTCCAAGAGCCTGGCACCCACCTCCCCACGTCCTCTTGCCTGGGACCAGTGTCACCACCCTGTCCCTCCGGCCACTGCTCCGTGCCCGCGCCGGGTGTTCGCAGGAATGTTGTTGTCTCTGTCTGGGTTGGCGTTTGGAGGTGGGAAACGCTCCGAGTTCGTAAATCATCCCAACAAGGACATAACCTTGGTTCCCTGTGCAGTGCCGGTAGATTACCTAACAGGAGGCACCAAATGGAAGAATGGCTCCATTTGTATAATTCTGCATTAAAAATCAGCCTATTCTGCATTTAGCGCTGCCTGAGAAGTGCCTCCACCGTCAGGGGAGAAAGGGGCCGGTGCTGGAGAGCAAACAAGTACCTTATGAAAGGGACACAAATAGGCACCTCCGGCCGGCGCCGCCCGGGGAGTCACACTCCAGTGAGCCTTTTGAGGCTGCGGGGACACGGGGAACGTGCACGGAGCTTGCAGGCTGCTGACCTCCCCTGTTCTGCTGTTTGTCGGAGCCGCTGGGTGGCCGTGATCCCAGTTAATTGCTGGGAGGGAGAGATTACCCCACACCGGGGCAGGGGAGGGGGGCATTGCTGGGCTCACAGTGGTCACCTGGTTTTGCAGCCGCTGGATTAACCCCTGTCCTGCCAGCAGCACCGGGGCTAGCCGGCGGTGCCACCGTCCTCTGAGGGGTCCCTGGCACCGGGGCAGAGGGGTTCCCCTCCCACTGCCTGGTCTGGATGTTCTATTCCCATTCCTGCTTGTCCACAAGCACCAGCAGCCGATTCCCAGGGCAGCATCCTGAAGCAGCGCTTCTCTGGAAGAAGCTCTGGCTCTCACTGGGGGACAGCAGGGTGGGCAGGAGCAGCAGCCTGGCGCGAGGGTGAAGTGGCACCAAGCCAGGGATGGGCACTGAGTTGCCACCAGCCTTGGGCTTGAGTCTTGCTGCCATCATACTGCTGGACCCCGTGCTCCCACAGCCACCTCTGCCCCAGGGGTGCTCGTGCCGGCTGCCTCTGTGGATGGAAGTGCAAACTGGTGTGTGTGAGGGCGGCAGAAGGGGGACTTTCCTCCATTTGTCCTCACTGCTCTCACCTTTTGCCTGCCCGTCGCTTTTCCTGGGGATTCCTGTGCCCCTCGGCCCCATCGTCTCCAAAGCGCTGTCAGCCGCCCTCGGTGCTCCGGCTTCTGTTGGGCACCAGGTGTAGTTGGTACAAAAAGGGTTGTTGCCACCGTGGTGATGTGGGAGCTGTGGCTTGGAGCGGGGGCCCTGGGGTGACAGGCTCTGGGGATGCCCCGGGGGGCAGCGGGTCTGGGTTCACAGGGAACACGTGGGTGGGTTGGGGGGGCCTGGGGGCTGCGTGTCCCAGGCTGCTGCTCTCACTTGTTTCTAAGGCAGTCCCAGGACAGAGGTAATCTTGCTTTTCCAGCTCTGCAGCAATCGAGCTTGCTAATTACCGAAGCCTTTCTCTTGCTCCTGCCTGCTCCTCAAAGCGCTCGGGGCCTTCTGGCTGAGCACGAAGCTTCATTGAAGTGGGAGGGATTCGGTCATCTCAGCTTTCCTGGTGGGAAGAGCTGCATCACTGCTACCCTGGGGGGTGGTGAGGCCAAAGGAGCCGGGCAGCATCACCCCATACCGGCCCTGGGCATGGGAGCCCCCTGGCAGCATCCTCCTGACCGGCGAAGGGCATGGTGAGCTCGGTTCCGCTGGTCTCACCTCAAATTAATCTCTCCTTTCCATGCCAGCTTTCCCCCTCTTCAGAGCACACGGCTGTGTCCGGCAGGGTGTGAGAAAAGGGTGGTTCCCCTGTGGGGAGGATTCTGAAACGCATCCCGTTCGGTGGGGAGGCTGCCATGGCTCCGTCCCAAACACCTTCAACGCCCACTTTGGGACTCGGTCGCTGGGCTGGGTTGGGGTCAGCAAAGCAGCCCCTGAGTGCTCAGCACACACCATCCCCGTCAGGAGCAGGGCAGTGCCCTTGAAATGGGCTTCTGTGCTTTTTGTGCAGGTAAATACCTGTGGGAGTTTCCCCAGTTGGTGCCAAAGGGCGGCTGCCCCGACGGCCATTGAGCCGTGGGCCGGGTTTGTGGTTCACGGGAGCGAAGGCTTCGGATGAGGAGGGTGAAGAAGGGATTTCATCATCTCAGCTATCTCTGCTGCTCACTTCTTTTTTTTAACCCAACTTCAGAGTTTTGCTGAATTTTTCCTTGAGTTTGAGAAATTACTTTGGGGTAGTGCTGCCATTCCCCCCCAAGATGGGAGAAGAAATAAGATGACAATTGCCCTCANATTGCTGGGAGGGAGAGATTACCCCACACCGGGGCAGGGGAGGGGGGCATTGCTGGGCTCACAGTGGTCACCTGGTTTTGCAGCCGCTGGATTAACCCCTGTCCTGCCAGCAGCACCGGGGCTAGCCGCCGGTGCCACCGTCCTCTGAGGTGTCCCTGGCACCGGGGCAGAGGGGTTCCCCTCCCACTGCTCGGTCTGGATGTTCTATTCCCATTCCTGCTTGTCCACAAGCACCAGCAGCCGATTCCCAGGGCAGCATCCTGAAGCAGCGCTTCTCTGGAAGAAGCTCTGGCTCTCACTGGGGGACAGCAGGGTGGGCAGGAGCAGCAGCCTGGCGCGAGGGTGAAGTGGCACCAAGCCAGGGATGGGCACTGAGTTGCCACCAGCCTTGGGCTTGAGTCTTGCTGCCATCATACTGCTGGACCCCGTGCTCCCACAGCCACCTCTGCCCCAGGGGTGCTCGTGCCGGCTGCCTCTGTGGATGGAAGTGCAAACTGGTGTGTGTGAGGGCGGCAGAAGAGGGGTTTTCCTCCATTTGTCCTGACTGCTCTCACCTTTTGCCTGCCCATCGCTTTTCCTGGGGATGCCTGTGCCCCTCGGCCCCATCGTCTCCAAAGCGCTGTCAGCCGCCCTCGGTGCTCCGGCTTCTGTTGGGCACCAGGTGTAGTTGGTACAAAAAGGGTTGTTGCCACCGTGGTGATGTGGGAGCTGTGGCTTGGAGCGGGGGCCCTGGGGTGACAGGCTCTGGGGATGCCCCGGGGGGCAGCGGGTCTGGGTTCACAGGGAACACGTGGGTGGGTTGGGGGGGCCTGGGGGCTGCGTGTCCCAGGCTGCTGCTCTCACTTGTTTCTAAGGCAGTCCCAGGACAGAGGTAATCTTGCTTTTCCAGCTCTGCAGCAATCGAGCTTGCTAATTACCGAAGCCTTTCTCTTGCTCCTGCCTGCTCCTCAAAGCGCTCGGGGCCTTCTGGCTGAGCACGAAGCTTCATTGAAGTGGGAGGGATTCGGTCATCTCAGCTTTCCTGGTGGGAAGAGCTGCATCACTGCTACCCTTGGGGGTGGTGAGGCCAAAGGAGCCGGGCAGCATCACCCTGTACCGGCCCTGGGCATGGGAGCCCCCTGGCAGCATCCTCCTGACCGGCGAAGGGCATGGTGAGCTCGGTTCCGCTGGTCTCACCTCAAATTAATCTCTCCTTTCCATGCCAGCTTTCCCCCTCTTCAGAGCACACGGCTGTGTCCGGCAGGGTGTGAGAAAAGGGTGGTTCCCCTGTGGGGAGGATTCTGAAACGCATCCCGTTCGGTGGGGAGGCTGCCATGGCTCCGTCCCAAACACCTTCAACGCCCACTTTGGGACTCGGTCGCTGGGCTGGGTTGGGGTCAGCAAAGCAGCCCCCGAGTGCTCAGCACACACCATCCCCGTCAGGAGCAGGGCAGTGCCCTTGAAATGGGCTTCTGTGCTTTTTGTGCAGGTAAATACCTGTGGGAGTTTCCCCAGTCGGTGCCAAAGGGCGGCCGCCCCGACGGCCATTGAGCCGTGGGCCGGGTTTGTGGTTCACGGGAGCGAAGGCTTCGGATGAGGAGGGTGAAGAAGGGATTTCATCATCTCAGCTATCTCTGCTGCTCACTTCTTTTTTTTAACCCAACTTCAGAGTTTTGCTGAATTTTTCCTTGAGTTTGAGAAATTACTTTGGGGTAGTGCTGCCATTCCCCCCCAAGATGGGAGAAGAAATAAGATGACAATTGCCCTCACTCATCCCATCGCTCTTCGCAACAGGAAAAAAACGTTGGGGGGGGGGAGTCCTGAACAATCAAATACCTCATTTCCAGGGGGTTCAGCGAGTGGCACATCCTGCCAGAGCCACCTCCGTGCCGAGGCAGATGGGTGCTATGGGCACAGCCAGATGATTTGTCCCCTTCCCTATGCCAGAACCCCCACTTCTGGGTGCTGCTGGTGAGTTATCCCATGCCCCGAGAGCTGTGGAAGTTGCCCTTGGCTCCGCTCTGGCCAGTGGGCGCAGCTGGTGCAGCTGGAGGAGGGTGCTGTGCCCTTTGATGTCTCAGCAAAGCTCAGACGTCCTCCCGGCAGCGGTGACTTTCTGCTCCCGCCTCCCAAGAGGTGACCAGATGCTCTGCTGCCAGTTTCGGGGGGAAGGGGGAGGACAGAGGCGTGGGACCCCCTCAGGGACAGCATTGCCCTTCAGGGGCCAGCCCAGGTTTGTCTGGGGCAAGCAGAGGGTGGCGGGACCTCTGGGCTGGCCGTGTCCACACTCCCTGGGCTGCCCTTGGGATGTGTCTCCCTGGGTGCCCGCTTTGTCAGGGTGCTGGGGGGGTGGCAAGGGATGGGAAAGTGTGGGTGGGGGGGGGCCTGCCTTGGATNGGGGGGGGGGGGGGGGGGTCCTGCCTTGGATTCGGGGTCCCTGGGTACCACCGGCCCCGCCACGCGCTGCCGCATCCCGCCGCCGCGCCCAGCGCATCGCGCTGCGTTGCCTTGACAACGGCAACTCCTACACGCTGCTATTTATTCTGAAGGACACTTGCTCTTATCTGTTGTTGCAAAGCCCTCCAAAGATTGCATGCCAGGCAAAATTCCGCCGAGGTAACTGGACCCGCCGCTTCCCTCCCCGTACAGCCACCTCCTGGGGACGTGCCAGCCGGCGGGGTGGCCGGGAGGACGCTCCTTGGGTGACAGCCCCTTGGCTTGCATCGCTGGAAGGGGGGGACGCAAGCAGGAAGGTGACCCACACCGTCCTTGGGACAGGATAGGGAGCTACCGGGGGCTCTGCCTGCCCTGGGCTGCTCCCCACCCTCTCCCTCCCTATCCCCAGAGGCTCCGACCTGGGGAGCGATGCCACCCCTGTCTCTGGGTGTCACCCAGGCACAGCATTCCTGCTGAGATGGCCTGCAGCCGGGGGCTGTGTGCTGTGGTTGTGTTTCCCTCCGTGTGCCCCCCCCGACACCAGAGGGATGCTCGGGCAGGTCCCATGTGGGAGCAGACCCCCGTGAGGCGGAGGTGCCCACAGTGGAGCAGGTCACGGACAAGCTGGAGGAAATGGGGGAAAAATCTGTTTGATTTTCCTGCCAGCTGCCGACCCCGAGTAGTGAAGAGGGGTGTTTATGTCTTTCGGAGGCTGGGATTTAGGGAGCACCCAGCCTGGGCATCTTCCATCCCCCCCTTCACCATGGGCACCCCTTGCTCGCCCAGGGCTGGGACAAGGTCTGGGTGGCCCAGGTGGCCCCTGGGGTGAGTGTAGCACCAGGGAGGTGCCCAGCACCCCTCCTTCGTTGTGGGGAGACCTTTGGGATGGTGTTAGGGAGCCGGGCAGAGGCTGCTGTCGGTCCTGACATGCCATTGGAGCGAAGATGGGTGTTGGGAAGGTGGGTCCGTGTTTAATGCTCTCGCTGGACACCCGGGCTCCTCGCTGGTGGAGACACGGGGTGTCTGCGGCTCCTCCGATGCTCGGCACAGGGGGTGCTCCCCCGGCTGCCCCCGCGGCACTGTCACCGCTCCGCCAGCCTCCAAAAACACACCAAACCCCACCGGCAACCTGTTTTGGGCGGTTTGGGTTTTTTGAAGCCTTGAAATCCTTCCTCCCCCAGCCTGGACTATTTTGGTTCATGTTGTCTGTTTCTGGCTCTTCCCTTACTCCTTCTGCGCGTTTTTCCCCGCGTCGCCTCGTTCTTCCCCAAAATAAATGCTGTTACGCTTTGAAAAAATACCCAATTAGGGAAAAAAAAAAACCAAACAACCAAAAGAAAAGATGCTCTGAGCAGAAAAAGGCTGTGCCTGGGAGTATCCAGGTCAGCTCCTTTAGCTCCGTTTGCTCACGCACGGAGGGAGTGTTCAAAGGCTCTGTCAACCAGATGCACATCCTGTAGCGCTCCCAAGGACTTTACGGGGCGCAGCGCTGCAGAGGATTAGTCTATTTAGCCGTATCAAGCTCTCATTAACTCCTGCTGAGTTCCACAAAAGTCTGTCTCGTGTAAAAGCTGAATAAAATGGTGTAAAAAAGATTCTGGGGCTTCGGCCTAATAATTTTTTTCTTTTTTCCCCCCACCCAAACCCAAGAAAAATTTGCGTGTCGGGCATTTTCTTCCTGTGAAGTGCCGTGCTTCCCGGGACGCAGCATCTCTGGGGAGGAGGCGAGTGGAGGAGGACCTGGCAAGGCACGGTGCTGCGGAGGAAGGGAAGGGAGAGGCTTTGACGTGCCCTAACCTGATGGAGGCATGTTACACCCGAGCAAAATGGGGGATTCTGAGCCTGCTGACAGCCCAGCGTGACGTCCAGCCATTCTGGGGCTGTGTAAAGGGCTGTAGGTCCATCCCTCCCGGGGCAGGGAAGACCCAGCGGGTGTCCAGCAAGTCCCGGTGCCGCAGGGATGTGCTGGGGATGCTCCTGCTGTGGTTTGGGGCCACCTCCTCAAGAGGAGACGGGTCACACTTGTGAAAGTAGGAGTCCGTGGACTCTTCTGCTGCGGCTCTTTGAGGGATTCAAACCACTGCCCTGCACGAACTCGCTCTGTGTTCCTTGGCTTGGAAAGGTGGGGAGCAGGGGTCAGGCTCCCCAGTGACACAGACACCCCCAAGCAAAGGCTCTTGCTGCTGGTGCCCCACTCCTGCTTTGGGTAATTCTTCAGAAAGGGACGAGTTTGGGTGGCACAGACACTGGCATTTTGCAATAAGACCCACCCTCAGGTCATTCAAGTCATTCGCGTGTGGACTGAGAAGCAGCCAAGTCGTGGGTTTGGATGGGTCCTTGGTCTGCCCAGGTGATGGTGCCGGGGTGGTGGAGGGGTCCAGGGCACCCCACGATGCTGTTTTGGGGAGCCCTGTTGGGAACACAGGGGCACCGCTTTCCTGCACTGCCGGGGGGGTGCTTGGGGTGACCGGGTGTGGGGACTCTGGGGGTCACCCCTCCGCCTTTCTAACACGGTGGCTCTCTGTCTGCAGGTCAGGTTGCCCGCTCGGAAGCCATGCTTGGATTTTAATAGCCATGTTCCACCTAGCCATGGACCTCGCCAGCTGCCAGCCCCCTGCCAGCGGGGCCGGGGGGAGGCTGTCTCCGCGGCCGGCGCTACGGCACAGACTGTCCCGCAG